>CM069916.1:14503732-14851859 GCA_036172215.1 Camellia granthamiana
CTCAATATCCATCAAAGGCACACAACACTACTTGTATTTCTTAATCTCCCTCTCTCAGACACACAAATTTAAGGTTGGACCATATGATAGGGACAATAGATGTCTACATAATTATATATATGCATCCACAAACCAACTACTAGTCCCAACTTCTAATTAGTTTTGATTCATTTTTTTTATTATAAAAAAATGTAAAAAATTATTAAGTGCACTCGGATAAATGCTCGAGTAAGGATCCTCGGCCGCCCTTTTTTGGGCAGCCGTTCCATCAGCCCCCCCAAAACGACGTCGTTTTGGGGGGTTTTTTTGATTTTTTTTGAATTTTTTTTCTTTTCTTCTTCCTCGTCGAGCTCGACAGAACCAGGGGGAGGGAGGGGAAGAAGAGAGAGAGGGGGAGGGGGAGGGGAAGAAGAGAGAGGAAGGGGAGGGGTGGGCCGAACTGGAGGGGGCCATAACCAGTGGGGGAGGAGGAGGAGGAGGAGGAGGCGGAGGCGGGCGGCAGGCTGTTGCAGCGGTGGACTGCAGCGGTATGCAGCGGAGGGAGACCGGCGGTGCGGCGGTCTGGAATCGGGTGCCGACGATCGGACTGCTCGACGACGGTCGGCGGCGAGGACGGCGAGCTCGCTCCTCCCCCTCCCTCCTCCCTCTTCCCCCCCCTCCCCTCCCCCTCTGGTTTCTAGGGTTTCTGTTCGAAGAAGAAGAGAGAAAGCAAGAACGCGAGAAGAAGAAAAAAAAAAAAAAAAAAAAAAAAAAAAAAAAAAACCCAAAACGACGTCGTTTTGGGGGGCTGCCGGGTAGGGCTGCCGATGATCCAAATTCTAAATGCTCTACATTAACTACTAAATGATAAATCTTGAAAAAGTATTTTATATGTCATTTTATGTTTATACCTTTCTATTTATTGATTGTCATGTGATACAAAAAGTAAAACCTGCAAAAATACTTTGTTATCAGCATGAGTGACTGATTGTTTAGTCACGGCCTTATTTTTTTATCACACACATCAATCAATGAATAAAAGGGTGTACCGTGTCAGCTCGAGCACGTTGCATACCCATCATATGAAATATTTTCTCAATAAATCTTATCTAAAAATGTCAACATAAAAATTTGAGCCCTAATGTCTAGACCAATAACAATAAAATTGGACAACCACATAGACGTGTTCCAAGAACACTAAATAATATTTTCAAAAAAGTTATGTACTCGAAAAAATAATTAAGAAGTGCTTAGAATTTGAATTGATGATATAAAATTTAAACTTTAGTGTGTGTATATGGGCCATACCAAGAATGAATCTAATCCAAAATATTTCAAGTTATAACTCTTTTTTCTGGATATTTTTTTAGACAGTAGCATTGTTGTTTCTTTATAAATTTAAAATTGCAAATTTAAAAAAAAATAAAAATTCAAACATTCAAAAAAATTTCAAACCAAAAGATTATTATTATTATTATTATTATTATTATTATTGTGGCTGTCATGCATTCCTAAGAAAAAAAGGCTTGAAAATGCAAGCTGTGGTGCCTCCCAGAGTGAAGACACTTCTGGCTGGTTCATCTTATTGTTAGATGGTAACCCTCTCAATTTATTATGCACGCTTGGTCATGTGTACAGGCAAAATATTTACATCCCAACCCCAACACAACCCCCCCCCCCCCCCCCCCCCCCCCCCCCCCCCACCCCCCCCCCCCCCCACACAAAAAAAAAAAATCAGTTTAAAATTATAAATTTTAATTTAATTCTTACACATGTTATGTTTGGTTGATAGATTTATTGAGAAAAAAGAAAAGAAAATGTAAAGAAAATTTATAATTATTATGCCTTATTGTTTAGTTATACTGAAAAAAAAAAAAAGGAAAAGAAGCTATAATGAAAAGATGTGATAAATTAAATTTTTTTATTCAAAATCCTAAGTTATAAATTGCCACTACCAGTGAAACAAATTCAAAGGAAACATGATCTTGTTTGGCTAGAGGTTATTTGATTAAAATAGTCAATAATAACAAAATAGATTAAAATAATTAATAAGACAAAATGTCACATCTAATCTATAATCATTTCATATTTTCTTTCACAACCATTAAATCAACTACCAAAAAAAAAAAAAACCTGTCATCACAAAACACAATTATTTTAGCTAGGCTAAGCCAAAAAATCATATAACCAACTAAAATAGCCTATTCCCAAACGGGGGATTCACACAACAAATGACATAATTTTTAAGAGGAATTACTTAGCAGTTGGACTGTGGAAAAAAAAAAAAAAATACACAAATATGACAATTTTTCACTTGCACCCCAACCACATACTCATGTTTTTGTAATTTTTTTTCTATGCCCTACTGTCAACTAATTCCCCATAATTTTTTGTTATATCTAAAATATGATGAGATTCATCATTAATAGTAGGTGCACAAAAACATTATTATTGCAGTTTTCTTTGCAATATTATTATTTGTATATTCCATAAACATAGTTTGTTTTACAAGAATTCATGAAGTTTGTTATGTTCAAGTAAAATGTGAAAAAAAGGTATAATTCATTTCCCCGTTGGGGTTTGGCCCTCTAAATTCCTGGTATAAATACAAAAACAGTATTAAAAAAATAAAATAAAGTATTAAATGTTAATTAATGAAACATGTAATTAAAGATAGGTGCATGCAATGTAACAAAGATATGCAAGAAAGAGAGTTGCACATGCATCCATTTATGTGGGCATGACATGCATGTATGCATGTACATACAACGATACCAACAGAAAGGGGTTGACTTGACAGGTTAACAATTGTGGACATCAAAATCAGCTTAGAGATCCTCCTCTTAATTCCAGGTTTCAAGCATAGACTCTAGTAAAATTGTATGGTGCACATTCCTTTTACAAATCATGTCTAAATTATCGAGTCTTGCAGTCCAAAATAAAAATCAAAAATCAAAAATATTTTAGAGCACTAATTTGTGAGTTTTAAAAGTTTTAATGTATATGTAAAGTTCATTTAATGTGATATTTCGGTCTTTTTTTGTTTTTTTTTTTTTTTTGACTTTTCACTTTATTAAAGCTCTAGTGTTAGGAGGATGTATCATTATTGAATAAAAAATTATGGGAGGCAAATTATAATATTTTGTTGTAATTAGTTATAAGTTAAAGTGATCTTGATTATTATTATTATTATTATTATTATTTATTTGTTTTTTTTTTTTTAATTATTGAACCGAAGTATCCTTTAATTTTGGGGTTTAAATGGTATTTTGCTATGAACTGAGGTAGTCTTCATTATGAAACTTTTGTAATGTTTTGGTTATGAACTAATTTTAATTATAACCTACATTGTGCCGTTTTGGCAACGCAGCAAAAAGTTGCGTTTTTGAGCAATTTCTCAAAAATGCCAACCCTTGCAAAAACGCCCACTGATTCCATTTGGAAAGACCTAAAACAGCCACTTACAAATTTACCAAACTACCCTCTAGAACATTATAATTAATTAATTCAAAAAATTGTTGACATGCAAAAAGTAAGAATATTTTGGTCATTTTAGAGTGATTGTGACACTTTTAAAAAATATTAATCAAAAAGCAAAAAAAGTCAACTTTTTACCAACTTTCCAAATCACTTATAAAAAAGTCAAAAAAACTTAATAAAAAATCAAAGTCAACTTTTTTACTAACTTTTCAAAACATCCTTTTAATGAAAGTTATGGACCATGGTGACTAAAATTTTAAGTACATGTCATGCGCAATATTTTTATAGTATATATAGACAACACTTTCTAGACTGTAAAATATATCAAATCCAGCCTTTGCTTTGGTCGAGAGGTTATGTCTCATGGATGATGAGCACTAACCTTGATGGTTACTCCAAATTCAAGGGATTTTAGGCATGGAAGATATAGGATAGCGCCATCTTTTTCATGCTGTCATAATTTCTTCTCTAACTCTTCACTCAGATCACATATCTCCATATTTTTTCAACTTATTGTCTATCTCCCATTCGATTTGGGTTCAATGAGGCTGAGTATTGGCACTAGCACATATAATTTTTATTTTTAGTTGTTATTATTATTACAATCAATCGAAGAGATTAATGAAAGAAAAACTAGTAAAACTCGAACCCAAACATCAACCTGGCAAAGGAGCACATCATCCACTTGTATAAAAATACAATTAGGCCACGTTTGTTTGCACAAACTAAATAAAGAACAATTATAATCCATCAAAATTTGATCCTCAAATACATAGTCTTTGGACTATTTAGTTAAAAATAATATGTATCTAATATTTATTTAATCATGAAATTAAATGTTCAAAAATAATTATTCTATTAAATCTTATATTTGTTTAAAATATTATGAACAAAGATAAATACCCGAAAAACTATTTTGCTCTTTTAAATTGCTTACTAAAAAATAATACTAAATTTGAGTTAGAAAGTTTATTTTTATTTTTTGACAAAAACTTTTAAAAAATTAAATAAATGGATCAATAAAAATTAAATAAACTTAATTTAATTTTTAGTTGAGATTTTTTAAAATTATTTTACTTTACTAAGACCTCGTTTGGAAACAACTATTTTAACAACTTTTTTGACTTTTTACGAAAAGATACGCAAAAAAATAAAGAGAATAATGTGACAACTTATAGTGATTTTTTAACATTTTAACTAAAACATATAGTTGCCAAATGAAGCCTAAGTGTAATTAAAAATAATATAAATAAAAACTGAAGGCAAAAAAATGAGTTCCTAAAATGTCATTCTACCTTTCAATCTGGAAGAGGAGTCATCCCCCACCCTTTTTTGTATCCCTCCACAAATAAGGGATTGATAGTCCGGCTCACATTTTTTTGAACCAAACATGAGACTATCACATGAAATGGACATGGAATTTTATCCCCCACTCTAATCCACCCAAACAAACACCCCCTTAAGGGAAAAACACAAGGGAAAAACCCAACACCACACCAGACCAGCTCAAGCTATCCATGAGAGACAGAATCATAACAGACAAATCAATGTTGGTACATAACTCCAGAGATATCAAACATGTGCGAGCAAACAATTATAATGAGTAGGTCAGCAATTCAGACAGATAGCATACATATATAGAGGGAATAGAGTATGTAACACTGACATAATGCTGCTGCTCTATCTCCATTGCCATGGAACCTACCAGAAACGCATTTCTTATTCTTCAACCAAAGACAAAGACATACTTCAATTAGAAGTAGGTGCAGTATAAATGGTAATAGGCTTAAGGAATGGTGCGCTGATAGAGAGGCAAAGCTCCCAAAGCTTCACGTTCAGCATTCTCCCTCTTCACCTGCAAGATACAAGCAAGATAGTAATACATTGTTCGGGAACATGTACGCTACATGACAAAAAAAGAAAGGAACAGAAATTCAAAACCTTGAGGCTGCGTTTTTGGATCATGTATTCAGGGAGGGATTTGCAAAGGAAAATGAAAAGTAAATAAAATGTAAGCTAAGTCTTTGTTTTTTTATTTCTCTTTACTTCCCCTCACCAAATCTCTTCTCAAATCCATATTCCAAAGACAGCCTGACGGGAATGGAAAGTGAAAAGGGGTGGTTCAATTGAAACTATCTCACAATGCACAACAAAGGTCAAAGACAGCATCCTAGAAATCTCTAAAATAATTGATGTAAATCTCATTTATATCCACAGACACCATGATGCCTTCTCTCAGAAACACTGGAAATTTGAGAGTGCAAAATCTTGTACTTGCAGAAGATGAGAAAAATATGACTTCAATAAAAGAGCTGAAGGTAAAAAAAAAAAATTAGAAAGCATTCTAGTTTACAAAGTTATCTGATCCACTCCTAGCTCGATGATGAATAGGATCCAAGTACTTAACCATCTGAGTAATCATCAGTAATTAAAAAATAAGTAAATTGACAATAAAGAAAAAGAACAAAGAGTTCCTTAAGGTTGTGTTTGGTTCATGGATTTCAGTAAGGATTTGGATAGGAAAAGCAAAAAATTGGGTGAAATGTGAATGAAATATAACTGCAATTCACACAGTTTTCACACTTTTTCCAATTCAATTTCTAAATTTCTACCCAAATCCATAAACCAAACACAAACTAAAAGACATTTGAAAGAAGTAGAACATGAGTAACGTGGCACAAAGCAAACCACAAAATAGTGGGACTCCAGAAAGTTCTTTTTTTCCATATTGGAAAGGACCAAATATTTGGAAGAATGACACAACAAAATCAATACACTAATGATGCAAGAATGCCCACTTGGATTCTTTACAATTATAATCTAATGACCAGTGGCCTAATAAGTGAGTTGGAACAAACAAACGAGGAAGCATAATAAAATTATAATAGGGACTAAAGGATAATGTCAACTTCATTACTGTATATTTAAAAGATGCAAAAGAAATATTTCAACCTGTAAGCAAAATAAAAAATTCCACAAAGGAATCATGAAAATCAAAATATTTAACCACTTACAAGGGCCAACATATCTTGAAGATAACTCCTATATGGTGTCTGCATTGCCTGTAAGAAAGTAAATGGAAACTATAGTCAGCAATTACAAAGCCTCGTATGCTTGCACACCCAAACTGATCTATTAGAAAATTTATGTGTCTATTGCTCTAATCTACTCTAGCAACAAATTAACAATCATCAAGCATACAAACACAAACAAATTAGATAAATGTATATTTATTTACTGTATTATAAGTATTTCCAATCAATCAAATTGAGACTACATACATAGATCCCAATACACTTTTGAATGAGTTGAAAAGTTTCAAATCCAAACTCAAAGCATACGAGAATAGAACTTCGTGAAACAGTAAGAATCAACTTAGTAGTCACTAGTCAGCATACAACAACCATTAATCCACCCTTTAAACCAGACTTTTATGAGCACATAAAACAATGGAAATAACGACATACAACAACCATTAATCCACCCTTTAAACCTGACTTTTATGAGCACATAAAACAATGGAAATAACAACCTTCCTGGACCCCAACCCCCGTTCCTTTAAATTCCTCCACATTTTGTCACTTCCAATTTGAGTCCATTCCTTCCCTCTCATCTTCAATTAGTCTATCTTTTGAGCTTCACGAATACATAAATTCTTTTCTTTTATTGCTCTTAAAATGCCTGACCTTTCACCTCACGTGCTGGAATTCAATTACTCCAATATTTATTAAGAATGTTCGCGTACATATTTAAGGGGGTGGCATGCCACTAAACTATACAAGCTAGAAAAGAGGAAGAGGGTGGCTCATGCAATCATTCTACACAATTACAGGAAAAAAATCTAGGACTTTGCAGATGTTGAGAGATTTAATCAGAATGCATCCGATAATAAATGATACTTGTGCATGGAAGCCTTTTATCCACATCAAAAAAAAAATTTTTTTTTTGTGGGTTAAGATATTCAAACCAATTCTAGTTTTTTATTGCATCCATCAAAAGCTAGCACCTACATCCTTTGGTTGCGTAGAACAGCTACTATTGCAGATGAAACTCAATCCGGTGATGAATGTCCATTCCACACAAATCGATATATATAACAGAAATAATAAACTCAAATCTTTGTACTAGACATGAAAATATTGGAAAGCAAATGAGCAAACTATGTTACATACAAAGTACAAAAGTCAAGTTCAGGCACATGTATAAGCATTGGATCATCTAATTCCCTCGTCAAAGGAAATTGAGACACGGCGAAATATTCATGTTTTTCAATTTTATTTTTTACTTTCTATGGACTTATTATTATTATTATTATTATTATTATTATTATTATTATTATTTGTGTGTGGGTGTGTATGTATCAAAGACAATGAACAATGGGCACTTCACTCATTTTGAAGCGACCAAATTAGAAAATTGAATACCACAATGCTAGGTGCATGTCCAATTATACATGTCAAACTCACATCCCATACCCAGATAACCCCTGGGGCCTTACCCAATGGTGTAAACTGTAGTCTCCAAAACAGGTGCTTTAAATTTTCAAAAGTCTCCCTTTCACATTAGATGTTATGATGTCTCGTACGAAATCAGGAATTAGAACATCCACAATTTTGATCCCCATCAATCAACGGTACTAGGACTGGTAAGACAACCGTCATCTTTGCATTATGTCAGCAAAGTGGCTGCTCTCTTAATTTGCTATTTAGGTAAGGTGCCATAACAATCAATAATGTTAGAGACCACTAATTAGTGCTACCACTAATGATGTGGCAGTGGGCCCCACCCACTACCACAGTGTGTGTTGTGCCTTTTTCTTTTTTTTCTTTTTTTTTCTTTTTTTTCACCTCACTAGTGGTGGATTTAAAGCTCATTATTTAGAGCTCTAAATCATTTTTGCATAACAATAGGAATGACTAGAAATCCTAAATCAGTATATATAAGTATTGATATGGAATTACAAAAGGAGATTAAAATGAAGATTATCATCAACTTGTGGAAGTATGGAGCCAGGGTTCCTATAATTTGGGCATTTTCATGCTTTAAGCTGCATTTCCTTATAAGTAAAAACAAAAATTTCATTTGAAAGCTTATCAGCCACTCTTTTTTTCTCTCTCTCGAATTTCAGTTTCCAGGTCTATATATTACTCTTTTTCTTATCGGATTGATGTACTAATAATCAATTCATTTTCTATCCAATGCATAACCTTGTAGTTATGCTCTTAATCTATCCAAAGAGGTGATTGACAGAGAGGGATCGATTCTATCCAAACGGACTGTAACAAAAATCCTGCCTTTCTCAGCATCCAAACAGAGAAAATGAAAGATATCTAGAGAGAGAAAGAGAGAGAAACCTGCAAGTGCTCAGGGAGGTAGTCGTGCTTCATGGAGAGGTCCATGGCTCGCTTGAGGCGTTGATTCCTGGCGTCCACGATCTCACGAGGAAGGCGATTCAAAGCTTCCTTCACGTCCAGATCGTAATAGGGATCGAAGAGATCATCATAACGAAGGCCTTCACATACATCAAGAAATACGAATAAAAAAAAACGTAAATTGAATCCATCTTAGAGCTAAAATTAGGGTTTTAAAATTGAATAGAGAGAGAGAGAGAGAGGCAAACCGTATCTGCGGAGGCGTTTGGAGATGGATTTCATGTGTTGAGCAGCGAACCAGTTCTTCTTTGGGTCTACGAGCCACTTCATCAACGACGACGCCATAGCTTCTCAGCTCCAACTCTCTCTCTCTCTTTTCGATCTCTCTCTCTCTCTCTCTCTCTCTCTGTATTTCTCTGGAAGAATAGTGAAGTCCTCCTCACCTCAAAATCGACATTGCCGTAGGCAGGTGAACGGCGTCGTTTATATTGTTGGGCCGGCCTTCCAAGGATTGTCAAGTAAAGAATTGAAGCTACGTCGTTCTAATAAGTATATGTCATATGATATGACCATTGTGTGAAGTGAACATGTCAAGCCCAATCCATATATTTTAGCGAGCGACCGGGTGAATCTATGCTTGGACGGCCTGACAAAAAAGCAGTGGGCTGGGTTGTGGGCTTCTGAACTTTTTGATGACTTTCTTTTTCCATTTTTTGTATGAAGATTTTATAGAAACCATGTCAGTATTTTGTATCTGTTAAGGGAAAGGAAAATGAGTGAGAGCACTAATTAGTGCTACTACTAATGATGTGGCAGTGGCCCCCACCATGAATGATTTGATATTTTGGCCTTGGTGTTGTATTTTTTTTCTTTTTTTATTGAGTGCCATGTCATTAGTGATCTTTTTAGAGCTCCAAAATTAGTGGTCTCTATCATTGTTGTAAGGGAAAAACAGCGTCATACGAACATAGTTTTGGAAGTGCTTGCGTGGCAGATTCTGAACCGAATACTTCTATTCCAACAATGTACGGACTCCAAAAATATATATATATGTATACTTACATAATTAGTTCACATTATTTTGAAATACAAGTCCGATTCGTAGCTCGAATTCGGAGGCTCAAATTTGGCTCGAATTCGGAGAAGAAGAATAAGAGAATAAGAAGAAAGAGGAAGGAGAAGGAAGAAAGAGAACTGGATGGGAGGGGGCCATCAAAATCGGGCTGGAGGAGGAGGGGCCGGAGGAGGGGCTGTGCGGGGCTGCGACGATCGGAGCTGCTGCTGCGACAATCGGCGGCAGCGGAGGCACAAGAGGGGCCCTTCTCTCCTCTCCTCTCTCTTTCTCCCTCTCTTCTCCTTTTCCCCTCTATTCTTCTCTGTGTTCAACGAAGAAGAAGAAGAAAAGGAAGAAAAAGAAAAAAAAATCGAGCCAAGTTTTTCGAGCTACCAGTCATTTTTCTTTGAAATAATGGAAGTCTCCAACTTTCGGAGTCCCAAATAGATATATACGAGGTGCGATTTATGCAATTTAAGAGTAAAATTATAATCGGAATGACGGGTCAATGGATTAGTAGATTGATAAATTGAGGTTAGGACGGTTTTTTGAGAATTGACGGATTGAAGAATATTCTAATTAATTATTATACATTTGCATAATATATAATACTAATTTGTATAATATTTTTTAGATATATAACACAAAATAATTTTACATAATATGTTTTATATATATAACTACTAATTTGTAATAAATTTAAGAGTCGTGTTACAGGCCTCGAATATTGAGACATGAATTTATCTCAAATTTGTTTAACCGGTCATCCAGTAAAGAGGCTGACAATCATGGTTGACAATGTGATAACTGCGATAGACAAGTGTTGTCGTCCCACCGGTCAACCGGTGACTACAAATTCGTGCCATTCGCGCCTGAAACTCTCGAGACCTGAAGCATTAATGTAAATTTAATATCTTAAATCTCTCTCACACTTATTTTTACATTGATATTTCATTAGAAATTAAAATATATATATATATTAACTATAGCAGAGCAGAACAATTCGGTTGACGGATTATAAATTTTAAAATTTAAACTGCGATTAAAACGGTGCGAATTGATACAAATCGGTGCGATTTTAACGGATTAGACGGTATTTTACAAAGTTTTAATCCCAAGTATTTTTCTTCTGTTTATGCATACGTGTCATTATCTCGTTGAATGGACTGTTTGGTCCAATAAATCATTTTCTACAATTTTTAATAAAAAAGGTGCATAAAATACATTAAATTTGTTATGTTGGAGAGTGAGCATTCATCGTTAGGGTTGGTTTGGGATGTTCTAAAAAAGTACACTTTTTAATTTATTGGCTTATATGGGTTGGGTTTGGGTTGGGTTTGATGTGATGTGTTAGAGAGGTGATGTAATTTAAATAAGATGATGTGACTTAAATAGGATAGTGACTTTTTGACTTTTTGTATTATTTAGGTTATGCCAAACTTGGCCTAAATATAATGTTGACGACACTAATGTTCTATAAATATTTATAAAAATCATTTACTTTTATGGGAAAATGTTTGCGACCTTTACAAAGGAGATTTTCATTGACTTCAATTGACATATTGATTATTGATATGTTTAACAAAAATTTCTATCTCTATTAATGATATGAATAATTCAGATTATTTTGAAGTTATGAAAATTATGTTTTGTGAAGGTCTCTATCATTACTATATTTTTTTGTGTCTTCATTATTTTCCAACAAAATTTAGAGGTTGATAAACGTGGGATCACCCTCATGATTCAATACATACATAAAATTATTTGTTAATTATAAGTCTTGTTTGTCAATTATATATTTTAATTAAAAAATTAAAAAATCATTATAAATTATCATATCATTTTTTCTATTTTTTTTATATATCTTTTTATAAAAAATTAAAAAATTACTAAAATAATTTATTCCAGACTTTAGAGTAATACACTTACCTATTTACCTTTTAAAATAATATATAAATATATGTACTTCTGCCAATAGCACCCTATAATTTTCCTGTTGGGACTGGGACCAATATTGGGTCGATTCATTCATAGTACACATGAATGATGAATGTAGGTGGTCTGGTCCGTGACAAAATTCATGAGAAAACATACCTCACATGCAAAACGAGAGACCTTCTTAAGTAACGACAGACTTCTACTACAACTTTTCTACGGATTCGTGATGTCTCTCATACTTAGGGGGATTTTGAGATATCCTATATAAGTGTATTTTTTATTTTTTAAAATTTAAAAGTTAAAAAAAAAAAGGATGAATGTTTAAGTTAATTTTTTGATTTTTTTACGAAAAAATATGTATTAAAAAATTTTATAAATTAATGTGTACGAGAAGTTAGGGAAAGTAGGCAGTACGGCCGTACCATCTGGGCAAAGTGATTTGATACAAGAAATGGTTGCCTACTTTTTTAGGCATTGCATTGGACAGTACTGTTTGGCCGGTGGGGCCATCACAGGTCCCGTTTTGATAATCTGAACCGTTCAATGTATAGAACTCGTCAAGTACTATATATTCAAAAAAAATCACGTTAATTGGATATCGATAGCTATCTAATCGGATTAGTTTTTTTTAAACGGTTAACTATAACACCATATAATTTTTTCTATAAAATAATTTGATCATGTAGTTTGCGATATCCGATCAACGTGATTTTTTACAAACATATAGTATTCAACGAGTTCTACACATTGACGGTTCAAATTATCAAAACGGGACCCGTGATGGACCCCCATGGGCCGAACAACACTGTGTTGTTTATGTACCTTGCCTGTGCAATTTTTTCAAAAAACTCAGCAAAAGTCTATGGGACGTCAGACCGAGTTGTAATAATTTTTGTGTAAAATTATTTATTTATTTTTTTTGGCAAATAGTGATAATTTTTAAACTTTTTTAGTAACTTTCTGAATTATTTGGGATATTCCAAACCAGGCCTTACGTTGTGTTTGGAAAGAGAAATGGAAAAAGAATATCAAATGTGAATCAAATATACTTACATTTCACCTAATTTCACATACATTTTCTTTTTCTTTTTTTCTTTTTTAAATCTCTTCTCAAATTCTCCAACTAAACACAGTATTAGGGTTAGGATGTGAGTTGTGTTTTTAATTTTTTAATTATTTTAATTTAAGATTAAAAAAAATTATTATTTTAATCTAAGATTTTAAAAAAAATTAAAATAAATTTTTTGATTTTTTAAATTTTTATAAAAGAAAAAATAAAATAATTATAATTTAAATATAATATTTTATCTTATTAATATTTTAATTTATTTTATTTTTTTTATAATTATTTTAACCTAGTAACCTCCCAAGTTAAGATGCCAAATAAGGACTCAGGAATCTAGGTACACTAATATATATCTGTGCCCGTCGGTGGGGTTCATCTTAGGGTTGGTTTGGGATGTCCTAAAAAAGTGTACTTTTTGACTTATTGGTGGGTTTGGGTTGGGTTGGGTTTGATGTGATGTGATTTAAATAAGATGATGTGACTTAAATAAGATAGTGACTTTTTGACTTTTTGACTTATTTAGGTTATGCCAAACTAGCCCTTAATTTTTAACTGTCGTTTTGACATGTAATTTTTTGGAAAATGACCACTAATTAGGTGGCAGTGGGTCCTATCAGTAATGATGTGATGTTTTAGTCTTGGAATTGTATTTTTTTTTTTTTTTACTTTTTTAATGCATTAGTGCTATTAGTGGTAGTGTTTTTAGTGGGATGAATCATTGTTGTAATTTTTTTAGTTAATTTTTTTTTACTCTGTAACTGTTGAATTTTTATTTTTTAAAACTAGTTAATTTAATCCAAAAAATCAATGTCAAATGAGCTTGGGAATGCTGCTTGTGGTTGGAAAACAAGAGTTTGATTGTACCATTCTATGGGGTTCACTGTGCCAAACCATTTAACTTGTACGATCTTTCAAGTAAATTATTTATCAAAAATGTTTTAGACTTGTAAGGAATTTTAGAGGTGGCTTTTACTTTATGATTTGATATTTTGATTAGTGATGTTATATTTTTTTATGTTTTGTCACATCATTAGAATTGATATTAGAGATCTAATTCTAGTGCTCTCTATCATCATTCATTATTTATATAAAATTTTAAGTTAAGTTGATATTAATAATTTTAAAAATAAATTGTCTATATATTTTTAAAAATTAATTTAATCATTTACATTTGTGTTTAAAACAAATAGAAACAAAATTTTGCAAATAAACTGTCAATATTTTTTTTTAAAAATGTGGTCTAAGATTATTTAGTGTGTTAGGTTTGAGTTTTTTGAATTAAGTTTTTTGAAAATTTTTTATTTTTCATGTTTTTTTTAATGAATATTTTTTAAATTTTAAGCATTTTTTTTATTTTTTTAGATGTATCTTACTAAGATGAGTCTAAAAAGTAAAATATTTTAAAAAATTAATAAATACAAAAAAATATGAAAAATATACTAAATTTTTTCTCTTTTTTTTGTATTTTTGGTATTTAGTAAATTTTTTAAAAATTTTTGTCACAAAAATAATACTTTTTAAGTGTATTTATATTAAGTATGTCTAAAAATTTTAAAAATTACTTAAAATATTAAAAAAATTCAATAAAAACAAAAAAAATATAAAAAATAAGAAAATAGAATTTTTTGAAAAGTGTTTTTAAAAAATTCAACCAAGCAATTGATTTTTTTTTTTTTTTTCTTCTTTGGTTGACAAGTTCCAAGTGAAATTCATTGAGAGACACATGACTTTTTTTGTGAAGTTGGATTTTCTAGAATAATTTTTCCTAAAGCGATCTTATAGGGATCATAGGGTGATTATAAATAAATAATATTGTATCATCAACTTTTATAAAATTAAATCTTAGTTAGACAAAAAATCACCACGATATTATCCTGTGTTTAGACCAAAAGCAAAAATTAACTGAAAAAATATGTGGCAATCAACTTTACTTGTCCACATTAATTTTTGAAATGATATACTACCAATAAGAGGTGTAATTCAATTTTCAGATATCACTTCACTTAAAGCAAGGTGGTTTACAGTTGCCGGGTTGCAGTGTGTTTGTCTCATATTGTGCGGGGTGACTTCCGCAGTATGAAGAAGGGTTGAATTTCGTGGATGAACAGCGTGATCTAGGAATTGAAGATCTACACAGAGTAACAAACGGTGAGGCTGTCCGACCGGAATTTGGTCGGAAACCCCTCCGATGGTAAAGTCAAGGACTCGGGGAGATCAAGAAGAGAGAATACAAAGAGTGTATATATGTTAAGTGTGTGGATTTCGGATCCCTGGAGGGTAAATAGTGCTCACCTTTTATAGGAGAAGGTTGCTTGTCCTCCAGGACCTTCTCTTTCTGCCATCTGTCTAATGTGTCTTATTCGTGGTTGTCTCCTATTGGAGGAAGACGGCCACTCCGCCTGACACTCGAGTGCAGGTCTGTTTTGTTTGTCTCATTAGCAGTCATTTCTTATTGAAGGAGGGCGACCACTCACCTGACACTCAAATGCGAGTCTGTCATGTGTGCACCTTATCCCTTTGCACCTCCATGTCTCCACATTTTGTTCACATAGAGGGAGAGGAGCAGAGTTATTTGTCTCTTGTGAGCCCAAGAAAGATCTTCAGTGACTTGGCCTTTTTTAAGTTGGTCTACTCCAGAATGGTTGTCCAACCAGGAGGTCTAACATGTTGCTCAGCCCACTTTGGAGTGGTTCTGTCCATCTAGGAGGTCCACTATGTTGCTCGACCCACTTTGGAGTGACGCTCGTACATTGGGCCGAACTCTTATGATTGTCTTGCTTCGGAACAAGTGTTGGCCATAGGGCCGAGGTCCAACTTAGCTCGATCTCGGAGCGAGTATAGCATTGTGCCTAGCGCCAAGACTTCATTAATTTTTACCTACTTCATTTGCCCCCTGGCTTGCACTTACGTTTAGAGAAGCGGAAGCCAATTTTGTCACAAACTTTGAAGTTTGGTTGATCACGACTTAATTTGAGCTTCGTGAGTCGGATTCAAAATTATTGTTCGGCCCAATGCTTGTGTTTGCCCAATATTTCATAGCTTGGTTGTGCCCCCAAACTAAATGTGTATCTTCACTAGCTTCGTAATTGTCTAGCTTGGTGCTCTTTCAGTCGGCTGAGTGTCGCTGCTTGACTTGAAAATATATGTATACACACAAAAAAATATATTTTTAAATATATATACACACATTTTTTTTTAATATATATACACAGATTTTTTTTTTTTTTAGGTATATATATTTCTAAACTTCAACAATTGGACCGAGCAACACAACGTGCTTCAAAGCAGTCCAAGCGTGTCTTATCATAGCCAATTTCTAACTTGTTTTGATAATGTTAATGGGTAATGCTTTGTGGGCCCTCCCTTGATGCCATGCATGGAAATAGCATACAAATATCATTTGCTAGGTACTTGACGTTGTGTTGCTCTTGGTGAAATTGGCGTAGGGCCCACAAACTTGGTACTCAACTTAATCAAATTTTGTAAGTTTGCCATGGAAGTGTTTGGTGGGCCGTGTGTTGACATTCATGCTTTGATCACAGTATGAACATTTTTGCTTGATTGGTTTGCATGTCGGTTAACCAAGCAAGTCGTTGGAGGCCAAACAATTCAACATTATTTAATACGCTTATTCTGTCCTTATTTGAAAAACATTAGCTCTGTTTGTTCGGTCCCACTTGAAAAATCAAAAGGTGATGTTCAGCGCTTGGTCGGCCAATTCTTACTCATGCACTCTGGTTCGGATGTGATTGGCAAATCAATTGTTTCAGCTCACTTCTTCATGCATTGGTCGATTTGGACGTCATTGCTCGGTCAAGCCTTTTCCAACACTTGAAATGCCGAGCAACATCGCTTAGTTTACACATTTACGTAGCTCCATCGGTATTTCGGTCTTCAAATTTGTGTTTTGTGTTGCACAGCAGTCTTCAATTTTGCTCGGTTTAATCTTGTTTAGTTGACGTTGTTGCTCGGACAGGCCTATTCTGACACATGATGGGCCGAACAACTCCCGTTTAATTTACGCATGACACTTACCCAGCTCGGTCTTTTTAATTTACGTATGACACTGCCTCCATTTCTGCTTGGTTCATTCTTGTTCGGTCATCATCTTTCTTCATATCCAGCAGCATTTTTCTTCTGTGGTCTTTGTTGTTCGGTTGGACAGTTGCTCAGCCATGGGTTTGCCGTTGCTCAGCCTTAGAGGAGCATGTCATCAAATTCGCAGCTTGGTCACTAGCTTGGTTCGTCACCGACAACGAATGAGTTTGGTCGGTTGCCGTTATTCTATAGCTTGGTTCACACCAGCCCTTTCATGTTGCTCAGTGATCACTAATTTGTGCTTGGTTTCATCTTTTCAGTGTCGCATTCGGCTGGCCACCATCTTCGTCTTGTTGTTGGACTTCAAGCTCAGCACTGACGGACGTACATACTTGACTGTCGAGCTACCACGCGTCCATATCTAATTAGTTTGGGGCTGCTAATGTCACGTGAAAGCAAACCATCTCAGAATTTTTTGAAAATAAGCAAACCCATTACTTTCTCACTCTAAACACTTGGATTTCCAAACCCACTTTTCTCATGTCTTTGCTTTCTCACTTTTTGACTTCAAAAACAACAGGACCCATTTTTGGAACAGAGGCTCTGATTTTGTTTTTATCCTTACGCTTTCTTTTTTTTTCTTGGAACTCTAAAGCAATTTTAAAATCTGATAGCTTCACCTCTAGTCCTCTTTCTATAAATTCCAAATTTCTCTTCAGAAAGTTGAGAGCTTGCACCAATGACGTGGTCTCCTCACTTTCTCACTCTAAAGAATTAGATTTTCAAAGTCTGGAGACAAACCCAGCGTTCTCTTCTTCAATCTTCATCTTCCGGCGACCCATCGACATTCGTTGTTTGCAGCCAAAAAATATCCTTGCCGTTATGTTACTTACGACCTGTTCATTTTGCCTCTTATTCACTGGTTTTGTTTTCTGGCAATCTACCATTACTCTGGCTTGCGTTTTTTTTTTTTTTTGGTTGCTGTCAACTTGTCTCACCAGTTCTAATCTTGTAAGTTTTTGAACTCTTTCATTTTAATAAGCTTTTCTTGCTGATTTTTGGTTGCTCCACCATTATTGAGTCATTTCTTATTCCTTTTATGACAGTTTTTCCCAGTTCAACAGTAATCACGGCGGGACCTCCTCGCTACCATTGCATCTTGTTGCCTTCTATCGGCACTGTGAGTTGTTGAATCCATGCATTTCCTTTCCATTTTCACCATTACTGTTTTGGTTAAGTGTAACATTGAGAGTTGTCTGGTACACGACTACTCGGTCAGCCATTGTACCTCCAACCTTGTAAGTCATCCTTAGTGTAATTGTTTGGTGGAACGTCGCACCTCCCATGGGTAAGTTTTGGAACTTAGTGGATACTCCGGCGGGAATGGATGAGTTCGGCCGAAGATATAACATTCCCAATGATGTCACGTTGACATTGGCGGCAGTGGACGCAGATCGGTCGTATACGAGCACCACAATGCCCTTCTCAATTGCCTCCATCGTAGAGGGGGCTGTTAGGTTTCCATTGAACCCTTTGTTGCGTCGATTCTTTTCTTCTTTGAACTGACACCAATACAAATATCAATGAACACATTTAGAGTGGTAAACGGTGTCTCAGTCTTGAACGACCTCTTAGACTTGGACTTGGGTATTTGGGATATCCTTCATTACTACTCCTTGTGTCATAATAAATGCGGTAAAACCTATTATGTCAAAGTTTGGTCGTTGGAGCTCCAACTCGTCACTGAACTTCCTGATAATGACAAATATTGCTCTGATTTCCTTTAAGTCGGAGGTAATTGGGAGTTTGCGGCCGAGGAGGTGGGCCAATCGAAGCGGGTTCATGATAGAATGGTCACCCAGGTCATTCTTTATTTTAGTTTCCTTTTGTCCATTCGCTTATCGCTTGTGATTTTTTTTTTTTTTTAAGTGTTGTTGTTTGTACTTGCAGGTTCACATAAGCTAAAAAGAAGGCCAGAGAAAGAGCATTCGAGGGATATCAAAGTTACACTAAGGTACGAAGATCGGACGGGCCCATGTTTGCTTGACTATGGACGAACTTGCAGACATCTCATCCAACGGAAACTCAAAGTAAATGACTTCTTGAGGGACTCACCTGAGATAGAAACCGAAGAGCAAGTTAGCCATATCACCGGAGCTTCCTCTACTGTTGTTGTTTGTTCATCAAGTGGATCACTCAGTAGAGGCTACTCTCCATCACCAGACTTAGCAAACGAAATGGCTCGCCGCCAAAAGCTCAATCTTGATGCCTTAGTCTTTGGATCTGATGATGAGGACCTTCTAGCTACTTCGACAGTCGACACACGAGTTCCTTCTCCACCGATTGAGAGGTCTAAGGGTGGAACAAAGTATGTTACTCCTCATTCTCCCGTTGCTACCCTTGCTCTTCCTGCTGATAGGGCCTCAAAGAGGAAGAGGTCCAAAGGTAAAGAAGTTGCTGGGGGCTCTAATGAGCAGGGCTCGGTTGAAGAATGGGTGCCTCCCTTGGAGCATAACAGCCGAGCAATCACTACATCGGACAACACAATCTAATCAAGCGACTTGGCCTTTGACTTATCAAAGGCATTACTACTACCTTTGGACATGGCAGAGCAAAACATTTCAAGCGACGTGTTGATCAAGGGTTCGGTGCAGATGCTAACCGCAGTAAGTCTTCTTCTATGTCTTTGTCATTTCCTTAAATTTGGTAGTTGAGAACATGACATTTTGGTTTGGTGTAGTGCATTCAGAGAATGCACATCATAGATGAAAGACGACATCATGAGGAGCAAGAGAGGGTTAAGACGATCAACATGTTGGCTGATGCTGATATCTCCTTGAAGGTGGCCGGAGAGGATCTAAAGGAGATGGAAGATGCAAAGAAGAAGGCTGAAGCATTGATGTTCATGTTCGAACAGAGGGCTGCAGATGCCGATGCTGCTTTGAAGGCTAATTATCAAGGGATGGTGGACGAGGCCGAACAGAGGGGCTATGTCGAGGCTGAAAAAACCTATTCGGAGGAGATTTTGAAGCTGAGGGACAAGATCTTTACTAAGGGTTGGACTGGGGCTCTGCGCGCTACTAAGGTGGAAGAGACTTCTCCTCTTTATGATATGGACGATATGTAGTCCCTTCAAAGACCGCTGCAAAGCTTAGGAGGAGAAGGCCTCGGGGAGATAGAGCTACGGATGTTGATCCTTCTGACCTTTCTCCTTTCCTGTCGAGCTCTTCCTTAGTTAGGTAGACTGTCAATCCTACAGAGGAGGAACACTGCGAGAATGGACACTACGAGGAGGAGCAACGCGAGGAGTAAGTTGTTAGGTTGCCTCGAGTTTTTGCTTTTACTTCTGCTTTAGTAGTTCTTTTGTAATGAAACTTGGAAGTTAATGAAATATCTTCAACTTTTGCTTTAGTGCTCGGTTAGATAGGTTATGATACAAACCGAGCTCCCTTTTGTAATGAAGTACCTTATAAATTTGCCAAGTGTTGAACTTGCAACTTGCACTTTTTTATTTGTCTTGGAGTTCGGTCGGCTGGACTTCTTCTTTTGTAAGGCCGAACTCTTTCATTTCAATGCACTCGTTCTTACATTTTCACAAGTGTTGAACTGCTTATCTTCAATTTTTGCTTGTATATAATGTTTGCCCCCGGCCGAGTAGAGGCTCGTGGCCCAGCAGGCCGTCTGTTCGGTCTAATTAGGCTTCGTGCCTTGGAAAAAATTGAGTGAGTTTTGATGCCCCCAGCCGAGCATGAGCTCTGTGGCTCATAAGGCTGTATGTTCAGTCAGACCGTGCTTCATGCCTTAGGAGAGAAAAAATTGTGAAAGTTTTGGCCACCTAACTTGGTCAAGTTTTGGCATGATTTAACCCATTGTAGTGTAATTTGGCCCTTCTTCGAGTGCAAATTGTGAATATGGACCGTGCTCCAAGTAACAATACTTGGCACAAATTCCACCAAGTTATACTACTTGGCACCCCGCTCCAACCAAAGGGTCGAGCATCCGGGATTGGCTTGAGTTAAGACCCGTGGCCAATTTGCTCCACCGAGCATAAATGTACAACACAAGTAAATAAGGACAAATTGTAAAACAAATTTCCATTCATTGATACTTATAACTTTTGATTACATTAAGGCATGTTCTGAGAAATACATTACTGTAAGTACTTCATCTTAAGAATCACATCACTGGAAGTACTTCTTTAGGTTGGCAACATTCCATGGTCTAGGGATTGCCTTCCCTGCTAAGTCAGCCAGATAGTATGCGCCATTGCCAAGTGCTAAAGTAATCTTGTAGGGCCCCTCCCAGATAGCACCGAGTTTCCCTTCTCCTGGAACTTTCTTGTGATCCATCACCTTCCTGAGTACCAAGTCAGCTAGTAGGAATTGCCTTGGACATATATTCTTGTTGAAACTCTTAGTGAGTTGCTGCTAATAAGCCGCCAATCGAATGAAGGTAGCTTCCCTACGCTCTTTGGCCATGTCCAGAGCTTGGGCGATGGCTTCATCATTGTCTGCTGGCTCAAAGATCTCAGAACAGATGGTAGAAAGGCCAACCTCTAAAGGGATGACTGTTTCCATCCCATAGGTAAAAGAGTAAGGTGTCTCATCGGTCAACCGGCGATGAGTAGTTCGGTAGGCCCAAAGGATATTCGATATCTCTTCCACCCATTTGCCCTTGGCTTTTTCAAGACACTTTTTTATCCCGTCAATGATCGTTTTATTGGACGCTTCAGCTTGGCCATTGCCTTGTGGGTAGGCCGGAGTGGAGTTTCGGAACTCTATCTTCAAGTCAGCGCAAAATCTCCTGAAGATCTTGCCATCAAATTATATGCCATTGTCAGAGAGAAGGACTCTGGGAATGCCAAATCGTGTCACAACATTGTGCCAAACAAACCTCTTAGTGTCTGCTTCTTTGATCTTACACAAGGCCTCCACCTCCACCCACTTGGTGAAGTAGTCAGTTGCAGTGATGAAGAACCTTTTATTCCCAGTTCCCCTAGCTAATGGTCTAACAATATCTAAGCCCCACTGAGCGAAATGGCCAAGGACTGGTGAGGGGGGTTAGAGGTTTGGCTGGCTGGTGAATAAGAGGAGCAAACTTTTGGCACTTGTCACACTTGCGGACATACTGTTAGGCCTCCTTTTGCATACACGGCCGCCAATACCCGTGTGTTAGAGCTTGGTGTGCTAATGACCAACCACCAGTGTGACTCCCACAAATTCCATCATGAATCTCATAAAACACATCTTCCACCAGACTTGGATGAACATAGAGTAGATAAGGGCCATGTAAGACTTCTTGTAAAGCTTGCCAGATGGGAGACCCAAAACCGAGCAGCTCTGTGCCTTGTCTTGTGCGTTTCTTTTTTGTCCTCAGGAAGGGTGCCATTCTTCAAGAAGGCCAAGAGTGGGTCCATCCAACTTGGGCCCAAGTTAGTGCAGAGGACCATTTCGACTAGTTGAATACTTGGTTGGGGTACATATTCCACCCATATTTTGCGGCCGTCTCTGGAGTCGACCGAGGCACCCAAGCAAGCTAAAACATCAACGTGACCGTTTCCCTCTTGGCCAATCTTCTCGACTCTGATGGCTTGGAACTTTTTGATCAAATTTTTGGCCTGTTCTGCATAAGTGGCCATCCGCTCATCGTGAGCCTCGTAAACTCCAGAGAGTTGGTTGACCATTAATTGGGAATCACTAAAGACAAGTAGCTCCTCCGCATTGAAGTGTTCGACATTTCGCAGGCCGACGAGTAGAGCTTCATACTCTGCTTCATTATTAGAAACTTTCTGGCCCAATCGGATGGCCTGCTCCCATATGAATCCTTCAGGAGAAATAAGGACAACTCTTGCCTCTGAGCCTTTTTGGTTAGAAGAACTGTCCACAAACAGCTTCCATACGTCTCCAACAAAAAGTTTCCATGCTTCGGCTGGGGATTGCCCTTTGTGCTGAGCAGTCATAGTGACCAAAGCCGAGTTCCCTTCGGAGGGGACAACTAGTCCCGGGGTGAATTCTGCAACAAAGTCTGCCAGAACTTGAGCTTTGATGGCTATTCGAGGTTGGAACTTGATGTCAAACTCTCTAAGCTCCACCGCCCACTTTGCTGTTCGGCCTGAGAAATCTACTCGGTTCATTCTTGTTCAGTTATCATCTTTCTTCATATCCAGCAGCATTTTTCTTCTGTGGTCTTTGTTGTTCGGTTGGACCATTGCTTAGCTATGGGTTTGCCGTTGCTCGGCCTTAGAAGAGCATGTCATCAAATTCGCAGCTTGGTTCGTTGTCGATGACGAATGAGTTTGGTCGGTTGTTGTTATTCTGTAGCTTGGTTCACACCAGCCCTTTCATGCTGCTCGGTGATCACTAATTTGTGCTTGGTTTCATCTTTTCAGTGTCGCGTTCGGCTGGCCACCATCTTCGTCTTGTCGTTGGACTTCAAGCTCGGCACTGACGGACGTACATACTTGACTGTTGAGCTGCCACGCGTCCATATTTGATTAGTTTGGGGCTGCTAATGTCACGTGAAAGTAAACTATCTCAGAATTTTTTGAAAATAAGCAAACCCATTACTTTCTCACTCTAAACACTTGGATTTCCAAACCCACTTTTCTCATGTCTTTGCTTTCTCACTTTTTGACTTCAAAAACAACATGACCCATTTTTGGAACAGAGGCTCTGAAGCAATTTTAAAATCTGATAGCTGCACCTCTAGTCCTCTTTCTATAAATTCCAAATTTCTCTTCAAGGGGAATTCAGTGAGGACGTTGATGGTATGTCCTTGAAAGTAGTGAACAAGCTTCCTAGAGGCAATTAATGGGGCATATGCCAATTTCTCTAATGGCAAGTATCTAGTTTTGGCATCTAAGAGGGTCTTGCTAACATAATACACTGATTTTTACTCCTTTTCATCCTCTCTGACCAGCACTGCACTAACAACATGATTAGAAACAGCCAAGTAAAGGAAAAGCTCTTCGTTCATGACAGGTGTAGATAGAAGGGGAGGAGAGGACAAATACTTCTTCAAATCTTCTAGTGCTTCGGAGCACTAGCTTCCCTATTCAAAACTGGTTTTCTTCCTTAGAAGTTAGAAGAAGCGCTTCATCCGATCAGAGGACCGACTGATGAAACGGTTAAGTGCTGCAGCCATGCCAGCAAGTTTCTGGAGTTCCTTAGCCTTTGTAGGCGCTTCGAGGTCTTTAAGGGCTTTGATCTGGTCGGGGTTGGCTTCAATGCCCCGCCTAGTCACTATATACCCCAAGAACTTTCCTGATCCTACTCCAAAAGCACATTTTTAGGCGTTCAGTCGAAGCTTGTGAGTCTTCAGAATTCCAAACACTTGCTCAAGGTCCCTTAGATGGTGTTCGGCCAACTTGCTTTTGACGACCATGTCATCAATGTATCCTTCCATGGTTTTATCGAGTTGGTCCTTGAACATTTTGGTGACCATTCGCTGGTAGGTCGCACCAGCATTCTTCAAGTTGAAGGGCATCACTTTGTAGCAATAAGTGCCTCTAGGGCTGATGAAAGCCGTTTTCTCCTGGTCAGGACTGAACATGGGGATCTGGTGGTAGCCACTGTAGGCGTCTAGAAAGCTCATGCGCTCATGTCCAGCCGTTGCGTCAACAAGTTAATCTATTCGTGGAAGGGGAAAGCTATCCTTGGGGCAAGCTTTGTTAAGGCTAATGAAATCAATGCAAACTCTCCATTTGCCATTCTTCTTCTTCACCACGACGGCGTTGGATAGCCACTTTGGGTACTGCACTTCTCGAATGACTCCAACAGCTAAAAGTTTGTCCACCTCTTCGATCACTACATGGGTGTGTTGCGCTGATGACCGTCTACTCTTCTGAACAACCAGTTGCGCTCCTCATTGGACGTTGAGTCGATGACAAGCATAATTGGGGTCTAACCCAGGAGTGTCATAGGCCGACCAGGCGAACACTTCAATGTTTTTACGGAGTAGAGCCAGTAATTGCTCTTTCTCTCCAACAGTGAGGGAAGTGCCGAGCAGGAAGAACTTGTCTAGGTTTCCTTCTTCTACAAAGACCATCTCTAGGTCTTTTACCATCTTTAGGTCTTTTACCATCTTCTCGGTTGGCAGTCCGCCGACGTCTTCCAAAACTGGCTGGTCAGGTACTTCCACCATCTGCATTTGGTCGCAGACTTGTTTGGTTTTCATGGCGGCAATGAAGCAGTGTTTGGCCGCCACTTGGTTTCCACGAATCTCCTTTACTCCATACTTGGTTGGAAAGTGAACGAGTTGGTGATAAGTGGAAGGGACTGGCTCCATCTAGTGAATCCAAGGTCGGCCAAGGATGGCATTGTAGGGAGATGGAGTGTTTACCACCAAGAAGTCAACAGAGACCACCTTGGACTTAGCTATGACAGGCGGAGTTATTCGGGCGAGCGACCATTCTGTTTGCGAGTTGAAACCAACCAAAGGGAAGGTGGCAGGTGTCAGGTATTGCTCACTGAGGCCAAGCTTCTTGAAAAGCTCATAATACATGATGTTTGCGGCACTCCCTTGGTCAATCAAGACTCATTTCACATCGAACTTGTTGGCCACACCAACTGTAACGATGAGGGCATCGGTGTGGGGGTACTGGATTCTTTCTAGGTCCTTCTCGGTGAACATGACGTTAAACCGAGAAGGTCTGGCTTCTGTCTTGGACTTTTTGGGATGAGGTCCTACCGACATTACCTGTTGAATGTAGGTAGCTCGTTGGATTTCTCCTCGAATGGTGTTTTCTCTTTCGGGGTCAGTTATTCCATGGATAACGTTGATGACTAACTTCAGGGCATGGTTCTCTTCAGGAGGGGCTTGGTCTAGTCCTTGCTTTTCCCTCGTCTTATCAACGTCTATCCATTGTTGGAGGTGTCCCGCCGTAACTAAGTCCTCCAAATGTTGTTTGAGAGCTCTGCAATTTTGCGTCTTGTGTCCCTTCTCTCGATGATAGGTGCAACATAGTGTCTGATTGCGCCGAGCAGGGTCTCTAGGCATCTTAGCTGGCCAGACAAAGAAGGCTTTCCCTTTAAGTTTCTCGACGAGCCTGTATATTGGCTTTTTGAAGATGGTAGTGATGTCTTCATAAGACTTGGCCCTTTCCTCTTCGTTTTCCGCTGTGGAACGGTTCTTTTGGCCATAGTTCTTGCGCTGCTTATCCCTCTTTGGCTGCTCAGTCCTAGGTGGTCAAGGCGGTCTGACTTCTTCAGCAACCGCAACATGTACTGAAGCAGCGTCATCTTCCACACGAGGCTGTTGCTCTATTCGAACCCTCAAATCCTTCATGGTAAGGACAGGTCGTTTCGTCAACGATTGCCTTAGCTTGTGTGAAGGAGGTAGGCCTTGCTTGAAGTATAACACGGCCAATTGTTCACTGCAAACATTTTCCTCCAAGTCGCCATATTCCTTCCAATACCGTCGCGCGTACTGGCATAGGGTCTCTTTCCTGTCCTTTGGATATTGAACAAGGTATCTAACTGCTTCAGGACTCTGCTGTTAGAGACAAATCAAGCTAAGAACGCCTCAGAGAGCTGCATCCAGTCATAAATCGAACCACTGGGGAGTTTATCAAACCATCGAAGGCCAAGTTCTCCTAGGCTAGAATGAAAGACTTTACACATGAGTGCGTTGTTGCGATTCCAGAGGGACATCATTTGGCGGTAATGGCTAATGTGAGTCAGAGGGTCCGTCTTCCCATCATAGAGAATGAATTTCGGTAGGCTATACTTCCATGGAGGTTCTACAGCTTCTATCTCTGGGGAGAAGGGGATGGACACCAATCGGTCTAGAGCGCGACGCTCTTGTTGATGTATGGACCAGTCCAACTAGTCCCTTTCCCTATTGAGTCGGCGTTCCTCCTCCCTATCTCGTCGACGTTTTCCTTTCTTGCATAGCCATCGTGCCTCTTCTCTGTTATCGTTCAACCAATTTCTTAATTCGTGTGGCTGCTCGTCGCGGCGACAATGAAAGGTTTCAGATAGACGGCTGACAGTCCTCTGCCTTTTATGAGAATCTTCTCATGGGTTATTTTTTTGGAGGTTATGCGTCTTATTGCTGGCCCCTTCACTACGTACAGGAATTGGGCCGCTACGCTCTCTACCATTAGGGCCACGACCACAATGCTCTTTATGAGGTAGAAGGGGATGAGGGGTACGTCTCCTTTGTGATGGTCCACCAACGGATTTTCTTGGCTCCGCTGGGGTCGCCATGAACTTCATCAATTGGGTGCGAAGCTCAGTGATCTCTAAACCCATTGAGTCGATGATGTGGTTACGGTGGTCTTTCTCAAGAAAAAGACGTTGAGACGTCTCAACGGCAATGACATGGCGTCGCTCTGCCACGTTGGGTGTCTGATCGTCGTGGCCCATAAGGTTATCGTGCGCTGGAGGGTATGCCAAACCCTTATCTTTGGTTCTCTCCGTCATTGGAGTCCTCTCTGCTAGCCTAGAGTGGGGTGTATCTTCGATTCCTATCGCCAGAGTTCGTCACGAAGCAAGTAGTGGTTTTCCCACAGACGGCGCCAATTGTGTGGGGGTGACTTCCGCACTATGAAGAAGGGTTGAACTTCGTGGATGAACAGCGTGATCTAGGAATTGAAGATCTACACAGAGTAACAAATTGTGAGGCTGCCCGACCGGGGTTTGGTCGGAAACCCCTTCCGATTGTAAAGTCAAGGACTCAGGGAGATCAAGAAGAGAGAATACAAAGAGTGTATATATGTTAAGTGTGTGGATTTCGGATCCTTTGAGGGTAAATAGTGTTCACCTTTTATAGGAGAATGTTGCTTGTCCTCCAGGACTTTCTTTCTCCGCCATCTGTCAAATGTGTCTTATTCGTGGTCGTCTCCTATTGGAGGAGGACGGCCACTTCGCTTGACACTGGGGTGCAGGTCTGTTTTGTTTGTCTCATTAGCAGTCATTTCTTATTGGAGGAGGACGACCACTCACCTAACACTCCGATGCAGGTCTGTTATGTGTGCACCTTGTCCCTTTGTACCTCTATGTCTCCACGTTTTGTTCGCACAGAGGGAGAGGAGCAGAGTTGTTTGTCTCTTGTGGGCCCAAGAAAGATCTTTAGTGAATTGGCCTTTTTTAAGTTGGTCTACTCCAGAATGGTTGTCCAACCAGGAGGTCCAACATGTTGCTCAGCCCACTTCGGAGTGGTTCTGTCCATCCAGGAGGTCCACTATGTTGCTCGGCCCACTTTGGAGTGACGCTCGTACATTGGGCCGAACTCGTATGATTGTCTTACTTCGGAGCAAGTGTTGGCCATAGCGCCAAGGTCCAACTTAGCTCAATCTCGAAGCGAGCATAACATTGGGCCTAGCACCAACGCTTCATTAATTTTGCCCACTTCACATATCTATTAGTTTTGACAATGAAAATGGATCAAAAAATTAAAAGTCTTTTTATGATGTTGGAAAATAACCTTAAAATTGGCTAAAGGCAAATCACCACCTGATACTGGGGGTTAAGTTGCATTAAAGCCAACTTAGATCTCGTTTAGAAATAAGTTACTTTAGTAATTTTTTTGACTTTTTAAAAAAAAATGTGTAAAAAAGCAGAGAGAGTAATATGACAACTTATAATGACTTTTTAACATTTTGGCTACAACACGTTGTTCCCAAAATCAAGTTTAAGTAAGATTTGACTTTTTTTTAAAAGAACATGTCAGCTTTGGAAAACTGAGGGTATGTTTGGTTTGGTTTTGAGAGAGTAGTTTTTAAAACTTGTTTTGGGGAGAGAGTTTAGAAATTTTTTTGGTTTGTTTGGTTGTATATTTTGAAAGTAGTTTTGGAGTTTGGGAATGTAGAATGATTTGATATTTTGTTGTAATTGAATAGATGTGTGTGAAAGAAAAATGATTGATAAGGAAAGAGGAGAGGGAAAAAAATAATTGATTGATGTGTAAGAGAAAAAAAGTGATTTTGGAAATTGTTTTGAAAAAATTACAAACCAAACAAGTTTTTTTAAAAAAAATTTCCAAAATCACTCTACAAATCCAAACCAAACATACCCTGAGACTTTTTATTTTTATTTTTTCTTTTTGAAAATGACTTCATTTTGCTCAAAATGAGACTTTGGCCCCGTTTGGTAGAGCTGTGAGAAAGTGATTATAGCTTATAGCATAACAGCTTATAGCTTATAGCTGTGAATATAAGCTTATTTTTTACTTATAAATTAAGTTTCTCCTCCCCCACTCAAAAAATAAGTTAATTTTTGACTTACAAAAAGCTATAAACTATATTGTTAAGCTGAACCAAACACATCAAAATAGTTTAAATTAAGCTAAAAGCTGAAATAAGTTAAAAATAAGCCTTACTAAATAAGGCCATTATAAGGTTGAAGGATTCAAGTATGAATATAAAAATCTACTATCTATTGCTCAAAAATTATACAAAGAGAGGGTTTACAAATCCAAAATAAAAAAATGATTAGAAATTTCTCAAAATACAACATCTAATGTTAGGATTTGTTTTTATAGTGATTTCACAATCAATCTACACCTCTAATGTATGATTCAGGATCAATTTTTGATTTTTGTTTTTGATACCATAGACTTTTTGATACATAACTTGTCACGTCCAAATATTTCTTAATGGAGTGTTAATCCAATAACATGAAACTCAAATTTGGCTAATGAGTGAGAAATAAAAGGTGAGGCTTGAAAGAGTTGAGACTTTCACTAATCATAGAGCTCACAATAATTTTTGTTTTCAAAAACTACTAAGGCTTCGTTTGGGAAGTGAGTTGGCTTTTAGACTTTTTGATTTTTTTAGCCTGGGGTTACAAAACCTCGTTTGGGAAGGGTTTTTGATTTTTTTGACTTTTTAAACTTTTTTGTGAGAGAAAGAATGTAATGATTATGGGTTAGATGTGATGTTTTGTCTTGTTGGGTTAAAAAATCTATTTTATTTTTTGTGACTATTTTAGTAAAAAAAAGTCCAAAAGTTGGCTTCCCAAATGAAACCTAAACATTGTGTTACAAATAAAAGGAAATTTGCAACACTTTTACCCAAAATCTAGAGCCCCAAATATCAAATAATTCAACAAAGAATGGTTGTAAAATTTTTTGGATTAAGTTTTCCTCAACTAAGTATGTGGGCCTATCATTGGTCTTATTTCAATAATTTGAATTATTTATTTTATAGAATTTTCTGTGTATATAATCCATAGAAAAAATTTGATTGATCCAATATAATCATAGCATTTTAACTTTATTTTGTTTATATCTAAAAAAAAATAGACGATAAGTATGTTTTTAAAAATATACTATTTATTTTTGGAAAACAAACACGATATAATGAAAAGGTCATGATTTTTGGATTGACCTATTTTATTTTTTATGATTCGTATATACAAAGGGCCTTATAAAATGAAAATTTTAAATTATTGAAATAAAACTAATAATGGGCCCACAAACCTGAATAGTTCTCTCAAATTTAAATTTATTTGAATTTGAAAAAATCATACCGAAATTATTATATGATCAACATTGAAGCTTTTTGTATAAATTTTATAGGGCCTTATGTGTATATATATATTTTTTACCTAAATGCATTTATTTATAATAATAACATTATTATATTATTCTTGTGAATTTTTTATTTAAATTTTATGTATGAATATAATTTTTGTTAAATTTTTGAAATACATACTGACATGTGATTTTCTCTTTTTGTGAGAGATATATTTTTTTCTTCAATAAGACAAAGGAGCCTCCCCAATTTACTTGAAAATTTACAAACTGCTCATATCACAACTCACCTCAAAGTGATGGCTTTTAAGAAAAAAAATAGCATTCTAATTAATTAAACTTATCTATTTGTTATTACTATATAGAGACAATTAATTATTTGTTATTATTGAGAATTTTTTTATATAAATTTTATGAGAAATTCTAATATAAATTTATTTTAAAAAAGTGTACCATATACACTTTTTATTATATTATTTTATTCTTTAGTTATAATTAATTTTCTAATTTAATTATGTCGTTATTTTAGTTATTACTAATACAAGTGAAAAGCTGTGAGAGTATAAGTGTGACTTGCAACATTCTATGTTTGTGTAAAAAAAAAAATATTCATCCCACTAAAGGCGTAATTCTCCCTTTTCTTTTTTTCTTACTTTTTTAAAAAAAAATTTATTTTTAAGATGGGAACTTAAAATTAGGTCTCGCTTAGCAATTAAACATTTTAGTCCCAAAAAAAAAAAAAAGTGACTATAAATTGTCACATCACTCTCTCTATTTTTCTGCACATCTTTTTATAAAAAGTTAAAAAATTATTAAAATAATTTATTTTCAGACGAGGCAGATGTAGTTTACATCATGTTTGATTAGGGGTTTGGGTTGAAGAATTGGATTACCAATATGTGGAAACCACTAAACCCATGTTTGTATGCAACAAAGGCCTAATTTGGGAACTTCATTAAAAGTTAAAAATTGGCTTTTAAACTATTTTGGGTTATATTCAGTGTGATTGGTTTCAGTTTTTTAGAATTTGTATTTTTTATTTTTCATATTTTTTTACTTTTAGTGAATATTTTTAAAATTTTAAGTTTTTTTTTTTTACTTTTTTAGATGCACCTTACTTAAATGTATCTAAATAATACAATAATTGTGAAAAAATATTTTTAAAAATTAATAAATACAAAAAAATACAAAAAAATGCACTGAATTTTTGTATTTGTTTTGTATTTTTTGGTATTTGGTGTATTGTTTTTAAAAAAATTTCACAAATATTATATTTTTTAAATATATTTATATTCGGTGTGTCTAAAATTTTTAAAAAAAAAATCTTAAAATATTAAAACAATTCATTGAAAATATTAAAATACGAAAAATAAAAAAATTGAATTCTCTAAAAATTATTTTTTGAAAATCAGAACTAAACAAAGTGATTACCTCTCTATTTTTTTACATATATATATATTTTTTTAAAAAGTCAAAAAGTCAACTTTTAATCAACTTCTTGAAACAATCCAAAATTAGGAGTATAAAAATGGCTCATGGCTCGGGGTGGGCCCGGCCCGAGCCCAGTTCGAGACCTTGGGCCTGAGCTATCATTTTGAAACCTGGCCTAACTCGTTGCCTGGCCTATCGGCCCATTTAAGGCCTACTCAATGAGCGGACCGCTCGAGGCCTAGTGTCTTTTTTAGTGGAAAATAATAAAATTTTGGTAAAAAAAAGAATGTTCAGCCTGGCCCATCGGCCTGGCTCGCCTAAAGCCCGAATACCCCCTAAGCCTAGGCCTAATTTTTTTACTCGTGGGCCGGCCCGAATTTTGGTGAGAACCCTCGAGGCCTAACACGGCTAGGCCAAACCAAATTTACAACCATACCCAAAATGTCATGGGATTAACAATCTCATGGGAGTATTAATCCCCTCCCATGTAGGATTAGCATTCGCATGGAGATAGAGGTGTTCATAGTTCAGTTGTGATCGAGGAACTTCTAATCCGTCATCCGTTCGCCAGATTGACAAATTGAAAAAAATCAATCTACATCTGTCCGTCGGATTGACAGATGCAGAGTGAGTGGATTGATAGATGGATATGAATCAGTTTGGGGGTTTAAACTTTTACAAAATTTGAACATAATATAACAACTTGTGAATATTTTTTTTGGATAACAACCCACCTTAACATAACCAAAAAATTATCATGTAAATTGTCAAAATACCAATAATAAATACATATAAGAAAAATCATGCATTATCAAAACTATTTCATTACTTTTTTTTATACAAAAACTATTTAATTTGATTTAAAAAATAACAAAATTAAGCCTTATATTTTTCACACAAAAATATCAAATATCAACACTTGTCATTTGATAAAAGAATTTTCAAATTGAAAATACAACAGAATATCTAAACTCTTTTTCAATTGAAAATACAAATAGAATATCTAAATAAATTGCAAACACAAAGGTTGTGTTTGGGTTGTGTTTTGAAACATGTTTTTTTGAAGAAAATTTCCAAAAATATGTTTGGTTACAAATCTTCTCAAAAAAATTTCAAAATTACTTCATTCTCTATTACACATCAATTAATCACTTTTTCTCTGAAACATATCTACTCAATTACAACAAAATATCAAATTATTCCAAACTCCCAAATTATTTTCAAAATATACAATCAAACAAATCAAACAAATTTCTACACTCTCTCTCAAACTTTTTTTTTTTTTTTTTTGAAAATTTATCTCAAAACACAAACCAAATGCACCCAAAGTCTTATAAATTACTAGGGGTACTCGCGGTTAGGCGGTTTAGTTATGGCCAAAGGAACCTCAAATCCGCCATTTGTCCAAAACCAGACGGATTGAAAATCAATCTGTAACTGTCCGCTTGTCATCATTAGGGGTGAGTATGGTTCGGATTGATCTGGATTGAGGTAAAACTAGGATCAATACGTTATCTACGATTCTTGAAAAATTAGAACCAATCCAATCTGTTTAAATTGTGGAACCAATCCAAACTAATCTGTTTAAATACGGATTGGATCGTTTTAGGATCACGGATTCACATAATTAAATAAAAAAATATATATATATATTTTAATTTCATAAAAACATAAATATAGCATCAAACAAAAGCAATAAAATTGGATAGACATTACACAAAATAGAGTTCTCTTTTGTATTAAAACTAAGCATAGCATCAAACAAAAGTAATAAGAAAACTCGTTAAACTTTTATATGGAATAAGAAATAATATTATGTGGGAGACTCTATAGTATAAATATAGACTATTTGTATATGGTCCAGATTGGTTCCAGTTCGGAATCATGGGGTTTACTCCAGAACTGATCCGTAGCCTACGGATTTTTAAATTTTCAATCCGGAATCAAACTACGAATTCAAAAAATCAATCCAAACCTATCAAATTAGATTGGACCGGATCGGACTACGGATTATACAGATTTCTTACTCAACCCTAGTCATCACGTATCTGTCCAAAATGTGATGGATTGGTTCGGTTCAATCAATTTGGATAAATCGAAGTATTCACTGAGCACTCCTACATGAAAAGGTTGAAATAGCTAATCCATTTGCACAAATTGATAGCTAAAATATTATTTTATCCTCTATTTTACAAAACTAACAAAATTATATTTTATATAAGGAGAGGTTGTAGATAATTTTATAAATTTAGTCATAACTAATTTATACCACCACACTAATATACAAATAAATATATTTTATTGTATGTCTTCAATCTCATGCCACTACATTAAGGGTTCGTTTGGAAAGTGAGTTGGCTTTTTGATTTTTTTTTAAACTTTTTTGATTGTTTTAATCTGAGGCTAAAAAATCTTATTTGGGAAGGGCTTTATTTTTGACTTTTTAAACTTTTTTGTGAGAGAAAAAATGTAATGATTATAGATTAGATGTGATATTTTATTTTTTGTGACTAAAAAGTCTATTTTAATTTTTATGACTATTTTAGTCAAAAAAATCCAACCTTTAACTTGCCAAACGAAGCCTAATAATCTCTTCACTTAGAGGTAGTTTTGGATGATCTAAATAAGTAGGTGTTTGGGGTAAATTAAAAAAGTGCATTTTTTTCACCCACATACACTTATTTAGGTCACATCAATTAACATCTATCAATATCTTATCTCTACTTTTCTAACCACTTACTCTACTTTTCTACACTTTTTTAAATAAAAAATTTAAAAGTGCATTTATTTAGAACATCCTAAATCACCTGTAAGTGTACTTTTTGACTTTTTATGAAATATGAGTTAGGTATAAATTGAATTTGAAGTGATATGATAGAAATGATGTGACTTAAATAAAATGATGTAACTTAAATAAGATAATTACTTGTCGACTTTTTGATTTTCTTACGAGATGACAAACAATGCCTAAATCTCATCTAATCTAAGAGTATCCACAATAGATACACTAAGCTATCTGTTAGTGTCAGGTGCAAAGTTTTGGCTAGCTGAGGGTGGTGTTTTAGGTTGCAATGGAGCTGTTAACGTGTGTGTTAGTGTCAGATGTTAATATGTGTGTTAACTGTAGCGGGCGTTTAGCCAGCGAAGGAGGGAGCGAATGGGCGTGTGGGATGTCTCCCCGGATGTCCGACCGGAAGTCCCCCTGACGTCCGGCTCCGAATCCTCCAAGAAAAGGAAAAAAAAAAAATTGGTCTTACCGGTTGACCGGTCAACGACAAAATTATTATTTTTTTAACTTGTTGGGATTTTTTTTATACTTGAAATTTAATTTTGGGTTTGAATTTTTTGATTAAACTACATTATTTATTTATTTTATTTATTACATATACACACACATATATATATTTAACACATACCTTAACACATCAATTGTACCACTATTCATTCACCATTCACTTACTAAGGGTCCATTTGGCAAGTTGGTTTGTGGCTATTTTAGGCCAAGTTTGGGAAGACTAAATAAGTGTACTTTTTGACTTTTTATGAAATTTGGGTTGGGTTTGTAGTGATGTGTTAGAGAGGTGATGTGACTTAAATAAGATGATGTTACTTAAATAGGATAGTGACTTTTTGACTTTTTGAATTTTTTTAAGGATGCCAAACTTGGCCTTAGTCACAAAAAACAAAACATCACATCCAACCCATAATTATTATACTCTTCTCTTACAAAAAAAAGTCAAAAAAGCTAAAAAGTCTTTCCAAACCAACTTTTTTAGCCCAGACTAAAATAATCAAAAAAGTCAAAAAGTCAACCCACTTTCCGAAGGCTAAATTAACAAACTATTAACACATATTTTTAAATCTCACTTTTAACACTTTTTTGACATATAATACACAACTTTAACACATCCACGGTGATGCCCTAATCTGTGAAACACGTGTAGAGGGAGGGAGAGAGGCGACACTAATGACGGATTCAAGGTCATTATATGAATGGTGGTTGGAGCGCCAGGTGCAAACATCCAACATGACAGGTGCAAACATCAACATGACCGCAACCGATGGAACCCGAGAGAGAGAGAGTACACACTATTATGTGTGTGTGACAGAGAGAAACAAAACCAAAACAGAGGAGAGAGAGAGAGAGAGAGGGAGGGCACAGTCAGGTGACGTGACGATATAGAGGGAGCGGGAGAGGGAGAGAGGGGGAGAGACCATTTACATTGCGGAGAGAGAGAGATGTCGGATGGGAAGAAGAAGGTGGTGCTGAACGAACAAATGTATGGAAGCAGCAAAGGAGGAGGAGGAGGAGGAGGAGGAGGGGGGTTGCAAATGCAAAGCGAGTTGGAACACGAACATCTCTCAAGGGACGGTCGAAGCTCTTACAGCCTATCTGGTGGTATCCTTCCTTCTCTCGGTGCTCATTCCAATCGCAAAACCAAGCTTCGTCGCTTTGTTATCTCCCCCCTTCGATACCCGCTTCAGGTCTCTCTCTCTCTCTCTCTCTCTCTCTCTCTCAATGCATTTTTGCTTTCCTCCTCCTTTTTCCATTTTTCAAAATATGGGTTCATTTCCTATACTTGAGAGTGCTAATGGGTCAATACAAAAACGGAGAGATGGGTGATTTCATCAATGATGCAGTTGGGTTTTGAATTTGTAATAATATATTTATGGGTATTATTGGAAAGCAAAAGAAGTGTGATAAAGGTATTTATTTATATATATGTTCTGTGTTTTCAAGTCTGCAATAGTGTTTCCTTTTTTGAAATATTTGGTTGACACTTTGGGTTGATTTTCAAATTCCTAGTGTGTTTTGATTGATATGTTTTTTTTTTAATGATTCTTGTGATGCTTCCAATTATTTATTTATTTGTTTTAATGAACGTGTTGTTTTGATTTCTAGTTAGCAAATTAGATTAAATTATTGGGTGCAGTTTTCAGTTAAATTGTTACAATGATCTCACTGAGATTTATGAAGGATTAAAATTTTATTCCCTTCTTGTTTTACTTCCTAGCTATGTCTTTTTTTTTTTTTTTGAAGTTTCATTTCTTTTATTGAACATATTATATGACTCTGTATTTGTAAATGGGTTTTAGGATTCCAGCCCTAAGAATCTAAAACTCATTTTAGGTTTCATACTTTAAATTGGGAATGATTTGGTTGTCACATTCTATTTGGTTTATGAATTTTTTTTTATTCCTATTTATTCTTATTTTATTTTATTTTTATTGATAAACACATTTATTTGCATTTAAATCAAAGTTTTTAATGGCGAATGGCTGACACGACACATTTTATCCTTGTGAGGCAAGGTGTAAGCCTCAAGGAGTGATCATTTGAAATTTTATATTTAGTAAATAAATAAAATATTTTAAGATTGTATTAGATTAAGTTTAACTACCACCCAAGACAAGCACTCCATATGCATACTCCTCTTATGTTTATGCGCGAAAGGAGTATAAGACACACCTAAGGTATAGGTCTTAAACTGTGATGCACAACAAGCCTTTGGGAATGTCGCTTAAATATCAAAGTTTCAATTTGTTTTGCCGTTGCCTTGCCTCGAAATTGACTTTTAAAACTTTGATTTAAATTATCTTGGTGCTTGATGGCATGAATGTATATTTTCACAATCGCATGCAGAGAAACTGGGATAATTTCTGTTGTATTCATTTTGTATTTTATGATGCAGGCTGTGGGAGACATTTCTGATAGTTCTGGTCTTCTACACAGCATGGGTGTCCCCTTTTGAATTTGGATTCCTAGATACACCAAGGGGACCTCTCTCCGTCAGTGATAACATTGTGAATGGAATTTTTGCCATTGATATTGTTTTGACCTTCTTCGTGGCATACCTTGATAAAACTACTTACCTTCTCGTTGATGAGCCAAAGTTGATTGCTTGGAGATATGCAAAAACCTGGTTGGTGTTTGATGTGATTTCCACAATCCCTGCTGAGGTTGCTAGGAGTATTCTACCTAATCCTCTTCAGGCATATGGCTACTTCAATATGCTTCGTCTTTGGCGCCTTCGCCGTGTGGGTGCCATGTTTGCAAGGTTAAAAGCAAATTTTTTTCTTATTGAAGTGTTTCCATTTACAATTATCAAGTTTGTTTTTCCTAAGAGGCGAGTTTATTCAAATATTGATACAATATTTCACGAACTTTGAGTTCAATGGACTGGTGACTTAAATTGTACTCACTAGTGATCATTTCTTAATAAGTTTTCATTATAATTGTTGCAATGTAGACAATTACTTCAAAATTTATATAAGCTCTGTCATTTCATTTTTATTAGTCATCGAAAGTAGCGCAGGCCATAGATAAATAATATGAATAATAAGAACTGCTTCAATTATTTATTTATTTCCATGGGAAGTTGTTTTCTGGAACAAAGATAAACAACATAGTCATAAACCTTATTTTCAACATATTTTGAAGGTAATGGCAATGTTATTACGCAAATGGAAAAAAAATTCTTGATTCCTGTATAGCCTGATTATTATTATCAATGTGTATATATATATAAATATTTGTCATTTATGAGATATGTTATTTGTATTAATCTCATTATTTTGTTTATGTTCTTGTATTTTTTTAATTATAATATCTCAGATTGGAGAAAGATAGGAACTTCAGCTATTTTTGGGTTCGATGTTCAAAACTTATATGTGTAAGTATCTGTAAGATTATTTGGTTGCACAAAATAGAGCACTTTTGAAGATTATCAATCTTACTAGTCTTCTAATGATGTCTTGTAGGTAACTCTCTTAGCCGTTCACTGTGCTGGCTGCTTCTACTATCGCCTTGCTGATCGTTACAAAGATCCAAAAAATACATGGATTGGACTTGCAATGGGGAACTTTCATGAGAAGAGTTTGTGGATTCGATATGTGACATCAATGTATTGGTCCATCACCACTCTAACAACTACTGGCTATGGTGATTTGCATCCAGTGAATACGCAGGAGATGATTTTTGACATCTTTTACATGCTCTTCAACCTTGGGTTGACATCATATCTGATTGGAAACATGACCAACTTGGTTGTCCATATTACGAGTCGAACTAGGCAATTTGTGAGTAATTCTTCTTTATTAATTAAGTTTACAAAGGTTTTTTTGAACACTTTTTAAATGTCAGATGAGCTTTATAGGTCTTGAAATCCTTGGATCACTTCACGGTTGGAGCTCAGGACTTCTTTTTTAGATTGTATTTGTAGGAGTCCTAATTGTTACTTGTGCTGTATCCGAGCTGCAATGGCTCTTTCTAAGTTCTTGAAGTACACATCTTATTGATAAATTTTATGATAAAGTTGGCCAATCAAAAATTTATTGAATGTACCAAGAAACTTTCTTGTAAAAAATATAAATGCATAACATTTTTTATTCAGATTGCATGCACTAAATCTCTGAAACGACCATATATATGGTTTCCTGTCTGTTAGAATTCTAAGTTTCTACATCAAAAAAGCATATTATTACCATGATAAAGGGCAGTCTCATGGAATAAATGTTTTTGTGATTTTACTAGTTTCTTTGTTGTGTTATTGATAATATCTCTATGGCTTCTACTTTTTCATTTCCATATGATGTAACGGGTGTATTGTACAGAGGGATACTATTCAAGCTGCATCAAGTTTTGCACAAAGGAACCAACTACCCCTTCGCCTGCAAGATCAGATGCTTGCTCACTTGTGTTTGAGGTACAGAACTGATTCAGAAGGGCTGCAGCAACAAGAGACTCTTGAAGCACTTCCTAAAGCCATTCGATCAAGCATTTCACACTTTCTCTTCTATTCAGTTGTTGACAAGGTGTACTTGTTCCGTGGGGTATCAAATGACTTGCTTTTTCAACTGGTAATTACTAGCATTACCTCATTGTCTTTTGTGGTGTGTGGAGGGAAGATTTCAAAGAGTTAAAAAGTTTGAGAGTGAAGATTTCAAATTGTGCTTCTTTTCAATTAACTTGTGTGGGTGTGATGAAAGAGGAAGCACATTTGTATGTAAGATCCATTTAATGCACATCTGAGCACATTTTAATAATATATTTAGTAAGCTTTCATGTTTCCTTCAGATCCTGATATTTTGAAATTTTTAGGTCTCAGAGATGAAAGCTGAGTATTTTCCTCCCAAAGAAGATGTGATTTTGCAGAATGAAGCACCTACGGATCTGTATATTCTGGTTACTGGAACAGTGGTAAGAACCAAACAACACCCCCCCCCCCCCCCCCCCCCCCCCCCCCCCAACCACTCTCTCTAGGAAAAAACAATTGAAATATAAGTAAACAAATTCCAAATAAGTAATACTTAGTTCTCTCCTTCTACTGTCAAAACCAATGGATCTAAAATCAAGGGTGTTATTCACCCCCCCCAAAAAAAGCAAGGGTATGTCTTTGGGAGTAACTTTCAGAAAATACCATTTTGAATAACTACTGGAATGGTATTCTGCGGCATTTTTATGTTTTTCATCAGGGTTGGGGATAAACCGAAGGGTGTGTTTGACATACCAGAAACTGCAATGGGAGGGAAAAGAAAGATAATGAAAAAAAAATAATGGAAAGAAATCTGATCCCCAAAAAAGGGGTAAATTACACTAACCTCCCTTAAAATTTAGAAAAAATACAGAAAGCTTCACAAGTTCAGCATAATTACACTATGCTTTCTTAATGTTTAAATTTACATGACACTTTATCTCCTTACCATCAGTCATACGTTAGTCATATTGATAAAAAATGATGTTGCTATCTCTTTTACACTAAAAATGTATATGTTACCATTGATTATTTTTGTGTCCACACACCATCTACGTTAGTGTTGTTTGCTTTAGTGTAAGGGAGGTTGGATAAGTTTACTAATGGAATGGAATCAATTACATTACTATGTCCTTGTTAATGATATGTTTGTTATGATGGAAGGGTAGAATTGGAATAAGACGACAAATAAAATCTTATGTACTTCATTGTTCTTCTTTCCCATTAAATCCTATCACTGTTAGATGTTTTAATTTTTGAACAAAAACTTGACTCTATTGCCCTTTCCATTCCCGCCAAACATGGAAAATGCAACTTTTAATATCAAATCATTTCCTTTCCTTTCAGCTCAAAACGCACCTTGCCAAAGACATTTGAAAATAGAAAGGAAAAAAGGGAAGGTGAAAATTCACTGAGGTTAAACAGAGTACTCGACTTTCAATCCTAAGCTACCATTGAATTCTCCTTGGTAGCATATGTTGTAGGTTTTCTAAATGAAACTGTATATTCAATTGTGTTTGTTTATAAAGAATTCATCAGTTTATATAGCCCTAAATCTATGACTGAAAAAGGAAATACAAAGATTCCTATTTACACCACAATCTTGTCTAATTTCCAATATGCTATATATACAATATATTCTTACACTCTTGCTCAAACTCAAGGTGTTTTAGCAGAAAACACTGAGAGTTTGCCAAGAAGAAACTGAAACCGAGTAGTAGTGCGAGTCTTGATAAAGAAGTCCGCAAGTTGCAAAGCCGAGGAGACGAAATGAATCGAGATAGAGCCAGATTGCAGATGCTGCTGGACAAAGTGACAACCAATCTCAATGTGTTTTGTCCGTTCATGGAAGACAGTATTGTGGGCAATCTGAATAGCACTGTGGTTGTCACAATAGAGAGAGGTTGGTGAAGACTGAGGCACACCCAAATCAGAGAGAAGACAATGAAGCCAAACAAGTTCAGCGGTAGCATGAGCCATAGCACGGTACTCAGCTTTGGTAGTAGAGCGAGCAACAATAGTTTGTTTCTTACTTTTCCAAAAGATCAAGGAATCACCAATAAACTTACAGAAACCAGAGGTGGACTTGCGATCATTAACATCATCAGCCAAATCAGAATCAGCATAGGCCACAAAGTCTAAAGAGAAAGTAGAGGACAACAGTAAGTCCTGAAAGATGGTATCCCAGAGATAGCGAAGAATGCGAACTAAAGCAGCCAAATAGGTAGAGTGAGCAGCAGAAACGAACTGACTAACCACTTGAATAAAATAAGTAAGATCAGGGTAAGTGACAGTCAAATAAACTAAACAACCCACAAGCTCGCGATAGATTGTGGGATCGTCCAAAGGGACACCATTAGTAGAGTTGAGCTTTACATTAAACTCAATAGGTGTATTAGAAATCTTAGTATCAGTAAGACCGGCATGGTGAATAACCTCATTAGCATATTTGGCCTGAGACAGAAAATAGCCCTTTGGTGAAGAGGCAACCTCAATACCAAGAAAATACCGCAATGGACCCAAATCCTTCATTTCAAAGGTGCAAAAGAGATGTTGCTTGACCTCAGAGATGGTAGAAGTTAGAGCCAGTGATGATCATATCATCCACATAGAGTAGGAGAGCAACAAAACCAGCCGATGTATGTCTCAGAAACAAAGCAGAGTTGGAAGCAGAAGGATGAAACTCAAGCTTGGTAACAGCAGTTTGAAAGCGATCATATCAAGCACGAGGAGACTGCTTCAGACCATGCAGAGCACGCCGAAGGTGACAAACCTGTCCAGAGGAATGGTGAAGGTCAGGCGGAGGACGCATGTAAACCTCCTCAGTGAGATGGCCATTAAGAAAAGTATTCTTAACATCCATCTGATAAAGAGGCCAAGAACGAACAGCAGCAACAGAGATCAAAGTACAAACAATAGTCATCTTGGCAACAAGAACAAAGGTCTCCTCATAATCAATACCATACTCCTGTGAGAAACCTTTGGCAATCAGACGAGCTTTGTAGCGCTCAAGAGAACCATTAGAATGAGTCTTGACTTTGTAGATCCATTTGCAACCAACCAGATTCTTACGACCAGGCAAAGGAACCTACTCCTAAGTATTAGTTTCTGTAAAGCAGACAACTCATCCTCCATAGCTTGAACCTAATGAGGATCTTGACAGGCCTCCTCATAAGACTGAGGTTTTAAAAAAGAATGAATAGTAGACAAAAAAGTAGGATAGGAAGCTGAAAAACATGTATTAGACCAACCCAACCTGTTTGGAGGATGACGCGCTTGAGTAGAATATCAGTGTGCAACAGGATTAGAGTCGTCAGAAGCAGGAGGATCAGCAGCAGGGGCAGAGACAACCGGTGGAGGAGGAGCCTTGCAATGAGAATAAACTAACAACGGAGGAGAAGAAGAAATCAAAGGAAAAGCAGTCATGTGAGAATATATTGTATATATGGCATGATTGTGTATATATGGCATATTAGGAATTAGGCAAGATTGTGGTGTAAATAGGAATCTTTGTATTTCTTTTTTCAGTCATAGATTTAGGGCTATATAAACTTATGAACTCTTTGTGAACAAACATAATTGAATATACAGTTTCATTAAGAAAACTTACATGGTATCAGAGCTGTTCTCTGATCCGAAACCCTAGAGTCGTCTCCATTGCTCTCTTGTTCGTGTTTGTGCTTTCTTATTTCAGGCTTATTCTAGTTCTACTTTGGTGTGTGACACATCACCCATTTGTTCGTGAGCTATGTGCTAGTGATTGTGCCTCATCTTAGTCGACCCATCTGGATTTCCTCTCTGTTCGTGCTATTTTCTAGTTGCACCCATCTAGTGGTTCGACCCATCTAGTCGTCGACTCCTCACAGCTCGTCTTCTCTATCTGGCTCTTTTTCGTGGTCGACCCATCTGGTTTCTAGCTCGTGAACATCAGCATTGCGATTCTCCCTCTTTGCCTCTAGTTTGCGATTGTGTTCACACTTATACGTCTTCGACTTTGACTTCGGATTCTGGTTCTCCTTCAGACTCTCTCTGGTTCTTGATTTGTTTGTTTGTCTCAGACTCTCTGGTTCATCTCCTTTAGACTGTCTCTAGTCCTCGATTTGTTCTGCGATACAATACTATTGTTCTCAGACTCTGCTAGGCTTATTACACTACAATCCCCAAGGTTTTCTATTTATTATATTTTGTTCCATTAGCTCTTTTCTTTTTTTGATTCCTTATAATGTCGGATGATAAGATTGCTAGGCCCGAAAATAGGTCATTGGCTTCATATGAGTGTGCCTTCTGCCATCAGAGGGGTCACTGGAAGTATCACTGTCCCAAGAAGGGATGTTTGTCTGTCTATCTTGTCCTTCAGACTCTCTCTGGTTCTCGATTTGTTTGTTTGTCTCAGACTCTCTGGTTCATCTCCTTTAGATTGTCTCTAGTCCTCGATTTGTTCTGTGATACAATACTATTGTTCTCGGACTCTGCTAGGCTTATTACACTATAACCCCCAAGGTTTTCTATTTATTATATTTTGTTCCATTAGCTCTTTTCCTTTTTTGATTCCTTATAATGTCGGATGATAAGATTGCTAGGCCCGAAAATAGGTCATTGGCTTCATATGAGTGTGCCTTCTGCCATCAGAGGGGTCACTGGAAGTATCACTATCCCAAGAAGGGATGTTTGTCTGTTTATCTTGTCTTTTCAGCAGTCTCAGATTCAGTTCCGCGTTCATTCTCAGAGTACTTTTCAGACTCCCGCTAGTTCTATTGTATCTGCTCTGACCCTTGATTCTGACTTGGCTTCCCTGAGTGCTTAGATTAGTTAACTTCAACATACCCCATCTACCTCCATTGTTTCCTCTCTTCATTCAGGTTTGCTTGGGTCTTCTTCAGGTATCTTTTCGTCTGTTTGGATTTTTGACTCTGGTGCTTCTCACCATATGACTCCCCATTTCTTCTTACTTCAAAATTGTATTCCCCCTCCCTCTTCTATTACTGTTAATGCTGCTAATGGGTCTGGTATATCTGTTATATCTGTTGGGTCTGTCTTATCGTCTGTTATGTCTACTATCTCTATTCCATCTGTCCTTTATGTTCCTCAGTTATCTGTTAGTTTATTATCTATCAGTTAGCTTTGATACCGTGTAAGTTTTCTTAATGAAATTGTATGTTCAATTGTGTTTGTTTACAAAGAGTTCATCAGTTTATATAGCCCTAAATCTATGATTGAAAAAGGAAATATAAAGATTCCTATTTATACCACAATCTTGCCTAATTCCTAATATGCCATATATACACAATCATGCCATATATACAATATATTCTCACATATGTGACCTACAAAGAACTGAGAATGTAAAATTGCTTGTGGTATTAAGGCTGGAATTTCATAGGTAACTTTAATTTCCACTATAAATTATAATGGATTTCTGTACCATTCTCCTAAAATTGAACTATTGGCCACCACCTATGCATTTTTGTTTTTATTAAGAGTTACCTTTTATTGTCTTTTTCTTTTTTTCCTTTTTCTTGTGCCAAATTGCAGCTTCTAATATTGAATTCTTTGTGCAGGATCTTGTCATACATAGGAATGGAATGGAACATGTAAGCTTAAAAATTTAGGTAGTGTTTGGTTCACTGAAATGAAGGTGAATTGGAATGGAATGGTCATTCCTTATCATCCTTGTGGAATAATCATTCTCTTATAGTTAGGAATAATGATTCTATTTACAATGCATTTTTCATAATTTTTGTAGTGAACCAAATGTAAGAATGAACATTCTGATAGATGATCATTCTATACCAACTCATTCCAATGAATCAAATATAGCACTAGTTCTTTCTTATTAGCATTTCATGACAGGCATGTAAATGCCCCGTGCAATGGATGTTTGCAGGTTGTTGGAGAGTTGAAGACAGGAGATGTTTGTGGTGAGATAGGCGTCCTTTGTTACAGGCCGCAATTATTTACTGTTCGTACAAAACGATTGAGTCAGCTGCTACGGTTGAATCGTACTACACTTTTAAACATAGTTAAGGCAAATGTTGGAGATGGAACAATAATCATGAACAATCTTCTTCAGGTCTGCAAATTGACATTTCAATTAGATTTTACATGAATTGTTAACTGATGCTCAACTTATATTCTTATAAAATCTTCTCCTAATGAATTGTTAAATGATGCTCCACTTTTAATGAAAATTGCAAATTCTTATATTCTGCTTTAGGTGGATGACTAATTATAATATTTTTTTATGAACTATTGGCGGATGATGCAGCACTTGAAAGAGCGGAGGGACCCTCTGATGGAAGCAGTTTTGTTAGATACAGAGCACATGCTGGCTCAGGGAAGAATGGATTTGCCTCTCAGTTTATGTTTTGCAGCGATGAGAGGAGATGATCTATTGTTGCATCAGTTGCTGAGACGGGGTATGGATCCAAATGAATTGGAAAGCAATGGCCGAATAGCTCTGGTGTGAGCAGTTTCCTCTCTATCTCTATTCTACGTGTGTGTATTGTGCTCAAAGTAACTGTGAATTTGGTGGCTGAGTTTATATGTGTTTTTGTATGATGCAGCATATTGCAGCATCGAAAGGAAGTGTAGAATGTGTGCTTCTACTTCTGGATTATGGAGCAGATCCCAACAGAAAAGGTATTTTTTACGCTATTGGGAACCGTAATACCTAATTAGGATCTGTGAAACATGAAGCACAGAAACAAACAAACGCACAAAAAAGATAAATCACACGCACAACACAAGGTTTACATGGTTCCCCCCCAAACTAGGGCTATGTCTCCAGTTGTTGCGATTTTCACTATGATCAGAAAGATTATAAGAAATTAGGGCAACATGCCACAAGTGCAGAATACCATAAATACCCTTTACTCTAAAATTTGGGTGGTTAGTATCCAGTAATTATCAGGATCCGTACTACCCAAACGCAGTCCATGATCAAATTCTAATTCATTGTTGGTTTACGATTTATGTTGCTTCCCCTTTTTTATTCCTATTAATATCATATTCCTCAGTTTTCATAATATTGGCTAGTTTAACTCTTATTATGGACTTTTTACATTTGCAATTTCATTTTGTCAGCAACCTTGTCATGGATGAGATCGACCTCCTTCATGCTGCTAGTACTAAGTACTTGTCATTAAATGATAATAGCTTGTAACTATGGTTGTATTGTTTGTTTGTGCAGATTCTGAAGGAAATGTTCCACTATGGGATGCAATTTTGGGGAGGCATGAATCCGTGATAAAACTACTTGTAGACAATGGCGCAGAACTATCTGCAGGCGACGTTGGTCAGTTTGCTTGCTATGCTGTTGAGCAAAACAGCATAGACTTGCTCAAGGACATCATCCGCTTTGGCGGGGACGTTGCATTGCTTAATAGCCTTGGGACTACTGCACTTCACACTGCTATTTCTGAAGAGAACACTGAAATAGTGAAGTTCCTAGTAGATCAAGGAGCTGACATTGACAAGCCAGATGTGCACGGTTGGACCCCGAGGGCTTTGGCGGATTATCAGGGACACGAAGAGATAAAATCTATGTTCCAAACCATGAAAGAGAATAGAAACCAACCTGCTACTGTGGTTCCCGAGACACAGGGCGTGCCCTATCTTAAGAAGTACCAGAGCGAGCCCACGATGCCTATTTTAACCCCTGAAGTCGCACCAACAGATGTTACAGAAGATAACTGGTCCGATGACCATCGCAGACGGAGGGATGACCATCGCAGACAGAGGGCCAACGTTTTTAACAATTCGCTGTTTGGGATCATGTCAGCTGCCAATAGACCCAGGAGAGGTATCCATCATGGTTATAAATTCATTAATTTTGAGAATATTCAAAACCTAATTCGCTTTTACTAGTTGAGGACTGGGAAATGAACTTTTTTTCCAAGCGAAGAAGCATGGACATGGAAACAAACATGAACACAAATAGAAAGAAATTTAGGTATTTGTTGCTAATTGCAAAAAAAAAAAAAAGAAAAAGAAAAAGAAAAAAAAAAACATAATAATAAAATGAAGTATTTATCATAAAAACATTTTGAGATCATTCAAGTTTCTATGGAAATGTCTCATTAATCTTAAGATTTATTTATTTTATAATAATGTTTCCTTGTATACGTTAATTAAATTTTGAGGCATAAGAATTTAATTGTTATGCCCAATTATTTGCAGGTGATAGGGGTCTTTTACCATCTCCATCCAGTATTGAACAAAATTCAGGCAATAACCGCCCAAGAGTCACAATTAGTTGCCCGGGAAAAGGAGAAGTTGCAGGGAGGCTCACATTTTTGCCCGATACTCTTCAAGAGCTACTTGATATCGGTGCTCAGAAATTTGGGATCACTCCTACTAAAGTTCTAATGAAAGATGGAGCATTAATTGAAGACATAGCGGTCATTAGAGATGGTGATCATCTCATTCTCAGTGGTGATGGGGGAGCTGAGATTTCAGAGAGTTAAGAGGTTACCTCCTATATTCATGCCTTAAGTGCACATTTTTTTCCCCTAGTGGCACACGATCCCACTTCGGAATTTTGAATTTGAGGGGGGAAAAAATGAGCTCTTTTGTTTGTTTTTTCCTTCCAGTTTTCATTGGATGTCTGAAGGGGAAGGGTGGTGGATATAGAAAATGCAAAAATATAGGTTATATATATGACATTGGCATCCAGCAGGTTATTATTTGTATGGAGGGGCTTTGGTGTATTATTTCAATTCTTTGAAGGTAATTTAATCCATCACTATAATGTTTCTTTGAATGGTACCTAGGTTCTTTCTTTCTATTCTACTGTTAGACAATGCCTGGTAATCCATTGATTCGTAAAACCCGTTTGACCCTGAAGTTTGTCAGAAAATATGGCGCAGTCCTTATAGCTTAAGTTTTGTGTTATTTTGATTCATAATTTTTTAATCGTGACATATTTAATTTTGAATTTTAAATTTTGTTTCAATAACAATAATTGAAGATGTTATTGCTTAATTTCAACGGTGAAGTTGTTAATTTGATAAAATATAAATTAATTTGATAAAAATAAATGTCAAAAATATTTTTGAATTTTTAAAAATTATTTTTACCCACTAAAGATAAAATTATGTAAAATTGATAATTTTTTTAGATATTTATTTACCAAATTAATTTTTATTATGTGTTTGGATGATGATCATGTAATAGGTGGTTGGTTGTTTTTATTTTCATTAAATTAGTTTTTATTATTTGAAAGTCAAATATGACAACAACTTTGATATCATTATTAAATCAATTCATTAAATTTAAAAAATTTAAAACTAAAAATATTTCATATATTAAATATATTGATTACATATTAAAAGTCTAACAAATCACTCATTACATGATCATCATCCAAACATATAATAAAAATTAATTTAGTAAATAAATAAATAAATAAATAAATGTCTAATTATCAATTTTATATAATTTTATCTTTGGTGGGTAAAAATAATTTTTTAAAATTCAAAAATATTTTTTTGACATTTATTTTATCAAATTAATTTATATTTGATCAAATTGACGACTTTGTTCTTGAAATTTAACAATGGTATCTTCAATTGTCCTTATTTGAAACAAGAATTAAAATTCAAAGTTAAATGTGTCACAAATGAAAAATTAGGGATCAAAGTAACACGAGTCCCAAACTATAAAGACTATTAGTATAATTTCAAAAAATATGAAGAGAATGAAAGAAATGAAAAATTTCAAAAAAAAAAAAACTTCAAATTTTGATTCTTTAGGTTAAGCCAGTGGACTGATTCACGAGCCTGCGAGCCCATCTAAACCAAGTTCGTTGGGTAGGGCTTGAGCCTAAGATTGTAGCCTTGAGTCAGCCCAAATCCATTAAAAAACAGTCCTCGGGCGGGTTTGGGCTCAACTTTCATGGTCCAACTTGACCTTATGCTGACTAGGGGTGCAACTCGGGCGGGCTCAACCCGAGCAACCCGAGCCCAGCCCGAGTTTTTTTAGGGCTTGGGCAACTATATCTTGTAATCTGGACGGGCCTGGGCAGATTTTTGATGCCCGAATTGTAATTCGGGCCGGGCTTGGGCAGAACCAATGCCCAACCCGAGCAACCCGAACCCGAATTAAATTTAATATATTATATAAATTATATAATATATAATATATAATATATATATAATTTAATAAATTATATAATATATATAAATTAAGTAAAAGAGTTAGTCTTAATTTTTAATTTTTATTTTTTGGTGACCAGAATATAACTTTGAATAATTCTCAATTCTTTGTTAATTATCAATTCTACCTACAGGTTTCAAAACAAATCTACCTACAAGTTTCTGGGCAATTCGGGCAATTCGGTCTAACCTGAGTTCAAAATACAAAGCTTAGGCCGGGCTTGGGCAGTAAAGTTCGGGTTCATGTTCTGGCTTGGGCGGGCTTGGGCACTGCTTTGGGCAATTCGGGTCGGGCTTGGGCAGACCCCCAACCCGACCGAACCCGCCCGAGTTGCACCCCTAATGCTGACCCTTAAACCATGCTATGTGAGGGTGTAAATCCAAATTGTATAATTAACAAATCTCAAAAAAGGAGGCCCTTAACATCATGCTTAAGAACATTATGTAAACTAGGAGGGGCTTCTTCATAATTACAATCACCAACTAAGGAAGATGCATTTTTTTTTTTTTTGTGAATTTGCTTTCCTGTAAACAAAACGGAACATAAATGCATCTCATCTCGTAACGCCACATCCATAGTTGATGCACTTAATACATAATAATAAATTCAATTTAATGGCTTCAATATTTTTGTGATTCTTTCCGTTACATAATGAATAATGTCATATATATTAATTAATTAATATACTAATTAATATATCAATTGATGATGTAATATAATTTAAGAGGTTTTTGATATTTGTAATGTAATTAATGAGTGGGGTCAATAATAATGTCATAATTAGTGTTGATACACTAGTTAGTATACTAATTGATACATGTATCACTACCGTTACATAATTGTAATTCATTATATTATCTAATGGTTATGAAAGATCACTTCAATATAAGTGTAATGACTTCTTAATTTGAAATAATGGTGGATTCATATTTTTATTTTATAACAACTGAATATGTAATGAAAATATTTTAGTATAACTGTGTAAGAGAAACGATGAAATCAACCTTAAATATTTAAACTCATTCTTCAAAGTAATCACTCTGTTTGTTTTCAGTTTTCATAATTCATTTTTTAAAAGATTTAACTTTTTTGTTTTCCATATTTTTTTACTTTCACTGAATTTTTAATATTTTAAACAATTTTTTTAATTTTTAGACACACCTAACATAAATACACTTAGAAAGTATAATATTTGTGAATTTTTTTTAAAAAAATTCATTAAATATCAAAAATACAAAAAATATATATAAAAATTCAGTACATTTTTTGTATTTTTGTGTATTTATTAATTTTTTAAAATATTTTTTCACAAATAATTTACTATTTAAATATATCTAAGTAAGATATATCTAAAAAAATATAAAAAATTATTTAAAATTTTAAAAATATTCACTAAAAACAAAAAATATGAAAAATAATCAATTTTCAAAAATATGAAAAATACATTCAGTGTATTTTACATATTTTGGTAACTAATAACTATACAGCTAAGCTATCTATGATCTGGCTCTTAATTACCTAACTTAAGACATTTGCCCACCCCCCCAAAAAAAAAAACCCTTCTTAAGACATTTAGGCCCCCCAAAAATGCTTTAGACCACTAATTAGTGATGGCTCTAATGATGTGACAGTGGGTCCCATCCACTGCCACATGTGTTTTGTGCCTTGGTTTTTGTGTTTTTTTGTATTTTTTCAATTGCCACCTCACTAGTGGTGAAGTTAGTGATGATAAATTAGTGGTATGTAGCATTGCTCTTAGGCCCCCTTTGGGGTGTTGGTTTTTTTTGGCTAAAATAACTAAAAAATCAAAACATTTGATTACATCATTCCCTTTACTTTTCTACATATGTATATATATACATATATATATATATATTTTTTTTGTAAAAAACTAAAAAATTAATTAAAATAGTAACTTTGCAAAACTAAATCTTTAGTTGGTAAGTGTAATTTGAATGAATAATGCTATATGTACTAATTAATGTACACACTAGTGTATAAATAGATGATATGGCATTATTTGTATGATTTTGGATATTTGTAACGTGTATAATAAATGTAATCAATAATAATATTATAACACTAGTTGGTACACTAATATGTATACTAATTGGTGCAAGTAGTACCACCGAATCTGAATTAAAATTAGCCTATTCAATGCTCCTTCAGTTATATAATTCATATATAGAATCTGTATATATATATATTGATGATCTCTCTACTAAAAATTTGTATTGTATGAATCTGTTCACCTTCTGTCTTTGCAGGGTCTCTATTCTGTACACAAAAAGCTTCATGAGGTTCTCTCTCTCTCTCTCTCTCTCTCATTAGCCTCCATCGCTTCATTCTTTATACAGTGTTGCTGCAAGTTTGTGTTCATATATAGATTTCAAACTTGCAATATGTGAACTAGTGTTAATATGATGGGCTTGTTTGGTTTCTTTTTCAGAAAAAATTTCAGATTTTTTTAAAAAAAATAAAATAAAATTGAAGACTAATTTGATAAAAATAAATATTAAAAAATATTTTAAAAATTTTAAAAATTATTTCTGACCTCCCAAACGAATAAATAATGTAAAAATAATAATTGTTTTTGATTTTTTTTTATTTCTTTCATTATTTAAAAAAAAATTTAAACAAGTTTCTAAAAATCAAACCAAATATGATACTGATATATCCATAATGAATACAGTGTTTGTCAATATTATTTTTTAATTTTGATTTTGATTTTGATTTTCTTTATGAATTTATAGCCCTTCCAAAACTTGTTGGGTCTGATTTTGAGCCTTGGTAAAATTTTTGAATCCGCCGCTAGTCACCATAGTTGAGACACAATGGCTATGTTTAATTGTCAAATTAAGTTTACTGTATTATAAATATAGTGGATTTGAGTAGTGATAATATTAATATAGTTGTATTAGATTGGAGATGTAATAGAAATTGGGTTTATTTGTGAATCAGTCTGATGGTATTAGGCAGGATTAATCTTTGAAATTACATAAAAGACCTCATTATATAAAATGTGTTATTTTTATAAAATGAGAATAAAATAGTCTTTAATCAATTTAGGAGTGGTTTGGGATGATCTAAATAAGTGTACTTTTTTAACTTTTTTATGAAATATGGGTTAGGTATGAGTTGGGTTTGAAGTGATGTGTTAGAGAGGTGATGTGATTTAAATAAGATGATATGATTTAAATAGGATAGTGACTTTTTAACTTTTTTAGATCATGCCAAACAAGGCCTTCATAAAATTAGAAAGCTTCACTCAAAAAGTCTCCCATAATAACAATTTCAAAAATATATATATCATTAATCTATCATTCTAAGTAAATTTTGAGAAATTTTAAATTTACTGTTATACAGCACGTTATGCGTATTATTTATGTTAAAATTCAAATCGACCAAATAATTCAATTTTTATAATAAAAAATAAATTAATCATATAAATATTGATATCCAATTAACTTAATTTTTTTTTTTTTTTTTTACGTGGATCGTCAAACAGAATGCCTAATAGCCATGCAGAGCTCCTTCCATTTCTCTGTTTCATCCTTCTATCAGCAAACCTCCATCTCTCTCTCGCCGATATTGGCACAGCCGCCACCTACAAGCCACCATACATCCGTAAGTCCGGCTGCCGCTTCTCCAGCCCTTCAACAAAACATGTTTTCTAAAAACACTTAAAAAAATCACAATAAACATTCATTCAAATTGTTGTGGGGGTTCATTTCAATTTTGATAAATGCAGCCACAGCTTGCAACGGCAATGCCGCCGAACAGTTCCCGTCGAGCAACCTGTTTGCGGCAGCAGGAGAGGGAATATGGGACAACGGCGCCGCCTGCGGGAGGCAGTACTTGGTGAGGTGCATAAGCGCCGCCAAGCCAAACGGTTGTGTTCCGAACCAGACTATTCAGGTGAAGATAGTGGACCGTGCTCAGACAGCGGCTTCTAGGCCGTCAAGGGGTGGCACCACCATGGTCCTCTCTACAACTGCTTATGGAGCCATTGCTAGGGGATCTCCTGCATCAATTAACATTGAATTTCAACAGTAAGTACAGGCTAAGACTTTCGGTCCGATAGGCTAACCTTTATCACCTGAGTAATACACAAAATTGAGACTCGGAGAAACCAAGACATCAATGTGTTTTTAAATTAAAATTAAAATTTATATTTTTCAAATTTAACAGTACACCTATCTCGTAGATAAACACCACTAATATATATATATATATATATGTACACGAACCATATGGAAAATTGTGGAGAATTTTCCATATTCAATGTTCTTGAGAACCCACCTCCTCAATCAAAAAATAAAATAAAATAAATAAATAAGTAAAAACCCAATCCCGCATTAGTGTAAGAAAGTGGTATTTGGTTCTAATTATTGTATATTTTTTCCCCCTGTAATTTTTTTATACTGACACAAGCTATTTTCCATTTGCAGGGTTTGACCTGGGGACAGAATTAACCTAAAGACATTTTTCTATCAAGGGAAGGGAGATGATCTATTGTTGATTGCATGGCTATGATCTATTGTTGATTGCATGGCTGGGAGGAAATTGACATTGAAATTTCCCAATTGAAATGTTAAATTTTCTTCCTAGATTTGATCAAATAGCTCTTTTTATCTTTGTTAATGTTATATACTCAGAAATATCATCAAGAATATTTACCTGAATGAGAAAAAATAATTAAAATTCAATTAGTGTATTGTGGAATGCATGTATAGATTAGTGTCTTTGATTTTAGTTTTTCGAAAATTGAATTTTTTTATTTTTCGTGTTTTTTTGTTTTTAGTGAATATTTTTAAAATTTTAAATAATTTTTTTATTCTTTTAGATACACCTTATTTAGATGTATCTAAAATAATAAAATGTTTATGAAAAAATATTTTAAAAAATAAATAAATACACAAAAATATGAAAATGCATTGAATTTTCATATTTTTTTTTTCGTATTTTTTGATATTTAGTGTATTTTATAAAGATTTTTTTCACAAATATTATACTTTTAAGTGTATTTATGTTAGTTGTGTCTAAATTTTTTTTAAAAAAAGCTTCAAATATTAAAAAAATTCATTGAAAACAGTAAAATACAAAAAATAAAAAAATAAAATTTCCTATAAACTGTTTTCTGATGAAAACTGGAACCAAACAAGCTAGTATTTTGTCTCCACCAATTTGGAGAGAGTGAGACAGAGAGAATTTCTGCATGATACAAAAAGATGAAGAAAATGTAACATATGTTGAATTTTCTTCTAAGAAAAAGGATCCAAATCAGACTTCACTTTGATTGAGAAGACATTGAATCAGATTGTAAATGTCTGGGTAGTTTTAAACTCACTCTCTCATGGAAAAGAGCTGGTATATGCTTTTACATCTCAGAACAATAAAAACAGAAACAAAACAACATAAAAAACGAAAACAAAGCAACCAACTGAAAGAATCACTTCCACAGCTTTCGCAAGGACATGTTTTTCTCAGTGTCTTTCTTCATCACTTTAGCCACAGCCATTTCAAAGTCTTCCTGTGTCACGTGAACCCTCCTCTCCCTCAGTGCAAACATACCAGCTTCAGTGCAAACCGCCTAAGCACCAGATAAGATAATAAGATAATAAGATAAAAGCTACAAGAAATAACTAATGGAAAAATAAAATAATATGAGCTTTTCTGGAGAACAAGAAGAAAAATAAGATAAAAGCTACAAGAACGAATGGGATCCAAAAGAAAAACAGACCTTCAGTTCTGCACCAGATGCACCATTCATCTTCTCTGCAATCTTCTTCAAATCAATCCCACGCATTAAGTTCATTCTTCTGGAGTGTATTTTCAAGATATCGAAGCGGGACTGTGAGTAACAAAGATAAACAAATAAGCATATTACCACTGATCTGATAAGCAGCACACTTGAAAAGAAAATGAAAAACGACACCAAATTAAGCTCATTTTTTGTCGAGTGCAATTTTCACTATATACAAACAAAGACGATGAATAGCAGAATTACTTTTCTACTCGTAAGTAGTTTGAGAGAGATTACGGATAGGAAGTACACTCAGTAACATCATGACTCATAGTCATTGTCACAGAAATGTATGTATCTCGATTGGATTGAACTGTGAATCTTATTAAGCAGAGCCTATGACAAACTTTCGATTATAGAGCAGAATCTAAATAACAAAAAAACTGGAAGAAAATAATTGTGAAGTACAAGCAATGAAGATGAAAATGTGATTATAAATCTAAGAGCTTCTGCAGATGCAGATGTTGCCTTTTCAGATCTAACATGCAAGGGGACAATACTATACGACCAGGATATTAAAATTAAAATATGTCCCAAGGACATATGTAGGAGTTATGATGAATAGAAACATACCTCTTCATTGGGATTTGGGAACTCTATCTTCCTGTCAATCCTTCCAGGCCTCAGAAGGGCTTGATCCAAAATGTCAATGCGATTTGTAGCCATCAAAACCTGTGAAAAGTAGTTGTCTTGTTATCAAATTATTTATACGAAGGGGCAAGTTTTAATCTGGTGAACAATTCACCAATGCAAGCAAGCAGGGAATTAGTACTTTGATTTTGTTAGATGCTTCAAATCCATCCAGTTGATTGAGAAGCTCCAGCATGGTCCGCTGCACTTCACTATCACCATTGCCAGATCCAGATTCCATTCGAGCTGATCCAATACTGTCGATTTCATCCATAAAGATGATTGATGGAGCATGTTCTCTGTGAAACATCAACCAATAAGAAATCAGAGACTTATAGGAACTCTATAACATTTTCCAGGCTAACATAGTTCAGTATCCCAATATATGAGATATTGCACATATTTTGCAACAACAATGTTGTCAATGAAAGATATCAGACAAACCTGGCCATAACAAAAAGTTCTCTCACCATTCGAGAGCCCTCGCCAATATACTTCTGAACCAACTCAGAGCCAGAAACCCTTATAAAGGTGCAATCAGTATGATGAGCCACTGCCCTCGCCAAAAGCGTTTTCCCAGTACCGGGTGGCCCATAGAGCAAAACTCCCTATTAGTTAAGAGAAAATTAACAGTTAGACGCTAGCAATTCAAAATTAACTACCTAGACATGATTCTTGACTAGTCCATTAAACGGAGATTTATTACAGGTATAGTGGAAATGAAATGAATTATGGATAAAAGTTTCAGCTTTTTATTCCCTGAAATTTGACATATTTCAGCTTCTTCTTCTTCTTTTTTTTGTTTTTTCCCCATCTAAAAAAAGAAAAGAAAAAGGCAGAGACTAGTACAAGAAAATTCATTCCAAACAAAATTGAGTTTTAGATATGTTTAATTTGAAAAAAAGTCTGCGCTAAATTATTCATTTCAAATCTTCACCCAAATCCAGGTACATTCACCTTTGGTTGGGCAATTCCAAGACTCTCGAATAGTTCCGGATGTTTGATTGGCAACTCGATGACCTGGAAAAGTAAAGACAATAGGACCAATTAGTTCCAAGATAACACTCAAATAATAGAAAAACTTTGATTAATGACAAGAAAAAAGAAAAAACAAAATTCTCTAATCTCTAGAAAGGATATAAATTTGAGTTAAAAACAATGACTAAGACCAAAACCAATAAATAGTTCACCCATGGATATATGAATAAAATATATTCAGCCGTGAAACCAAGAAAAGAACCTCAGACAACTGACCTCCTTTATCTCTTTAATTTGTTGGTCAAGACCACCAATCATGTCATATGTAGAATCTGGAACTTTTTCAACTTTCATAAGGTTTACCAGAGGATCTACTTTACTGGGCAATACCAAGTGAAGCACATAGCTGTCATTGCGAAGGGCAACTCTAGTTGATGGTGTGAGTTTTGTGATGTCAATGCTCTTATCAATATCAACAACATACTTCCCCTCTGGATGGACCTGAAAAGTTGACAAAAGAATTATCGGTCAAATGATTTGCAGTTTCAGGTTCCATGCATCAGAAACATGTAAAATGCAAAGCATAATCAAATAAACAAGAATTATGGATCCCAGGGTGAACAGACAAGCTAGACAGGTAGAAAATAAACAAGATTCATTATGACAGTCTCAGTCTGTCACAGTGCAACATAAAATGTGACAAAATAGCAACTTAACAAAAAGAATGTTACCCAACATGGGCCATCATTAGCAGAACGTGCTCGGAACTTCGGAAGGGCTGCATTTCTACCTACTTATGAGTGAATTTTAACTTATTACTAAATTCCCACAGGTGGTTGATACATCATTCCATGAGCAGAAAAATTAAGTTCAGGAACATGGGAAGCGTCTAATTGTTGGACGTAGGTAGAATATTCTTAACTCGTAAAAAAGGATGACATGAAGAGAAATGGAAATCAAATTTTAACTAAAAATTTGATGTGTAATTGCAGATGTACCTTCACGAGGACCTTTGATTTCCCCATAACTTTGACCACTTCACCAACATACGAGCCAGGCTCTTGTAGAAGCTGTAGTTCTTCTTTGAGCATCCTAACTGTAAACAATATGGCAAGCTCAGATAGCAATAATTGGCATATTAAACTCACCAAAACCAAGGGAATCACTAGCTATTGTATCACAAAATAACTTAGGTGCATTATTTCTTGTCAATATGTAATTACATGAGCCAACTACCATTGCCAGTGGTGGCTCAAGGTTTCCGGAGGCTTTAGGCTAAATATCAAAGTGAGACCTCATTTAACTAGGCTTTTGAAAAGTTGGGGATCTTCAACAATAAAAAAAAAAAAAATTGAAATTTTTTGTGGCCCTTAGGCGACCGCCTAGGTGGCACAACTCATTTGATTGGTATAGTTAAAAGTGTTAAAATGTAAATTAACATTTGCAAACACCGCAAAACATTCAAAATTCACTTCTCTATGAAGCAAGAGTGATCTATTCAACTTCAGTAATAGATGCCAGAACTCAACTCCAAAATTCAAAATTCAATCACATTCATTGTACATTCAAGCCCAATAAAAACAAATAACCCTAGAACAAGAAAAAAGCGAAATTAACGAACACAACACCACATCACTTCAAATTGCAAAGCCAAGTAAGATTTAAGCCAAATTAACAAACATAACTTCGAATTGCAAAGCAAGTAAGATTTTAAAATATCAAAATAAAAAGCTTGGGTTTTTTTGGGCGATTTATATAGATATACAAATATGTACCTTTGGAATTGAGATCGTTGCGTTGAGCTTCGAGGCGATTGAGATTGTGACTCTTCTGGCGAACCTGGAGCTGAAGATCGTGTATGTGTTGGAGATAGTACTGCCTCAAACCCTCGCCTTGCTTGGACAACGCCGTTTTGGAAGAGCATGCGTCGGTGGACAATGCTTGGTCTGGTCGATTGGGTTCGATTGCTGCTGTCGCCATTGTTGGAGTTGAGACGACGACGAAACCCTAGAAGTTGGGATTTTATGATTTGTATGATGTATGTATCTGCCTATATATATAGGTTGTGCGCAGCGTTTGGAAAAAAATTGAATAAATTAATCGAACACTTTTTTTTTGTTAATATAAATATAAATAAAAATATAATTGGATTTTTTTTTGGGGTATCTACTAAGATCATCTCCAACGGTTCACTAAAACTTATATCAAATTCAAATTTTAATGAAAAAGTTAATATTCACTGCTCCAACGGTTGCACCAAATGAATATCAAATTGAGATTTCATCAAATAATTCATCAAACTGACGACGAAATACTGATTTCACCAAAACACTGTTGGTGACCGTTGGAAGGAAGACCCGGTTGACCAACCGGTTGTCCGGCCAGTTGACCAACCGGTCGACCGAATTCCTTTGAAATTGATAGGTTCAAACCGGTCAAAAAAGGTTCAAACAGATAAAAAAAAAAAAAAATTTATTTTTGCTTTACTGGTTGACCGGCAGGTCAACCAACCGGTCGACCCAAACATCTGGACTTTATTCAATTGATGAATCTCTGAGAATGGAAGCTGCAAATATGAAGCTGGACATGTTTACATCATGACATGTTTACATCATGACATTATGACAAGCTGCAATTGTTTGCAAATATGAATCTGCAAATATGAATCTATGAAAGCTGAAATTGTATACATCATGACAACCCAATTGAAACAATTGGCGGGTTTTCATCATTTGAAACAATTTCAGAAATAGGTCGACTCACCAGCAAACATCTTTACAGAAAGCTGCAATTGTTTTATCATTGAAATATTCTAAAAAACATAGTGTTGAAACATAGCGTTCCAAAAAAAATATTTACGCTTACCGGTCAACCCACCGGTCGACCAACCGGTTGACCCATGGGATTTGATACGGGATTTGATGCACCGTTGGAGCGAGTGGTATCAAATTTGGTGAAATGAGTCATTTTTGACTCAGATTTGGTGAAAAATCTGATTCACTGTTGGAGATGCTCTAACTTAACAAAAATAAAAACTATTATTATGTCTCTGTTTATCAAAGTTAATAATCTAAAAATAGGAAAATTTTAATATACACCTCTTTAAAAAGGGTATATCTTATATACACTTTTAGTTATATTATTTTCTTTTTTAGTTATAATTATTATTTTTTAATTATGTCTCATATTGTGTTTATTTATGATTTTTTTTTAGTTATAACTCAAAAAATTAAATTTATATCATTTTTCTTTTTAATTATAAGATACATATGATACACACTTATAATATTTCCCCTAAAAATGTTATAATCATCACTTTTATTAATCACACAAAAAACAAAAAAATTACATATTTAAAAAAGTATATAAATCTTTTGATAATGTTATAATGATTACATTAGAAAAGTCTTTCTCTTGAAGTACAAATTGGAGAAGAAAAATGATTTGTGGCTCTAAAACTGCTGGCACTAATGGCACTAATTTCCTGTTTTGGTAACTTTATTTTTTTTATTTATTTTTTTTTACCTGATATAGAAATTAGTGCCATTAGTACTCAAAAAATTAGTGCCACAAATCACAACTGATTAGAGAAATTAACATTGCCCCTCAAAAATCCTTATAAAAGACAAACAAACTAACAAAATGCAAAGGATACAATGGTTTTTAATATTACAATGGTTTTACAATTAATATTACATTCGCTTTTTCTTTTAGCTTGAACTGGCCATTTCTATCTCATACTTAGCCATGATGGGAGTGGTTTCCTTGTACCAATGCGTATTAGCTCTTTCGTGGCTTATATTGTTTGAACTGTTTGATGGATTGTGCATTGCAATCCCTACAGAAAACAAATAATGGAATGGTTTAGGAGGCGGCTTCACCTCCACACCTCCCTCCAACATTTTCACCACAAAACTCATCAATGGTCTAGTCTTGGGCGAATCCTGAACACACCACAAAGCCACCATTGCCATTCTCTTTGCTTTCTCTCTCTCATTCTCTTCAATTCCATATGACAATATCATTGCCTCTAACTGGCCTTTCTCAAACTCATCCCATACATGTTTTGGGAACCAATCCATGCTCTCATCAGCCTCGGCAGCATGATTAACTCTAACATTCCTCCTCCTCCCTATTATCTCAAACAAAAGCATACCAAAACTATAAACATCACATTTATATGTGATGGGATAGTTCTTGAGAAGAAACTCTGGGCTGAGTAAACCAGGAGTCCCTCTATATCCTGCAGAAGAGTCGTGTGTCTTCTCTCTATTACAAATCTTTGCAGCCCAAAATCAGCAACTTTGGGAGAAAAATTGGCATCTAACAAAACATTACTAGGTTTTATGTCATAGTGAATGATCCTATGCTGACACTCTTCGTGCATGTAAGCAATACCTTTTGCTGTCCCAATTGCGATCTCATGCAGGTTCTCCCACTTAATTGCTTGTGTATCACTGAAAATGTATTTATCTAGTGATCCATTTTCCATGTACTCATACACTAATGCGCTTATGAAGTTATCGTGGCAAAAACCATATAGCCTTACTAGATTTATATGGTATGTTCTTCCAATAGTGCTCACCTCTGCCATGAACTGTTCGTCAGCTCCTTTATTCGAGCTCCTATTGAGGACCTTAACCGCGATCTTAACTCCATTTGGAAATTGACCCTTGTAAACAATCCCAAAACCTCCAGAACCCAACCTTGTAGAATAATTAGTTGTTAGACTACATAGTTGTTGGGCTGTGAATCTAATCAGTTTCTCCTGCGCCATGTCTTGGAGGAACCTCTCCATTGTTGGCACATCAATTTCCAAAACTTGAACCACAACAGAGGTCGGCGGTGGAGCCTCAGGTCCTTGTAGTTCTGAAACAATTTCTCTTCCCACAACAGAGGTCGGCGGTCGAGCCACAGGTCCTTGCAGTTCTGAAACAACTTCTCTCAATTCTAAAACAATTTCTCTCAGTTCTAAAACAATTTCTCTTCCCACAACAGAGGTTGGCGGTGGAGCCACAGATCCTTTCAGTTCTGAAACAATTTCTCTTAGTTCTGAAACAATTTCTCTTTCCACAACAGAGGTCGGCGGTGGAGCCATAGGTCTTTGCAATTCTGAAACAATTTCTCTCAGTTCTGAAACAATTTCTCTTCCCACAACAAAGGTCAGCGGTGGAGCCACGGGTCCTTGTAGTTCTCTTCTCTTTTTCTTAGCGCAAACCAATAAGATAATGCCACTGACTACAAATACTACCATAGGCATAATTGTGCCTGTAAATTGAAAAACATAAGAAAAGGAAATGGTGATATCATGCGTCTTACAGTAAGTAAATTTCAAATCATATTGTTGCTATATATATTATTGTAATTTTCTCTTTTACAACTTTTAGTTCATGAAGTAACTTACAAGTAGTTGCAATCCCAGTGTTCTGGCTGGTGGAGGGCTTAACAAGAGTGTATACATCTCTGCGGCATAATAAAACACTTGAAAATTTAAACAACTAATTATAAATCGGTGAAAATTGTGCACCATACAATGAAAATTGTGCCCTATTCGCCAATATATATTTTTTGAGCCATTTTCGAACTAAATTGATAGGAAGGCTTATTTGGTTAACTTAAACTGTATTTTGAACTTCTTAAAACTTTATTTTGAGTGTTTTCTTCTTGAATTTGAAATTAGAGTGAAAGTTTACCACCCTTACCTTCTATTAGTTTTAGAAGTGAATCTTTATGGGGTGTTTGGGAACCAAAAGTTGACGCTAAAATAGCCTCAAATACAAAAGAAGCCAAAACCACACTAACCCATTGATTTTTTTTATTTTTTATTTTATTTTATTTTATTTTTTAAATATAGCTCTAATATAGCATCAGCCTATAGTGTAGGTACAGCCCCATCATTTCCGAAATAAATGACAATTTTGCCCTTTTAAGCCTATTTTGGAAAAAGTAAAATTAGGGACAAATTTGTCATTTTAGTTTCAAATATCATTTCAAACACATTTTTCAATACACAACTCAAATAAAAATTCATCTTATCTTCCCAAACATAAAAACTAAAATAGCCTACTAAAATAGCCAAAAAACCTCTAAAATAGCCACTTCTCAAACACCCACATAGTGTTACTCTTTTTTTGGTAGAATTTTTCAATTCTGTGGTGAATCTCTTAGTGTACTGAAAATAGAATTATTACCTTTGCAATAGCCATCTTTTTATCTTTTTTGAGTCATATCACTTCTATATTTTTACACATCTTTTTTGTAAAAAATCAAAATCTACATTTATTTACATTCCAAATATTCTATCATAGAAAGTGCGCATTACTTTCATTCAATTCAACCAAACAATAAGAATTTTAAGAATAAATCATCATATTCCTCCTCCATATATTGACTAAAAATGTGGCGTTTTGATCAAAGAAAATGATTGAAATGATAAATAAAATAAAATAAGTGATTAGAAAATTATGTTAGCCTTGTTTGGTTTGTATTTCATAAATTTTTTTTTGATTTTTTTTTTGAAATAATGAAAACTAAATTGATAAAAATAAATATTAAAAATATAATTTTAAATTTTTAAAAATTATTTATGACCTCCTAAACGATAAAATTATATAAAAATAATATGTGACTATAATTTTTTTATTTTTTACATCAAATTAATTTTTAATTTTAAAAAAAAAACCTGAAATAAGCCTCTGAAAACTAAACCAAGCACGACTGTTATCTCCTAAATAACATTTTCAGGTATAAAATATTTGATTAATTTTTTATTTTTAATACAAATTAAAGTGAAAGAAATGTAATTAAGAGGTTGAAGTTAAACATAATTGAAAAGACGAGTATAATTTATCAATTTATTTTATTTTTATTTTATTACTAGTTTTGTTTGTTCATATTTATATTTATTTATTTACAAAATTGCCATTGCATTTTTCCCTCTAGTATTCAACTATAAAGTCCAATGAAGAACAAATTAAATGCATGGCCCAAAACATGCACTACTTGGATCCAAAAAATTTAAAAAATAAATTGCAAATGTTTACAAAATAAAATTTTGAACAGTTTCAGAATTATTTAGAAAAGAATCTTGCACATAAAAAGATGCTTTTTCTCTCCATTACCTTTGAATGTAACTGTTAAAATGGATTTAGTTACAAATTGGATGTAAATGACACCATCATTATATTTAATTTACAAAGGAAATGTAAGTATATAAAAAGTCTCTCTATTGAACTTTGCTAAACATATATTTATTAGATTAGAAATAAGGTTTTGTTTACGGTAATGGTGGCAAAACAAAGACCATTCTTATTTCCTCATTTGTCGATTGATTTCCTCATTTGTCAATTTTTTCTCAATCGTAACACTGTGTTGGGTTGGAGCATCTAAAAAGAAATTTAAAAAAAAAAAAAAGAGTAAAATATGAATAAAATATACTTATAGTTTAGCTAATTTCACACAATGGTTTGAAATCCGGACCGGACCGGCCGGTCGGACCGGTTGGACCGGGAACTGGGCCTTGTTCCGGTCCAGTCAACTCCCTAAAATCGGTGTAAAAAACGAAAACCGGAAGACCCGACTGTCGAACCGGTAAAACTGGTGACTCGATAAAACCGATGACCCGGTCCGGGTCTTGACGGTCAGCCCAGTATTTTTTTTTTATTCTTTTCTTTCTTTCTTATATATTTACATATATATATATATATATATTTCAAAATTTTGATTAAAAATTCTTACTTCATCATAAGAAAGAGTCTCATTGGAAGCTTGAGAAAATTATAAAAGTCTATTCTTATTTATAGGAAAAGATCTTTCAAAGAGAACTTATAAAATTCTATGTGAGATTCAATCATATTATTTGAAACATATTGATTGGAGGGAGAGTTGAAAATTTCATTTCCCTCCAAAATTAAATCTAGCATTCAATCAATTTATTTGGAGGGAATGTTTAAACAATTTAATTTCTTTAAAACAAGTAACTTTTTTTTTTTTTTATCAATTATGACTTTATTAAATATTATTAATAAATACTATACAACAATTTTTATTTTTATTTGAGTATTTATATATATTTTTATTTATTTATAATTTATACTTATATTTTTTAATTATATAATATTAATTATGATGTCACGGTTCGACCGCTTTGACCTGACGGTTGAACCGGTGACCCGTCCACCCGACCCATTTTCCGGTTCACTCACCGGTCTGGTTTTCAAAACATTGATTTCACATCCTTTCTCTTTTTTCATTTTCAAATTCTTTTCCAAATCTTTCGACCAAACAAAATATACCACAAGTACCAAACAAAATATACCACAGGTAGGATCAATCTCACCAAGCATTACTTTTATTTCTACCCAAAAAAAAAAAAAAAAAAAAAATCTCCCCAAGCATATAGCACTTATAATTTGAAAAAATAAACTAAAAACTAATTAAATCAATAAAAATAACAAAGTTAAAATTTTCCGATCAAGAGCATATACCATTGGAGCTGTCAAAGTTATTTTATAGCTGGTGTGCACCAAAAACCCTCTCGAGTGATATGCCATAACCCCTACTAAGGTCAAGTTTGGCTATCCTAAATAAGTACACACTTTTTATCTTTTTATCTTTTTTCTATTACATCATTTCTCTACTTTTTTGCACATCTTTTCGTAAAAAGACAAAAAATACACTTTATTTAGGTCATCTCAAACAATCCTTAAATTATAGCAATGGTATATCCAAAGCCAGATTTGGCTAGAGTTTTGGCAATCGCCAGACTTGCCAGCTCCTTTGATTTCCCACCAACAAACCATCAATAGCAACAAAAAGAATTGAACAAAAGAATAACATGTTTGGTAGAGTTTTGAAGTTTAATTCTACTTCTTAGTTTTAAATGTATTGTTTGGTTACAGCTTTAGAAAATTAATTTTACACCTATTTTTCAAAATATTTTTCAAAACATTCACTTTTTAATACGATCATGCTACGTAGCTCGAATGTCGCGGCTCGAAACGCGGCTCGACACCAAAACGACGTCGTTTTGGTGTCGATTTTTTTTTTTTTTTTTTTTTTTCTTTCTTCCCTGGTTTTGCAGAACGAAGAAGAAGAAGAAGAAGAAGGGAGAAGAAGAGAAGGGAGGGAGGAGGAGGAGGAGGAGGAGGAGGAGGAGGAGGGAGGGGAGGGGGCCATAAAAACCGGTTTGAGGAGGAGGGGAGGCTGGGCAGACGACGGTGGTGCTGCGACATCGGCGGGGCTGCGACGGAGGAGGAAGCAGAGGCGGCGGCGGGAGCTGCGACGACGGCGGGCCGGGGAGCTGCGACGCCGACCTTCTTCCTCTCCCTCCCTTCTCTTTCTCCTCTCCCTCTCTTTCGAGCCGTTTCGAGCTCGGCATTTTCGAGCTCTGAGGCATTTCTGATTATTTGTCATATCACTCAATTCAAACTATTTTCAAAATTAATAGTCAAATAAATTTTTCACACTCAATTCATAATTTTAAAACACAAACTCAAAATACAACTCTATTTTAAATCATAATTCTACAGTTTTACCAATCGTAACCTAAATTTTTTTCAAATTTTTACAACAAATTTTGACACAGATAGTTTCAAAAAAAAAAAAAAAAATTATATAAGAAATATTTTTATGGAAAAAAACAGATCAAAAAATGAGGGAGGAAAAATAAAGACTGCAGGAAAAAATATTTAAGGAAAAAAAAAATACCCGCAAAGGAGCTCCCACAAATATCAGTAGAAAGATGGACGAATACAGAAATCCTAATATTTCCAAGCTCTGTGTAAAATCCTACAATGAACAATCAAAGATACACCATGTCTGCGAGTTTCACATTGAAGAGTGAAGTGGGTTTGGGCGAGATCGGATATCAGAGTGTGGCATGAATGAGATACGGATTGAATCAACAAAGAGATTTGATGGGTAGAATAATAGATAAAGAGAGAGGGGGGGGGGGGGGGGTGGTTCAAAAAGACTACTAAAAAAGAACAGAGAAAAGAAAGGGAGGAGATGAGAGAGAGAGAGAGAATGAATGAAAGGATCCAGAATGGAAATAAAGATTGAAAGGATCTGGATGAATGGGTGAGGGGCTCATCCAAGGGAAGGAAAAATTATTCCATGTGCCATGGACATTGATTTGGCATGTGAATTAGAAGAATCTATTTATTTATTTTGTAAATATTATTTTTTTTAATTGTTTTTTCGATTGAATAATGGTATATGTACTAGTTAATGTACATACTAGTATACTAATTAGTGATGTGACATGATTTTAGAGATTTTAGATATTTATAATTTATATAATAAATAGAATCATTAATAATATTATAACATTAACTAATATACTATATTAATTGATACATGTAACATCATCATTTTCGATTTGTCTAGTCTCGTACCAAGAAGGCGAGAGGAAATTTCAAAGAAGACTACAAGTTGAGAAGTCTATGAACAGGATCAACCACCATTAAAAAAACAAAAAAAAGGCACTGTCACTCTAAAATTTTGAAAAAATTTCTTTAATAAAATAGAGTATTAGTTAAGAAAATATTTAAATTATATATATTCATCACTCAAGATATATTTAAAAAGTTTAATACACGGTGCTAAGATGAAATGACTCTGGTTTCTCTCTTATTCTAGAATGGAAATAAAGAATGGAAGGAGGGCCCCCTGACTTATTAGGATCGAAGGCGAATTTTTTAAATTGGATCTTTTATATATTATTATTCAAAAAACAAAAAATATTTGGATAAAATAAAAAAGATAAAAATTTATTTATATTGCATTATAATTTAACAAAATTTAGATAAGAAATATATATATATATATAATAGTTGAACTTCAATTAGTTGAATCGAATCTTTATTTTTAGCTTACTAATGCTATAAGAACAAAAATTAGTTGGGGGTAAGGATGAGAATTTTCGACACAACTCAAGCAATATATAATATTAGCAAGGTAAGGTTGACTATTTTTACAGTCCCGGTAGAGAGCCCGAAAAGGGCAAGGCTCGAATGGCTCGAATTTGAGAAGGAAGGAGGAAGAAGAAGAAAAAGAAGAGGAGGAGGAAGGAGGAGGAGAAGAGGAACTGGAGGGGGCATTAAAATCGGGCGGAGGCAGAGGCGGTAGAGGCGGCGGAGGCCGGCGGAGGCAGAGGCGGAGGCGGCGATGCGACGATTGGCCGACGAGCGACGAGCTGCGGCGATCGGCCGACGAGCTGCGACGCCGACGACGACGACGACGACCTGCGTTCTCTCTCTCGCCTCTGTGTTCTCTCTCTCTCTCCTCTGTGTTCAACTCAACGAAGAAGAAGAAAGAGAAGGAAGAAAAGGAAGAAAAGAAAAAAAAAAAAAAATTCGAAGCCCAAAACGACGTCGTTTTGGGCTTCGAGCCGGATTCGAGCCCCAGATTTCGGGCCCTCAACCATTTTTCCTATTTTTAACATGAATCTAAGTATGACACAACTCAATAACATGAATTATTAGTTATATATTTGAATGTTCACTAAGGGATGCCATGATATTTTTTTAATCTTTTATTTAACTCTATCTAACTGAATAAAAAAGTATATAAAATAATAATTAAGGCTAATATCTTTTTTTCATTTAAAATATATATTTTTTGTTAGTTATTTTAGAGTCAATCTAATAAAAAATATATAGTAATGAGGTATAATTTTTTTAATTAGAAAAATGCAATTGAATTAAAATCAAACATTCTATGAATAATTTCATTTAGTTGAAATAAATTTTATAAAATTCAACTTATGAGAAAATTTTTAATCTTTTAATACACTTGTTAAGTTATTTTTAACTAAAAGTGAAAGTTTTCACATTAAACATCAATTGAACACGAATCAAAATAACACCACACAACAACATAAAAATAAATAAATTGAGCGAATATTAAAATAATTATGAAATAACATGATATGATACATTCTCCTAATTAAAAATCCTAAATTTTGTTCAAAATTAGAGACCCAACACGGCCACCTCAGTCACCTCACTCCAGCGCCGGCCTGAAGGGAAGGATCTGATGAATGGGTGTGGGGGCTCATCCAAGGGAAGGAAAAATTATTCCATGTGCCATGGACATTGATTTGGCATGTGAATTAGAAGAATTTATTTATTTTTTCAAATTTTTATTATTTTAATTGTTTTTTAATTTGTCTAGTCTTATAGAATGTAAGACCTCGTTTGGGAAAATACTAATTTAATAACTTTTTAGCTATTTAGCTAAAATATGAGTTAAAAAAAACTAGTATGTTTGAGATGATTTTTTGACTTTTTACAAAAAGATGTGTAAAAAGTAGAGAGAAAAGAGAATTTTTGACTTTTTAGTATAAATTATTGGTTTTTTGGCCAATTTAATGACTTTTTAACTAAAAAAGAGGGTTCCCGAGGTCTAAATATATAATTTTTTTAAAAAATCATAAAAGTAAATTAAAACATCACCTATAAAGAGGAAAAGTTGACTGTCAAGCATGAGAGAGAGAGAGAGAGAGAGAGAGAGAGAGGAAAACAAGTTCAGAAGTCTATGAACAGGATGGACCACCATAAAAAAAAAAAAAAAACAAAAAAAAACAAAAAATGCACCGTCACCCTAAAATTTTGAAAAAATTTCTTTAATAGTATAGAGTATTAGTTAAGAAAATATATAAATTATGTAGATTCGTCACTCCAAGATATATTTAAAAAGTTTAATACTGGCCCCTAAGATGAAATGACTCTCTCTCTCTCTCTTATTCTTTTTATTTGTTTTGGTTTTCTTATGTCTTTTCTTATCTTTCTTTTGCTTCAAATTTTTATTTTGTTGTTGTTGTTTGGATACTCTCTATTTTATTCTTCTTGTTTAGTATTTAAGAATTGAAATTATTTGTAAAAATTGAATTAAGGAGAATTTGATTGAGTTACTTTTTTTTAAAGCTATGTTTCAGATCCCATCCCAATGATAATTATTTATGTCTTTCAAAATTAACAATATTAAGCATCTCCAACGGTTCACCAAAATTTTCACCAAATTTGAGTAAAAAAAAGGCCATTTTCTCAATCTGATACAGATTGCTCCAATGGTTGTCATCAAAGCAGGGGTCGACCGGTTAGTGTATTTTTTTTTTTTAACTTCTTTGAACCTTTTGACCTGTTTGAACCAACCTATTTGTAAGGGAATCGGTCGAACGGTTGGTCAACCGGCGGGTCAACCGACTAGTTGACCGGTTGGTCTCCCTCAATGGTCACGCACAGTAAATTGGTGAAATCTTCCCCCTGTTCTCACTTTGATGAAAAATTTGGTGAATTCTCGTTTTGATACCAATTTGATGAAACTATTGGAGCTGCAAAAAGTGACTTTTCACCAAATTTTAAATTTGATGCAAGATTTGGTGAAGCGTTGGAGATGGTCTTAGAGAACTTACAAATAATGACTCCAAAAAGCAAGAAAGCTGTAATTAAAATTTCAATTGTAAAATTATGAAATTCATATCCTTAAACATCTTCATTTAAAAGTTGTTAACAATTTTTAAGTGGTGTCAAGTATTGGTGAAAATATGATATAGGATAATTTTATAACATGTTATCTGGTCATATATCATATTGATTATATATTTTTGAATAAATATATGTGATAATATAGTTTTGTGATATTTTTTGCATTGTATTGAAAGAAATTGATATTGCATTTCACACATTCACTACCAAAAAAATTTAAGAAAATATCAAATAAGTTTTACTTTTTTAATAAAATTCCCATGAAATCCTATTAACACATGAATCATGTATAGTGTTAATAGGACCCAATGAAAGTTTATAAAAGTAGGACTGATTTGATATCTTCACAAACATATATAGTGTTAATGGGCCTATTAGTCTATAGCAATTGGTGATGTGCAAGTTAAGTGGCAAGTAAAAATGATTAAGGGTAAATTAGACTGATCTCCTTTGATAGTCTCACTAATGTAGCATTTTCCTAAAGACAAACAACTAAAAAAAGTCAAGCATTTTACTTTAGGGCACAAATTACATACAGTAATATTGCATCTCATAAATCATTATTAAAGACGAACCAAGAAAAAAAAAATGAAGGCATTTATTTTCTTTAGGGTACAAATTTCAAAGGTTTCTCATTCTTTAGCTTGAACTGGCCATTTGTATCTTAGAATTAGCCATGATGGAAGTGGTGTCCTTGTACCAATATGTATTACTTTCTTCATTGCTTGTATAGTCTGAACTCCTTGTATGGTCTGGATACAAATAATGGAATGGTTTAGGAGGTGGCTTCACCTCCACTTCTCCCTCCAACATTTTCACTACAACACTCATCAGCGGCCTAGCGTGGGGTGAGTCCTGAACACACCACAAAGCTACCATTGCCATTCTCTCTGCTTTCTCTCTATTATTCTCTTCGATTCCACATGACAACAATGTCATCTCTCCCAACTTGCCTTTCTCAAACTCATTCCATACATGTTTTGGGAACCAATCCAAGCTGTCATCAGCTCCAACTCTGGTATTCCTCCTCCTCCCTACTATCTCAAACAAAAGCATGCCAAAACTATAAACATCACATTTATCTGTAATGGGATAGTTCTTGAGAAGAAACTGCGGGGCTGAGTAACCAGGAGTCCCTCTATATCCTTCGGGAGAGTCATGTGTGTCGTCTCTATTGCAAAGCTTTGCTAGCCCGAAATCAGCAACTTTGGGAGAAAAATTGGCATCTAACAAAATGTTACCGGGCTTTATGTCATAGTGAATGATCCTCGGTTGACACTCTTCTTGTAGGTAAGTGATACCTTTTGCTGTCCCAATCGCTATCTCATACAGCTTCTCTCGCTCAATTGCTCGTGTATCACTGAAAAGGTGTTTATCTAGTGATCGATTTTCCATGTACTCGTACACCAATGCGCTCAAAAAGTTGTCGTGGCAAAAACCATATAGCCTGACTAGATTTGTATGGTATGTTCTTCCAATCGTGCTCACCTCTGCCATGAATTGTTCCTCTGCTCCTCTAGTATTCGATTTCCTATTGAGGACCTTAACTGCGATCTTAACTCCATTTGGAAATTGACCCTTGTAAACAATCCCAAAACCTCCAGAACCCAACCTTGTAGAATAATTAGTTGTGAAATAACATAGTTGTTGGGCTGTGAATCTAACCGGTTTCTTCTTTTCCAAGTCTTGGACGAAACTCTCCATTGTTGGCGCTTCGGTTTCCCAAACTGGAACCACATTCAAGGTCAGTGGTGAAGCCACAGTTGTTGGCAATTCTGGACCAATTGATCTTCTCATTCTCCTAGCCCAAGCCAATGAGATAATGACGATGGCTACAAGTACTACTACAGACACTATTACAACTGTAAATTGAAAAAAAAAAACCAAAATAAACAAACAATCATCGAAATGGTGACATTTTAGGCTCACAATTAAGTCAAATCTTAGTGTTTGTATTGAGTAAATTACAGGTTCTGTAAGCAAAGCGTCACTTCAGTTTTCATGGTTTTCAATTTAAACATTTGAACCTCAAATTTTCAATTTTGTTGGTTATCCCTATATCATTAGCCGCTAAATATTTTGAACGAAACAAATCACATGGAAAATTAAAAGGACCAAAGTGTAAATTACATCAATAATCCCTATAGTTCCTTGTGAATTTCACATTGGTCTCTTTAACTTTACTCCTAATATTTTTCTTTTCAAAATTCTTATGATAAGTGACAGATGGTTCGCATTACAACAAAACTAAAATTATATGATTTAAATTGAAACCATGAGGACTAAAATTAGAGGGACCAACAATATAATTAATCCGTTGATATATTGTTATTGTATTAATTTGAGAAATTACCAAATAAAAAAAAAAAAAAAATCTCAAAATTTGACACTTATAACAAGTTAAATTCTAAATTTTAAATTTTTTCTAGTGACCTCCAAGCTTCGAAATTGATATCAATTTCAACATTCCATCAGTCTGTAAAGTTGGTTGTACTAAAAGGCAATATATATATATGCCTTATACAACTGAGATCAATTTAAAAGGCTGGAATTCAAAATGAATTTAAAAATAAAAAATAAAAATAATTTAAGATTTAATTTGTTACATGAGTTTTTTTTTTGTTTGGAAAAATTAAACTGCTAGTCCCTGTAATTTAATCTTCGTATCATTTTGATCCTTACAATTTCAATTGAATCGATTTTGATCTTGAATTTTATAATATGTTTCAAATTGGTCAAATTGTTAGCATTTATTTATGGCAAATGAACATATGAACAACATATGTCATGTTTTTTAGAGCAAAATCGTAAACTTATCAATTCAGTGACTTAATCTTAACTAATTCAGTGAAAATTTTTTGTTAAAAAACCTATCAGCATTATCTATTAGACCAATTGACGCAAAATTTAAAATCAATGATAAAAATTGAACCAATTGAAATTATAGGAACTAAAATGATACAAATGATAAACGTAGAAATTACCAGTGTAATTTATCCTTTTTTTTGTTGTTGTAATTTTTTTTTTTTTTTTGGGGTGGTAAATTACACTTAGGCCCCATTTGGGAACATGTTAATTTAGTAACTTTTTTGCTATTTGGCTAAAATATGAGCTAAAAAAAAACTAGTATGTTTGGGATGACTTTTTGACATTTTACGAAAAGATGTGCAAAAAGTAGAGAAAAAAGAAAATTTTTGACTTTTTGATATGGATTGTTGACTTTTTGACTTTTTGACTAAATCAGCCCTTCCCAAACGAGGCCTTAGAACCAGTGCAATTTACAGTCTCACTTTGTTCTCTAATCTTTTAAAGTGGTAGACAACACCTCACATGGTCTAGTTCAAATTCAACCAAAGTAGCAGGTGAAATTCATTTGGCCACTATTAAGACAATACAGTAAAAGAAAAATTATACTTTACATCCAGTCTCACTTTACCTCATAACCTTTAAAAAACTGACAATAAACATCTCACACTTTTATTCAAGTTCCAATCCAACCCATCCGTTAACCCACGCTAGGCACCTTATTTAATGTAAATTAACAAATGAGTTTGATTGAAACTTAACCGAAAGTAAGAGACGTTGATTGTGATTTTTTAAAGGTCAGAAGACAAAGTGAGATTGAGTATAAAATGTAAAGGTGCTAAATATAATTTTTCATTTTTTTTTAAATTTTTAAAACAACTTCAACTTGATGAACTAACTTACCAGCAGCTATTGTCCCAGCGTTGCTGAAGATGTCGGGCGGGGGAGGGTTGGAGAAGTCGGCCGAAAAATTGCTGACGGAGACAGGCGTTGACATCTCTGGGATGGGAATCAAAAGCACTTTGAAAATTCAATTCAAATAAACCAACATTGATTTCTTGGGTACAAAATTTTGACATTTATCATGCATTTTTATTGACTGTTAATGGAAATTTTATTTGGACAAAGATTACTATATAGAAAAAAGGCTAAACACTTGCTATTTAAGTTTCGCAATTCACCCTTACTGACATATGATAACGGAGTTAGGTCTTCCATGATATAGTTTGTGATAATTTAAAAATTAGACACATAATTTGTTATATCATTGTGAATAAAATTATACAATTTAAATTGTGAGTCTCAATTTTTTTTTTTCTGTCAAATAAATTTGAAATGGAAAACTAATTATAAATTGGTCCAAAAAAGATATATATATATATATAAAAGATTATGTGGGGAATGAAATCCTGCTTACCTTGCCCTGGTCTCACCTTTCGCAGAAAAGAGGGAGTTCAATATATTAGTGCTTTAAACTAGTATACAAGGACTAGCAGATTGTAATTGAAGCACTATATGGTATAGACTCCCATTTTTGTCATTAAAACAGTCACATACAAGGGCAGACCCAGGATTCGTCGATGGGGTGGGCTAATATTAAGGTAAAATTATACAATATATTTCAAGTATAACCACATAAGAAAAAAGAGAATTTAATAATATAATCTAAATTAATATCTAAATTTATTGATTAGAAACAATCTAATTAAGTTGTACTCGACGAGTCTCTAAATATTCGAATTCATCGATTACAAAATCTAGATCAATTTTTAATGTAAGGTCTCATTCAAGGTAGAGAGACAAGCAATCGGCAAGAAACTCATCCCCCGTTGAATTGCGAATGACAGTTTTAACATATTTCAAAGTTAAAAAACTAAGAGCAATATAGAACATTGAACAATGCAGCATCATAAAAAAACTAAGAGTAATATAATATTTGTTGCATAAAGACAAAATTTTAAAACCATTGTTAATCAATTCCATTATCAACCAACGAAATAATATAATTGATTAATTGCATTTACAAAAAATGTTAGGAAAGTGGAGTTGTTGTAGGCTATTAGAGACGACGGAGAAGACGAAGAGAGGGCTGTTTCCTATCTATTGAAAGATGTGAGGATTGTGTTTGGAAGATTTGTTCTTTAAACAAATACAAACCTATTGGCCCACCTATCTATTTTTTTGGGTAAGTATTGGGTCGCTGTTGGGCTGCCTATTTAAAAAACAAACAAAAAAATTATTGGCCCTTATTTGGGGCTAGGCTGGGAGAGGTTGGGAGGCTAGGTTGGGTGGGAAAAAAAATTTCTATAGATTTTTTAAATTTTGGGCTGGGCTGCAGCCAGCTATGTCCAGCCCTAGGTCCGCCCTTGGTCACATATATATGGAGAAACCAGATCATTTATTCTTAAAACAGTAATATTAGAGATTAAAAATTAATATATAGAAAAATATCAAGAAAAAATTATGTCCACCCTAAATTCAACTCTTGTATTGTGGAACTCATGCACTCTTAGAATAGAAAGATTAGAAAAAAAATGATTTTTGAATGTCTATTTTCTAGTGAATTAAAAAGTTAGATTTGATGACTATCATGTCATCATGTCATTTTTCCTTTTTCAATCTGATGATTAGATTATCCTTTTATCACACTTCTCAATTCAGTAGAGAAAGCAGATTTGAAAACCATTTTTCTAGTCTTTCGTAAACAATTATACATGATTCTTTATGTTATTTTCATTAATAATGTTAGGAACGCAATACATAGAAATATATTGATAAATATGATTTTCTAGATATAGATTACAAATATTATAAAATTATACCTATTCATATATTTTATGTGCTTTATAAAATATTCATGTTTCGATAATAAAAAAAAAAAAGAATCAAAACATATCCTCGAATTGATAAAAATAAAGAAGGGAGATTTAGCATAAAACAAACTTGGGTTAACTAAAATATCTCATTGAATGTTCATTAATTAAATTTTAAAATTGGTCTAATTTTTTACAGGGTAAAACCCCTATCATGAATTAGAAGTTTAGTTCTTTTTTTAGAGCTTAATTTGAGTAAGAAATTCACATACCAACAACCAGAAAGTGTACACTTGGGTTGAGAACTCTGCTCTCACCACCAAATGCAGACTAAACTTGCCTTTTTCTTTGTTTCTTTCTTCTCTTTATCCTTGGTTAAACTGATAAATAAATGTAGATGAGAGAGAGAGAGAGAGAGTACTAATGGCTAAACTGATAAATAAATATAAATGAGAGAGAGTGTAAAGGTGAGAGGAGGAAATTTCAAAGAGTACCACAAGTACAGAAGTCTGTGCACAAGGATGGACTTTTGGGGCTGGCAGGACGAACCAAAACCCCCCCCCCCCCAACCAAAGTTTTGACTAAATGGGAGAGAAATCAGACTTTTTGTCTATATATATTCATTATTTAAAATTTTAATTTGTCTATATATATTTTTATGCAGGGATTACCAATATCCCTATCATGGAATAGAAGTTTTGACAAAATTCCATCGATAGAATAGTATTAGTTAAGAACATGCCTATTAATACTTGTCCCTAAGATATTCTCATATCTAAATGACTCTCTCTATCTCTCTCTTATTCTTCTTATTTATTTCAGTTATCTCATGCCTCTTCTTATTCTTCTTTTGTTTCAATTTATTTATTTTTTATTATTTTTTTGATTCTCTGTTCAACTTGGTTTTTATTTTTGTTTTCTTCATTATCTTTCTCGTATTTATTTCAAAATTTCTTCTTCTCCTTTTTTTTCCCTTCTTGTTTCTTTATTTTATTCTTCTTCTTTAGTAAGGATTGAAGTAATTTGTAAAAATTGAACTAAGGAGAATGTGATAGTTACTTTTTTTTTTTTAGTTTGGAAAATGTTATAGGCACCAAATTTTCTACCAAACAAATGACCAAATGTCTCATATACGTGTGAAATCTACAAAATTGTGGACCCCACACCCTTGTAAGGCATTTGGTCATATATTTCATAGAAAATTTGGTATTCTTAACATTACCCTCATAGTTTTGTTTTATATCCCAATGATAGTTATTTACGTCTTTCAAAAATGATAATATTTGCAGACTTTTACATAAATGTTATCCCAATGACTTCACAAAGTACGACAGCTGTATTTTAAATTTTAATTACAAAATTATCAGATTGTTATTCTTAAACATCTCCAATTTTAAAAGTTGTCAACAACTTTTAATGTGTGCCAAATGTTGGTGAAAACATGATATATGATAATTTTATTGTAAGTTATCTAGTCATATATCCTATTGATTATATAGTTTTGAATAAATATCTGTGATGATATAGTTTTGTAATATTTTTTGCATTGTATTAATAGAAATTGATATTTCATTTTACATGTTTATTAATTTTTTTTTTGAAAAAATAGCAAATAAATTTTACTTTTTCAATGAAATTCCCATAGAGTCCCTATTAACACACGAATCAACTCTCCTAATATAGTAATAATAGGATTCAATAAAAATTTCATTAGAGAAATATATACATTTGCCTCCTTAAGATTAAACTCTTACTTGTCCTTGTTTAAGCATAGAATAAAGATTTGTGCCTCGAATTTCCGTGCCCCGAATGCCCAAAACGACGTCGTTTTGGGCATTAGCCTATTTTTTTTTTTCTTTTTTTCTGCCATTTTCGACCTCTGAGTTGCAGAGGAAGAGGGAAAGGGAGAGGGAGAGAGAGAAGAGAGGGAAGAGGAGCTCGTTGCCTCCGCCCGCCCAATCGTGCCTCCGGCCCCCCGCCTCCGCCTCCAGCCCTAATAATTGGGCCTCCTCCAGTCCTTCTCCTCCTTCTTCCTCCTCCTCCCTCCTCCTCCTCCTCCTCCGTTCTTGCTCCTCTGATTTTCTTCTTCTTCTGAAAAAAAAAAAAAAAAAAAAAAGACGAAAACGACGTCGTTTTCGTTTCAGGGCAGATTCGGGACAGCTCATTCGGGCTCCGAATCACAACTGTTAAGCATAATAACAATTTGAAAGGAACTTATTTTACCTAATATTTTTGTGCAACTCAAGCGGTAAGTAAAAACGATTGAGGATAAATTACACTAATCTCCTTCCATAGTCTCACTAATATAGCATTTTTCTGAAGATAAACAAACTATAAAATACATAAAATAAAAAAAAAGTCAAGCATTTTACTTTGGCCTACAAATTACATACATTAATATTGCATATTATAAATCATTATTAAACATTTTTTTTTTCTCTTAAGGGTACAAATTACAAAGGATTCTCATTCTTTAGCTTGAACTGGCCATTTGTATCTCATGCTTAGCCATGATAGGAGTTGTGTCCTTGTACCAATGTGTATTACTTCCTTCATTGCTTGTATAGTCTGAACAGTTTGGTGGATTCAGCACATCCACCACAGAATACAAATAATGGAATGGTTTAGGAGGTGGCTTCACCTCCATTTCTCCCTCCAACATTTTCACTACGACACTCATTGGTGGCCTTTCTTGGGGAGAGTCCTGAACACACCACAAAGCCACCATTGCCATTCTCTCTGCTTTCTCTCTGTTATTCTCTTCAATTCCGCACAACAATGTCATCGCTCCCAACTCGCCTTTCTCAAACTTATCCCATACATGTTTTGGAAACCAATCCATGCTCTCATCAGTCCCAACTTTGGTATTCCTCCTCCTCCCTACTATCTCAAACAAAAGCATACCAAAACTGTAAACATCACATTTGTGTGTAATGGGATAGTTCTTGAGAAGAAACTCTGGAGCTGAGTAACCGGGAGTCCCTCTATATCCTGCGGAAGACACGTGTGTTGTCTCTATTGCAAAGCTTTGCCAACCCGAAATCAGCAACTTTGGGGGAAAAGTTGGCATCTAATAAGACATTACCGGGCTTTATGTCGTAGTGAATGATTCTCTGTTGACACTCTTCGTGCAAGTAAGTAATACCTTTTGCTGTCCCAATTGCGATTTCATGCAACTTCTCCCATTCAATCATTTGTGTATCGCTGAAAAGGTATTTATCTAGTGATCCATTTTCCATGTACTCATACACTAATGCGCTCATTATGTGATCGTAGCAAAAACCATATAGTCGGACTAAATTTATATGGTATGTTCTTCCAATAGTACTCACCTCTGCCATGAACTGTTGCTCAGCTGCTCTATCCGAGCTCCTATTGATGACCTTGACCGCGATCTTAACTCCATTTGGAAATTGACCCTTGTAAACAATCCCAAAACCTCCAGAACCCAACCTTGTAGCATAATTACTTTGTGAAACTACACAGCTATTCGGCTGTAAATCTAACCGGTTTCTCCTTTGCCAATTCTTCGAGGAACCTCTCCATTGTTGGTGCATCGATTTCCCAAACTCGAACCACATTTAAGGTAGGTGGTGAAGCCACAGCTGCTCGTAATTCTGAAACAACTGCTTTTCTCGCTATCCTGGCGCAAACCACTACGCCAAAGACGATGACTAGAAATACTACCACAAACACTATTGCACCTATAAATTGAAAATAATATAAAATAAAATAAAAATTATATTTTTTTTCTATATTATTATAGTTTATTTTTTTACAATTTCTACTTCATGAATGAACTTACCTGCAGCCCCGTTGCCCGAAGGAGGAGAGTAATCTGTAGACGTCATTGGGGGTATAGGCGGAAATTCCACGGATATGTCAGGGCCCAGGGCAATAATCTCTCTGAAAAATAATGCAGACCACTAATTAGTAGTTGCACTAGGATGTGGCAGTGGGTCCCACCCACTATCACATGTGTTTTGTGTCTTAGTTTTTTTTTTTTTTTTTTGACTTGCCACATCATTAGTGATGATGTTAGTGGTGATGTTTTAGTGGTCTGTATCATTATTGTAATCTCTCTAGACATTTCCATGTCCCTCTGAAGTACCAAAAACTTCCCGATTTATAGGCTTGGCCCCCCCTTTAGCTGTATGGTTATGTCATTCGCATTACATAAATATATTAGCAAGGCTATGATATACATCATTTTTTTTTATAATAAAAGATATTAAATTTTTGTAGTGTTAATCATTAATTATTGATAGAGATAAACTATTAATGGGTCCTAATAATTTGACTTAATTCCCATTAAATCCTATTGAAAATAAGTCATGATAAAATCGTTACTAAAATAATTTTCTTGTGACGATTTTGTATATGTTGCTAAAAATTGATAATTAGTAACTTTTTTTGTTACGATTTTTATAAATTGTAGCTAAAACTTACAGTTAGTGACTTTTTTCTATGATGAATTTTTTAAATTATCGCTGAAATTTATAATTAGTGACATTTTTTGTGACAACATTTTCAAACTGTCGCTGAAAATTAATAATTAGTGACTTTTTTAATAATATTTGATTAAAATTGTTATTAATTTTCACATGACCTATTAAACAATAAGATAAGACCTACATATAAGTTCCCTAAAATTAGAGCTAACAATTGTATGGCCAGAATTCAGATTTCTTGTTTCCCAAATTCCCTAATATGTTCTAAACCTTGTCTCAATTGCGCAATATGATCAAGTACACATAGTACAAAAAGGTTTGTGACTAACAACTAAGAGCATGTTCGAGACTCAAAATTCAAATACAGAAAAATATTTAAAAATATATATGTAGTGTATGATACAGATCTATTCTATGTGTGCATGGATTCCACAATATAAAAATTGAATCTAGGCTGGATATAGAACGCTATGTTTTTTAGAACGCTATGGATTCCACAATATAAAAATATATATGTAGTGTATGATACAGATTTCTTTTTCCGCAGCTTTAAACGCTATGTTTTTTAGAACGCTATGTTTCAACGCTATGTTTTTTAGAATATTTCAATGATGAAACAATTGCAGCTTTCTGTAAAGATGAAACAATTAGGCAGGTTGGGGAAAGCCATTCTTTAATTTGCAAGCAGCACCACTTTAGGATGGAAGATGGCAGACGGGTCGACCGGTTGGTTGACCGGTCAGTCTACCGGCTGGTCAACCGGTATGGCAAAATTATTATTATTATTATTTTTTTTACCTATTTGAACCTTTTTTTGACCGGTTTAAACTTATCTATTTTAAAAGAAATCGGTCGACCGGCGGGTTGACCGGTTCCTCCCTCCAACGGTCACAAACAGTGTTTTGATGAAATCTGCTTTCTGTCCTCAGTTTGATGAATTGTTTGGTGAAATCTCATTTTGATATCGATTTGGTGCAACCGTTAGAACACAAAACAGTAACTTTTTCATCAAATTTTAAATTTGATGTCAACTTTGACAAACCGTTGGAGATGGTCTAATGCCATCATTTTAGATTTGTCTAGTCTCGTACCAAGAAGGCGAGAGGAAATTTCAAAGAAGGCTACAAGTTCAGAAGTCTATGAACAGGATGAACCACCATGAAACAAAAAACAAAAAATGCACTGTCACTCTAAAATTTGAAAAAATTTCTTTAATAGAATAGACTGGTAGTTAAGAAAATATCTAAATTATATAGATTCGTCACTCTAAGATATATTTAAAAAGTTTAATATTCGGTCCTAAGATGAAATGACTCTATCTCTCTCTTATTCTAGAATGGAAATGAAGAATGGAGGGATCTGATGAATGGGTGTGGGGCTCATCCAAGGGGAGGAAAAATTATTCTATGTGCCATGGACATTGATTTGGCATGTGAATTAGAAGAATTCATTTTTTTTTTCAAATTTTTTTTTTAATTGTTTTTTGATTTGTCTAGTCTTATAGAATGCAAATATATAATTTTTTTAAAAATCATAAAAATAAAAAAATTAATTAAAACATCACCTAAAAGGGGGAAAAGTTGACTGTCAAGCATGAGAGAGAGAGACAGAGAGAGAGCAGGCGAGAGGAAAACAAGTTCAGAAGTCTATGAACAGGATGGATCACCATAAAAAAAAAACAAAAACAAAAAATGCACTGTCACTCTAAAATTTTGAAAAAATTTCTTTAATAGTATAGAGTATTAGTTAAGAAAATATATAAATTATATAGATATGTCACTCTAAGATATTTTTAAAACGTTTATACTCGCCCTAAGATGAAATGACTCTTTCTATTTCTCTCTTATTCTTTTTATTTGTTTTAGTTTTCTTATGTCTTTTCTTATTCTTCTTTTGCTTCAAATTTTTATTTTTTTGTTGTTGTTTCGATACTCTATTTTATTCTTCTTCTTTAGTATTTTAAGAATTGAAATTATTTGTAAAAATTGAATTAAGGAGAATGTGATTGAGTTACTTTTTTTTAGCTTTGTTTCATATTCCAATAATAATTATTTATGTCTTTCAAAATTAACAACATTAGCAAACTTAAAAATAATGACTCCAAAAAGCAAGAAAGCTGTAATTAAAATTTCAATTGTAAAATTATGGAATTCATATCCTTAAACATCTCCATTTAAATGTTGTTAACAATTTTTAAGTGGTGTCAAGTATTGGTGAAAATATGATATAGGATAATTTTATAATATGTTATTTGGTCATATATCATATTGATTATATATTTTTGAAAAAATATATGTGATAATATAGTTTTGTGATATTTTTTGCATTGTATTGAAAGAAATTGATATTGCATTTCACACATTCACTACCAAAAAAATTTAGGAAAATATCAAATAAGTTTTACTTTTTTAATAAAATTCCCATGAAGTGCTATTAACACATGAATCATGTATGGTGTTAATAGGACTCAATGAAAATTTATAAAAATAGGACTGATTTGATATCTTCCCAAACATATATATACATCCACCCCCCTCAAGATTAAGATCCTACATCCGTCCCTATCTATGCAAAATAAGAATTTGAAAGGAACTTATTTTACCTAATATTTTTAGTATCTAATGTTTTATTAATAATTCAAGTAAGACACATTAGTCTAACAATTGGTGATGTGCAATTTAAGTGGCAAGTAAAAATGATTAAGAGTAAATTAGACTGATCTCCTTTGATATTCTCACTGATGTAGCGTTTTCCTAAAGACAAACAAATTAAAAAAAGTCAAGCATTTTACTTTAGGGTACAAATTACATACAGTAATATTGCATCTCATAAATCATTATTAAAGATGAACCAAGAAAAAGAAAAATGACGGCATTTATTTTCTTTAGGGTACAAATTTCAAAGGTTTCTCATTCTTTAGCTTGAACTGGCCGTTTGTATCTTAGAATTAGTCATGATGGAAGTGGTGTCCTTGTACCAATATGTATTACTTTCTTCACTGTTTGTATAGTCTGAACTGCTTGTATGGTCTGAATACAAATAATGGAATGGTTTAGGAGGTGGCTTCACCTCCACTTCTCCCTCCAACATTTTCACCACAACACTCATCGGTGGCCTAGCATGGGGCGATTCCTGAACACACCACAAAGCTACCATTGCCATTTTCTCTGCTTTCTCTCTATTATTCTCTTCGATTCCACACGACAACAATGCCATCTCTCCCAACTTGCCTTTCTCAAACTCATTCCATACTTGTTTTGGGAACCAATCCAAGCTCTCATCAGCACCAACTCTGGTATTCCTCCTCCTCCCTACTATCTCAAACAAAAGCATACCAAAACTATAAACATCACATTTATCTGTAATGGGATAGTTCTTGAGAAGAAATTCTGGGGCTGAGTAACCAGGAGTCCCTCTATATCCTTCTGGAGAGTCATGTGTGTCGTCTCTATTGCAAAGCTTTGCCAGCCCGAAATCAGCAACTTTGGGAGAAAAATTGGCATCTAACAAAACATTACCGGGTTTTATGTCATAGTGAATGATCCTCGGTTGACACTCTTCATGTAGGTAAGCGATACCTTTTGCTGTCCCAATCGCGATCTCATGTAGCTTCTCTCGCTCAATTGTTTGTGTATCACTGAAAAGGTGTTTATCTAGTGATCGATTTTCCATGTACTCATACACCAATGCGCTCACAAAGTTGTTGTGGCAAAAACCGTAGAGCCTGACTAGATTTATATGGTATGTTCTTCCAATAGTGCTCACCTCTGCCATGAATTGTTCCTCTGCTCCTCTATTATTCGATTTCCTATGGAGGACCTTAACTGCGATCTTAACTCCATTTGGAAATTGACCCTTGTAAACAATCCCAAAACCTCCAGAACCCAACCTTGTAGAATAATTAGTTGTGAAATTGGGCTGTGAATCTAACCGGTTTCTTCTTTTCCAAGTCTTGGACGAAACTCTCCATTGTTGGCGCTTTGGTTTCCCAAACTGGAACCACATTCATGGTCAATGGTGAAGCCACAGTTGTTGGCAATTCTGGACCAATTGATCTTCTTCTCATTCTCCTAGCCCAAGCCAATGAGATAATGACGATGGCTACAAGTACTACTACAGACACTATTACAACTGTAAATTGAAAAAAAAAAACCAAAATAAACAAACAATCATCGAAATGGTGACATTTTGGGCTCACAATTAAGTCAAATCTTAATGTTTGTATAGAGTAAATTACAGGTTCCGTCAGCAAAGCGTCACTTCAGTTTTCATGGTTTCAATTTGAACATTTGAACCTCAAATTTTCAATTTTGTTGGTTATCCCTATATCATTAGCCGCTAAATATTTTGAACGAAACAAACCACATGGAAAATTAAAAGGACCAAAGTGTAAATTACATCAATAATCCCTATAGTTCCTTGTGAATTTCACATTGGCCTCTTTAATTTTACTCTTAATATTTTTCTTTTTAAAATTCTTATGATAAGTGACAGATGGTTCGCATTACAACAAAACTAAAATTATATGATTTAAATTGAAACCGTGAGAACTAAAATTAGAGGGACCAACAATATAATTAATCCATTGATATATTGTTATTGTATTAATTTGAGAAATTACAAAAAAAAAAAAAAAAAAACTCAAAATTTGACACTTATAACAAGTTAAATTCTAAATTTTTAATTTTTTCTAGTGACCTCCAAGCTTCTAAATTGATATCAATTTCAACATTCCATCAGTCTGTAAAGTTGGGTGTACTAAAAGGCAATATCTATACATATATGCCTTATACAACTGAGATCAATTTAAAAGGCTGGAATTCAAAATGAATTTTAAAAAAAAAAAAAAAAAAAATTTAAGATTTAATTTGTTACATGATTTTTTTTTTGTTTGGAAAAATTAAACTGCTAGGCCCTATAATTTAATTTTCGTATCATTTTGATCCTTATAATTTCAATTGAATCGATTTTGATCTTGAATTTTATAATTTGTTTCAAATTGGTCAAATTGTTAGCATTTATTTATGACAAATGAACATATGAACAACATATGTCATGTTTTTAAGAGCAAAATCATAAACTTATCAATTCAGTGACTTAATCTTAACTAATTCAATGAAATTTTTTTGTTAAAAAACCTATCGGCATTATCAATTAGACCAATTGACGCAAAATTTAAAATCAATGATAAAAATTAAACCAATTGAAATTATAGGAACTAAAATGACACAAATGATAAACGTAGAAATTACCAATGTAATTTATCCTTTTTTTGTTGTTGTAATATATATATATATATTTTTTGTTTTTTGGGGGTGGTAAATTACACTTAGAACTAGTGCAATTTACATCCAGTCTCACTTTGCTCTCTAATCTTTTAAAGTGGTAGACAACACCTCACATGGTCTAGTTCCAATTCAACCAAAGTAGCAGGTGAAATTCATATGGCCACTATCAAGACAATAGGAGTGTTTGGTGGGGTTTTTTTGAGTCAACTTATGGCTTATGGCTTTTAAAAAGTTATTTTAGACTGTTTGGTTAAACTTATTCCAAACAGCTTCTGATTCTAATAACTTATTTTAAGTCAAAAAAACTGATTCTGAGAAGCTGCTCACCCCTTACTTCTGATTATCAGCTTCTACTGTGGACATATTAATTCACAGTTATACTCTTAGATTTTTTTATTTTTTTTAATTTTTTTAAAAATAGAAAAAGACACAAATGGATTATAAAATATTATTATTATTTTTTATGAGAAATGTAGACAAATAGTGAATAATAAAAAATAAAAGTTAATTGAAAAAGCTATTTCACAGCTTATTTAACAAACACTACTCAACAACTTAAATTTATAATCCAACAACCATACCACACAGATTAATAGTTTCTGATTAAAGTCATAATCTATAATTTGTTAAGCTATAATCTATAATCTGTTTTAACAGCTACACCAAACAGGACCAATACAGTAAAAGAAAAATTATACTTTATATCCAGTCTCACTTTACCTCATAACCTTTAAAAAATTGACAATAAACATCTCATACTTTTATTCAAGTTCCAATCCAAACCATCTGTTAACCCACGCTAGGCACCTTATTTAATGTAAATTAACAAATGAGTGTGATTGAAACTTAACAGAAAGTAAGAGACGTTGATTGTGATTTTTTAAAGGTCATAAAATGTAAAGGGCTAAATATAATTTTTCATTTTTTTTTTTTAATTTTTAAAACAACTTCAACTTGATGAACCAACTTACCAGCAGCTATTGTCCCAGCGTTGCTGAAGATGTCGGGCGGGGAAGGGTTGGAGAAGTCGGCCGAAAAATTGCTGACGGAGACAGGCGTTGACATCTCTGGGGTGGGAATCAAAAGCACTTTGAAAATTCAATTCAAATAAACCAACATTGATTTCTTGGGTACAAAATTTTGACATTTATCATGCATTTATTGACCGTTAATGGAAATTTTATTTGGACAAAGATTACTATATAGAAAAAGGCTAAACACTTGCTATTTAAGTTTCACAATTCACCCTTAATGATATATGTTAACGGAGTTAGATCTTACATGATATACTTTGTGATAAATTAAAAATTAGACACATAATTTGTTATATCATTGTGAATAAAATTGTACAACTTAAATTGTGAGTTTCAATTTTTTTTCCTGTCAAATAAATTTGAAATGGAAAACTAATTATAAATTGGTCCAAAAAAGATATATATATATATATATATAAAACATAGATTATGTGGGGAATGAAATCCTGCTTACCTTGCCCCTGGTCTCACCTTTCGCAGAAAAGAGGGAGTTCAATATGTTAGTGCTTTAAACTAGTATACAAGGACTAGCAGATTGTAATTGAAGCACTATATAGTATAGACTCCCATTTTTGTCATTAAAACAGTCACATATATATGGAGAAACCAGATCATCTATTCTTAAAACAGTAATATTAGAGATTAAAATTCATATATAGAAAAATATCAAGAAAAAATTATATCTACCCTAAATTTAACTCTTGTATTGTGGAACTCATGCACTCTTAGAATAGAAAGATTAGGAAAAAAATGATTTTTGAATGTCTATTTTCTAGTGAATTAGAAAGTTAGATTTGATGACTATCATGTTATCATGTCATTTTTCTTTTTTCAATCTGATGATTAGATTATCCTTTTATCACACTTCTTAATTCAGTAGAGAAAGTAGATTTGAAAACCATTTTTCTCGTCTTTCGTAAACAATTATACATGATTCTTTATGTTATTTTCATTAATAATGTTAGGAACGCAATACATAGAAATATATTGATAAATATGATTTTCTAGATATAGATTACAAATATTATAAAATTATACCTATTCATATATTTTATGTGCTTTATAAAATATTCATGTTTCGATAATAATAAAAAAAAAGAATCAAAACATATCCTCGAATTGATAAAAATAAAGAAGGGAGATTTAGCATAAAACAAACTTGGGTTAACTAAAATATCTCATTGAATGTTCATTAATTAAATTTTAACATTGGTCTAATTTTTTACAGGGTAAAACTCCTATCATGAATTAGAAGTTTAGGCCAAGTTTGGCATCCTCCAAAAAATCTAAAAAATCAAAAAGTCACTATCCTATTTAAGTCACATCATCTTATTTAAGTCACATCACCTCTCTAACACATCACTTCAAACCCAACCCATATTTCATAAAAAGTCAAAAAGTACACTTATTTAGCCTTCCCAAACTTGGCCTTAGTTCTTTTTTTAGAGCTTAATTTGAGTAAGAAATTCACATACCAACAACAACCAAAAAGTGTACACTTGGGTTGAGAACTCTGCTTTCACCAAGTGCAGGCTAAACTTGCCTTTTTCTTTGTTTCTTTCTTCTCTTTATCCTTGGTTAAACTGATAAATAAATGTAGATGAGAGAGAGAGAGAGAGAGAGAGAGAGAGAGAGTACTCATGGCTAAACTGATAAATAAATATAAATGAGAGAGCGTGTAAAGGTGAGACGAGGAAATTTCAAAGAGTACCACAAGTACAGAAGTCTGTGCACAAGGATGGACTTTTGGGGCTGGCAGGACGGACCACACCAACCACAACCCCCCCCCCCCCCCCCACACAACAAAGTTTTGACTAAAAATGGGAGAGAAATCAGACTTTTTGTCTATATATATTCATTATTTAAAATTTTAGTTTGTCTATATATATATATATATGTATGCAGGGATAACCAATATCCCTATCATGGAATAGAAGTTTTGACAAAATTCCTTGGATAGAATAGTATTAGGGGTTGTTTGGAGTGTTCTAAATAAATGTATTTTTTAGACTAAAAAATTGAGGAAAAAAATATGGATGTTTGAGTTAATTTTTTGACTTTTTATGAAAAATGTGTATTAAAAAATTGTATAAATTAGTATGTAGAGGAAAATTAGGATTGGGAGTTGTGCAGCCATAATTTTTGACTTGTGGTGAATAATGATAACTTTTTAACTTTTTAAATAACTTTTTGACTTTTTGAATAACTTTTTGACAACTTATCAAACTTAATCTTTAGTTAAGAACATGCCTATAAATTATATAAGTTCACTACCCCCTAGTGTTTTTTAAAAAAAATTAATACTTGTCCCTAAGATATTCTCATATCTATAATGACTCTTTCTATCTCTCTCATATTCTTCTTATTTGTTTCAGTTATCTCATGCCTCTTCTTATTCTTCTTTTGTTTCAATTTATTTATTTTTTATTATTTTTTTGATTCTCTCTTCAACTTGATTTTTATCTTTGTTTTCTTCATTATCTTTCTCGTATTTATTTCAAAATTTCTTCTTCTCCTTTTTTTCCCCCTTCTTGTTTCTTTATTTTATTATTCTTCTTTAGTAAGGATTGAAGTAATTTGTAAAAATTGAACTAAGGAGAATGGGATAGTTTTTTTTTTTTTTTTTTTTTTTTTCAGTTTGGAAAATGTTATAGGGACCAAATTTTCTACCAAACAAATGACTAAATGAAGTCTACAAAATTACGGACCCCACACCCTTGTAAGACATTTGGTCATATATTTGGTAGAAAATTTGGTATTCTTAACATTACCCTCATAATTTTATTTTATATCCCAATGATAGTTACTTACGTCTTTCAAAAATGATAATATTTGTAAACTTTTACATAAATGTTATCCCAATGACTTCACAAAGCAAGATAGCTGCATTTTAAATTTTAATTACAAAATTATCGGATTGATATTCTTAAACACCTCCAATTTTAAAAGTTGTCAACAACTTTTAATGTGTGCCAAATGTTGGTGAAAACATGATATATGATAATTTTATTGTAAGTTATCTAGTCATATATCCTATTGATTATATAGTTTTGAATAAATATATGTGATGATATAGTTTTGTGATATTTTTTGCATTGTATTAATAGAAATTGATATTTCATTTTACATGTTTATTAATTTTTTTTTTTGAAAAAATAGCAAATAAATTTTACTTTTTCAATAAAATTCCCATAGAGTCCCTATTAACACACGAATCAACTCTCCTAATATAGTAATAATAGGATTCAATAAAAATTTCATTAGAGAAATATATACATTTGCCTCCTTAAGATTAAACTCCTACTTGTCCTTGTTTAAGCACTAGCGTATGCCCGTGCCTAAAGGCACGGTGTAAATAATATTGGGATTAGAATATAATTGTAATCCCAACCCTTCAATCTTATTAGATAGATTATAAATTTAATATAAAAACACTTTCATGAGGCAAACAAACCCTTCTGTCAAACTAATAAATAGACAAATACCATTGTATATGAGCCAATATGCAAAAACACTTTGATGAACACTATGATATTGTTTTATTGTGCACTTTAAACTCTGGATACTAATCCTATGCTTGCTTGCCCTTGTTTCCTTGCAGGGTTATAATAACAGAACAAAAATCAAACAAAGAAAAGGGTCTATATATATTTTAGGATAATAAAAAATGAAATAAGAGACTAATATTTTAGACCCAATAGAGTATGTATTATGTTAAAATTTATAGAGTCTGTAATATAAAAAAATTATATTTGAAATTTGATAAAAAAAAAATACTTGAAAAAGGAAGAAAGAAAAATTTGGAGGTCAAAATATAAATCGATGGTCCGTTTAGTTTGAATTTTCAAATGAATTTTATAATTAGAGTTTGATGGTATATTTTGAAAATAATTTTTATAAATTTGAAATTCAAAACTTATTTAGTTTTAGAGTTTTCAAAAGTATTTTTTAAAATTTTCAATTTGTATTTTATTATTTTTAGTAAACTTTTTAAATATTTTAATCTACATTTTTTATTGGTTGTACATTTTTCATTTTAGTAATGTTATCAAATTTACACTTACAAATTTTAAAAATAATTTTTCCGAATTTAAATAAAATTGTATAGTCAATAATATATTTTAATTATTTTATTATATTTTACCAAAAAAATATAAAGCTAAACCCCGAAGAACCACACATGCATAATATACCAAAAAATAAAGCTAAACCCCACCCACCGTCCTTTCTCACTCACATCACTTTCTTAGATTTCAAATTTCGAAACACACTCTTCCCTAGAAAAGTGGAAAAAAAAAAAATAAGAAACTGCTTAACCAAGCTCCCAGAACAAATTTGATTAAATTATATTCCATCCGTAATTAATTAATATTATAGTTAACAAATATTCCATCAAACAAAATTATGGATATACATTTTGTAGAGTGATATTATAATACATTTTGTATTAATTAGTGTCAGTTGGTGAGCATCTGTAGGAAGCAAACCCACAGGGGGTTGCCTCCTACTTTTTCTCTTATCTCCGTCAATCTTCTCTTTCTCACTTTCTTTTTCATTTGTTTTTCTTGGTCAGAGAATTTCCCTCCCCTGCCTCTTTGTTGGGTCTCAAATTTCACTCAAGCTTTGAGTTTAAAATTAGTGGAGTGTGTAGCATTTTTTTTTTATAAAGACACTAAAAAAATAAAGAAATATTATTTCACTTTAAAAACATCTACCAATTTTACTTGTACCATACCATCTACAAAATTCAATTAAAAATAATAACTCTCTTGAGCTTAAATGCAAATTAAGAAACAAACCTATAAAATTTATAATGTTCATCAATATTACAAAATAAACATATAAATTTTATAATGTTTACCAATAAAAAAAACAATCCTCTATTTTATTTCACCAATAAAAATAGTGAAATAAAAAAAATATATAAAAAAGATATATTGTTCTGCAATTAAAAAAAAAAAAAAGAAGCTTTGCCTACTACCCTCCAGCCCACTATTCTTTTACCCCCTACAAAGTCCAGTTCCAAAAAAAAAAAAAAAAAAAGGCCGAGACATCTCACAAAGGCAAGTCATGTTTCCAACAAAACCTACTTTTTTATAGTTGAGACCTCTCTCTCTCACTCACAGGTCAATATACAACAAAACTTACTTTCTTTATAGCTTTTCCACTACTAAATAAGACTACCCTTATTTGTAGATCGAAAAAAAAGATTCAAGAGCTATTAGGAGATGGTGCTAGACTAATAGGAGTGAGAAAAATCTCCATAACCGGTATTCTAGAGGGTTCCTTTGTGTCGCCGGAGATGGAGAGCGTCGCAATGGCCGCCACGGTGGTCTCCGCCAGCGTCTTCTCTTCTCTTTGCTTATCTCTCTCTCTCTATCAACGGCATACACGGGGCTTCAAGGTTTGTCCCATGGCATCGCCGGAGAGGTGACCGAGGCCGACAATGTTGTGGGTGGCCGATGAAGCTATTAGGAGGTTGTATATCGTGGGTGGCCGATGATGCTCTGAAGATGACTGGTTCAGCAAAGTAGGTGGCCAATGAAGCTCCAAAGAAGAAAAAGCGTTTTTCATGTCGGAGATGATGATGGAATGGAGGGGAAAGGAGGAAGAGTGATAGATCTAGGATGAGAAGAAAGAGAATGTGAAGAGAGGATTTTTTTTATTATACAAAGAGTGAATTGGTTTGAAATTTGAAAAATGAGAGAGAGAGAGAGAGAGAGAGAGAGAAGATATAGGTGCAAATTTCTAAATGGTTGTTGTCCTTGTCTTGGGTTTGTAATCCCTGTTTGCCTTTGTCTTGGGAGAAGGGAGTAGTGGGTGGGACACGTGAGAGAGGAAGGGGCTTGGGCGGGAAGTTGAAACTGAGTAAGGGAGACATTTTCAAAACCAAATCATCCCAGCCTTTAATCGTTAAAAACAAATCATATGAACTGTCGATGATGCCATGTAGGACAAAAATATAGACATATTTTCAAACGTAGCCTTCCATTGTTATATAGATAATAACAATTTGAAAGGAACTTATTTTACCTAATATTTTTGTGCAACTCAAGCGGTAAATAAAAATGATTGAGGATATATTACACTAATCTCCTTCCATAGTCTCACTAATATAGCATTTTTCTGAAGATAAACAAACTATAAAATACATAAAATAAAAAAAAGTCAAGCATTTTACTTTAGCGTACAAATTACATACATTAATATTGCATAATATAAATCATTATTAAACTTTTTTTTTTTCTCTTAAGGGTACAAATTACAAAGGATTCTCATTCTTTAGCTTGAACTGGCTATTTGTATCTCATGCTTAGCCATGATAGGAGTTGTGTCCTTGTACCAATGTGTATTACTTCCTTCATTGCTTGTATAGTCTGAACTGTTTGGTGGATTCAGCACATCCACCATAGAATACAAATAATGGAATGGTTTAGGAGGTGGCTTCACCTCCATTTCTCCCTCCAACATTTTCACTACAACACTCATTGGCGGCCTTTCTTGGGGAGAGTCCTGAACACACCACAAAGCCACCATTGCCATTCTCTCTGCTTTCTCTCTGTTATTCTCTTCGATTCCGCACAACAATGTCATCGCTCCCAACTCGCCTTTCTCAAACTTGTCCCATACATGTTTTGGAAACCAATCCATGCTCTCATCAGTCCCAACTTTGGTATTCCTCCTCCTCCCTACTATCTCAAACAAAAGCATACCAAAACTGTAAACATCACATTTGTGTGTAATGGGATAGTTCTTGAGAAGAAACTCTGGAGCTGAGTAACCGGGAGTCCCTCTATATCCTGCGGAAGACACGTGTGTTGTCTCTATTGCAAAGCTTTGCCAACCCAAAATCAGCAACTTTGGGGGAAAAGTTGGCATCTAATAAGACATTACCGGGCTTTATGTCGTAGTGAATGATTCTCTGTTCACACTCTTCGTGCAAGTAAGTAATACCTTTTGCTGTCCCAATTGCGATTTCATGCAACTTCTCCCATTCAATCATTTGTGTATCGCTGAAAAGGTATTTATCTAGTGATCCATTTCCATGTACTCATACACTAATGCGCTCATTATGTGATCGTAGCAAAAACCATATAATCGGACTAAATTGAGCAATGCTAGGTATCATGAAAAAACTTTCATGAAAATGATCATGAAATATTTATGACCCTTGGATTACACTTAAAGTAAAGCACTACACACTAATCAAGGTAATCCAAGAGTCATAAATCTTTCATGATCATTTTCATGAAAAATTTTTCATGATCCCTAACTTTTCTCGACTAAATTTATATGGTATGTTCTTCCAATAGTACTCACCTCTGCCATGAACTGTTGCTCAGCTGCTCTATCCGAGCTCTTATTAATGACCTTGACCGCAATTTTAACTCCATTTGGAAATTGACCCTTGTAAACAATCCCAAAACCTCCAGAACCCAACCTTGTAGCATAATTACTTGTGAAACTACACAGCTGTTCGGCTGTAAATCTAACCGGTTTCTCCTTTGCCAATTCTTCGAGGAACCTCTCCATTGTTGGTGCATCGATTTCCCAAACTCGAACCACATTTATGCTGTGTTTGGTTGGGGGATTTGGGGAGGGATTTGGAAAGGGAAAGGGAAAAGGTGTGTGAAACTATGTGAAATATAGGCATGATTTATTCACATTTCACCTACCTTTTCCATTTCCCTTTCTAAATTCCTTCCTAAATCCCCCGACCAAACACAGTATTAAGGTAGGTGGTGAAGCCACAGCTGCTCATAATTCTGAAACAACTGCTTTTCTCGCTATCCTGGCGCAAACCACTACGCCAAAGACGATGAGTAGAAATACTACCACAAACACTATTGTACCTATAAATTGAAAATAAAATAAAATAAAATAAAAATTATATTTTTTTTCTATATTATTATAGTTTATTTTTTTACAATTTCTACTTCATGAATGAACTTACCTGCAGCCCTGTTGCTTGAAGGAGGAGAGTAATCTGTAGACGTCATTGGGGGTATAGGCGGAAATTCCACGGATATGTCAGGGCCCAGGGCAATAATCTCTCTGAAAAATGATGCAGAGCACTAATTAGTAGTTGCACTAGGGATGTGGCAGTGGGTCCCATCCACTGCCACATGTGTTTTGTGTCTTAGTTTTTTTTATTTTTTGGCTTGCCACATCATTAGTGATGATGTTAGTGGTGATGTTTTAGTGGTCTATATGATTATTGTAATCTCTCTAGACATTTCCATATCCCTCTGAAGTACCAAAAACTTCCCGATTTATAGGCTTGGCCCCCCTTTAGCTGTATGGTTATGTCATTCGCATTACATAAATATATTAGCGAAAATGCCTCATACACCCAGCTGGGGGTGACCCCCAGTGAGGTGGCGCTCTGTGATTGGGTGAAAAAAACAGTTTTTCTTTTTTTTTTTTTTTTTTTATGTTTCCAGCGAATGGGAGCTTGACAGCTCACTGGGTGTATGACCCCCACTGGGGGTCGGAAGCGGGATTCATATATTAGCAAGGCTATGATATACATCATTTTTTTTATAATAAAAGATATTAAATTTTTGTAGTGTTAATCATTAATTATTGATAGAGATAAACTATTAATGGGTCCTAATAATTTGACTTAATTCCCATTAAATCCTATTGAAAATAAGTCATAATAAAATCATTACTAAATAATTTTCTTGTGACGATTTTTTTGTATATGTTGCTAAAAATTGATAATTAGTAACTTTTTTTTGTTACGATTTTTATAAATTGTAGCTAAAACTTACAGTTAGTGACTTTTTCTATGATGAATTTTTTAAATTGTCGCCGAAACTTATAATTAGTGGCATTTTTTGTGACAACATTTTTAAACTGTCGCTGAAAATTAATAATCAGTGACTTTTTTAATAATTTTTGATTAAAATTGTCATTAATTTTCACATGACCTATTAAACAATAAGATAAGACCTACATATAAGTTCCCTAAAATTAGAGCTAACAATTGTATGGCCAGAATTCAGATTTCTTGTTTCCCGAATTCCCTAATATGTTCTAAACCTTGTCTCAATTGCGCAATATGATCAAGTACACATAGTACAAAAAGGTTTGTGACTAACAACTAAGAGCATGTTCGAGACTCAAAATTCAAATACAGAAAAATATTTAAAAATACATATGTAGTGTATGATACAGATCTATTCTATGTGTGCATTGATTCCACAATATAAAAATTGAATCTAGGCTAGATATAGTTTTTCTTAATATGTTTTGTGTCTAAGTTCTTAATCTCTAATATTAGTGGAAAAAAATGGGAATCTATATTCTACCGTGCTATTATTTTCTCTTTTTGTCAAACTTTTTAATTCACTCGAGAAAGGAGATTTGAAAATTATTTTTCAAATTTTTGGTACGTTTTCTATGATATTTCCACAAATAATGTTAAGAAGACATTATCGAAATATATTAATAAATATAAATTCCTAGACATAGATTTCATTAACAAATATTATAAAATTATGCTCATTCATGTGTTTTGTGTCTCATAAAATTCTGTCTATTCATGTTTTGATCAAAAAGGATAGAAACATATGCTTGAATTGATAAAAATAAAATAAAATAAATAAACTTTGGGATAAAAACAAACATGGGTTGACTAGAATATATTGAGCAATTGACAACAAAATATTCATTATTTAAATTTTAAACTTAGTCTAATTTTTTTTTTGACGGTGAATTCCTATCATGAATTAGAAGTTTAGTCCTTTTGAGAGCTTAATTGAAATTCACATACCAATAACAAGCCAGAAAGTGTACACTTGGGCGTTGAGAACTCTGCTTTCACAACCAAATGCAGAAACTTTTTCTTTGTTTCTTTCTTCCCTTTACCCTTGGCAAACTGATAAATAAAAACAAATGAGAGAGAGAGAGAGAGAGAGAGAGAGATAGATGAGAGGAAATTTCAGAGAAGAAGACCACAAGTTCAGAAGTCTATCCACGCAACAAGGATGGACAGTCGGCGCTGGCAGGGGCCAGCCGATAAATTAAAAATTGAGGAAATTATATGCAGTGGTAGGGGGAGAAAAAAATTATAAGGATAAATTACAAATATAATTATGAGATTTGTTTAAAATACATATTATTTTTTGTAATTTGAAAAATTATAAATATCTCATTATTAGAAATTTTTTATTTAATAGAATTAATTAAAAAAAATAAAATTTATAATTGTTCTCCTATACAATAACAAAATTACTTAAATTATTAATTGAAACATATTTATAATATTATTAAAAACTGTTAATTGACTCGCTACTTTATTAATAAAATGAGTGATTTATTATGAAATTAGAAAGCTCAAAGAGTGAAATGTAATTTCTAAAATTATAGGAGGTGATTCATATTTTAATTAAAACTAAAGTAATGTATTTATAATTTACGCAAATTACAAATATATGAGGGCACAAGTATGTCTTCTTTTCCCCTTTTGCTCTGTTTCCTTCCTCTTACCTTTCCCTAGTTTCCTCCCTCCTTCTTCTCTCTCTCCCAACCCCAGCCATCTATGACCCTCATGCATCTCCCTCCCCCACCACAAATTTCTGCATAACCAAACTCAACCTAGTGTGAAAAGAAGACTCCTGAATCATGAAATGTTGAGTTCTGTTTTGTTTGGTTTTGAAACAAAAATATTAAGGTTTCAGAATTTACTAAGAATGGATATGCGTGGTAGAAATTAAATTAATGAAGTGTAGGGTCTGTAAATGAAATAAATCTGAACCATTGATTATTATTTCTAGATAGATAGTTCTGGATTTGTAGTCTTGTTGACTTTGAAAATAGTTTTTACAAAATTGGAGTTTTGTAGTTTGTGATGATTTGAAATTTTTTTTTATAATTGAATAAATTGTTGTGAGAAAAAAAAGTGATTGATTGATGTATAGGATGTGTATAATTGATTTGGTATTAATTTTGTATTCATAGAATTACTGAACACGAAAGACGCGTTATTTGTTCATTTGTTTTTTCTTGGTTGTCTTGATTGATTGTGAAAGAGGAAGGTGGGTTGTAAAACTGTCTTGAAAGAAACCATTTTATCATCTTTTTATTGCCTTTCTGCCATTGCTTTCATTGACCGCCCAAAATAATTGAGTGTTCTAATGATAGATCTTCATAACAAAAAAATGTTATTTAAATATAGAATTTAATCAAAAAAAATTTACAAAAATGATATGACACTACCATTCTTGACTCTGCGGTTAGATACAAATTTCTTATAATTTCTTCTCACCTTCCTAGTAATCTCTCTCTCTCTCTCTCTCTCTCTTATATTTATTATCAATCTACTCAAAGATAAAGGGAAGAAGAAAGGCCAAGAAAAGTCAGGTAACTCTGTGATCTGTTGGTGGTGAAAACAAAAAGTTGTCATCCTCAGACTCTCTCTTTACTTGGCGATTCGTATGTGGACTTTTTACTCAAATTAAGCTTTCAATAGGACTAAACTTCCTATTAATGATTGAGGGATATGATAATCCTGGTGATAATTATCTCTGTTGGTCCCATTTTAATCAGTCCAGGTTTGTTTTATTAGTCTCTATCTAATTAAACCTACCTTCTTAATTTTTATAATTCTTGGACCTTAAAAAAAATGAGACCCCTATTTCATTTGTGAGGATGGTGTCTAATTCTGTTATGAATTTGTGTTGTTAGACCTTTTCTTTACCCCCTATTTTTTGTTAGTTTATTATTATCATTCATCTAATATTTTCTCAAATAAAATTACTGCCAATAGTCATTAAATGCAAGATAAATGTTGTTGCATAAGGAAAACGCGTTATTTGTTTTTTTTCTTCTTCGGATGTTTAAATTTAAATGTCTCTCGTTTTTCGGTTTCTTTGATTGAAGTAATTTTTGTATGCGGGTAAGGTATATGTCATATGATACTTTTTACTATTGTGATTGACTTTAACAAAAGGATTTACTATATTTATGTTGGGTGTTTGGAGAACAATAGAGGATATATATATTTGTGATTGGTGAAAGATAATGCCACGTGATACCATATTAACATACAAAAATTTCCCTTTTGATTGATTGAGAAAGAGGAAGGTGGGTTGTAAACCTGTTTTGAAAGAAACCATTTTGTCATCTTTTTAATGCGTTTTGTCATTGCTTTCATCGACCACCCAAGGGTTCTACATTGCGTGTTTTAGTGATACATCTTCATAATAAAAAATGTTATTTAAATATAAAATTTATACGAAAAAAAAAAAATTAACAAGAATAATATGACATTTTGACATTCTTATAAATAAATTTATTTTTATAAATATTTTATTTTAAAATGAAAAGTATACATTGATTTAATATCTATTTAGATTGTATAAATAACTTATTTTTCAAATTTATTGACTGCCGCTGTTGGACAAATTTCTCACAATTTCTTCTCACCTTCCTAGTAATCTCTCTCATATGGTATTTATTTGTTATCAATTTACTCAAGGATAAAGGGAAGAAGAAAGACCAAGAATAGTCAGGTAACTCAGTTTGTGATCTTGTTGGTGGCAAAAGCAAAAAGTTGTCATCCCCAGACTACTTTACTTGGCTATTATTGGTGTGCGGGAAAAATCCCACATCGGTCTGTGAGGGACTACTTTCTCACCTTATAAGCAGGCTGGCTCCTCTTACCTTGCATAGGCATTTTCCCCCAGTGGGGGAGGAACAAAACCGTGCGGTCGGAATGCCAAAGCGGACAATATGTGCAAGGCAGGGGAATCGGTGGCTTTATTTGGCGCCGTCTGAGGGAACTCCCTCCGGGGTGACTGGAGCTAGCGTGGCTGGGGGCTAATGTGCGGGGAAAATCCCACATCGGTCTGTGAGGGACTACTTTCCCACCTTATAAGCAGGCTGGCTTCTCTTACCTTGCATAGGCCTTTTCCCCCAGTGGGGGAGGAACAAAACCGTGCGGTCAGAATGCCAAAGCGGACAATATGTGCAAGGCACGGGGACCGGTGGCTTTATTTGGCGCCGTCTGTGGGAACTCCCTCCGGGGTGACCGAAGCCAGCGCGGCTGGGGGCTAATGTGCGGGGAAAATCCCACATCGGTCTGTGAGGGACTACTTTCCCGCCTTATAAGCAGGCTGGCTCCTCTTACCTTGCATAGGCCTTTTCCTCCAGTGGGGGAGGAACAAAACCGTGCGGTCGGAATGCCAAAGCGAACAATATTTGCAAGGCACGGGGATCGGTAGCTTTATTTGGCGCTGTCTGTGGGAACTCCCTCCGGGGTGACCGGAGCCAGCGCGGCTGGGGGCTAATGTGCGGGGAAAATCCCACATCGGTCTGTAAGGGATTACTTTCCCACCTTATAAGCAGGCTGGCTCCTCTTACCTTGCGTAAGCCTTTACCTCTTATCTCGGTGGAAGTTGCTGTGAGGAGGTTCTTGATAGGGCTTCTCTTGGCCATCTCTTCTGCCTCGGTTAACCGGATTAGAGGCATGTTTGGTAGTGTTGGGTCTGGAGGAGGCGACGGAGCACGGAGAAAGTCTGTGACCTTACTCCGGCGTGGAGCTGAGTATCTGTATGTAGGAACGTAACCGAGAAGCTTGTTACAATCCCGGTTGCAGTATCGGAGCACAGTCCTGATGGCTGCTTTGTGGGATACTGGTAGTTGGCTTGCAAGGCTTGGATCGCTGCAAAGGAAAGAAGTGTTAAGTACAGAATATTGAAGAAAAGCAATTGACCGAGCAAGTTAGCACGACTTACATGTTTCACCGAAATTCTTGCTAATGAACCAGCTCGGTACGTCGGCTGTTTCATAGTTGCCAGACACCCAGAAAATGTCGTCCTCGTGTAAGTCCTTATCTGGGGTGCCGGTCACTATCTTTTCTTTGCCCGGTCGAATTTTTAAGTAATAGGTGAGGCCGTCGCCCGTGTGCCCAAGGGTGTACTGACGGAGTATCTCGGCTAAACCTAAGTTGGTTCCTAGCCGGTTGTTCAACTCGTGGAACCCGTTGATTATTCGATAAGTGTTTGTTGAGACTTAGGTGGGTACTAACCCGGTACAACGCAGGAATTCGGTCATCAGTGGGTTGACCGGGAAACGGAGGCCTCCTTCAATTATAGACAACACGGTGAAGGGGCACTGGTCTAATCTGCCCCAAGGGGTTGTCTCAATCTCGGCGAGCTCTAAGTGAACATCGGTCGGGATACCGTACTCTTCTCGGAACGCGGCCAAGCTAGCCAAAGTGTCAACAAGGAAGCGGAAGCGCCCCATGTGTAGCCAGCTGGATTAGCTCCGCTGAGGTGGTTTGGCACGGACTGGTGTTTTGATGGCTGCTCAGTCTTTGAGAGCCTCAATATGTGGTCAGTGGTCCCCTTGGACTCTGTAGGAAAAGGATGGTAAGTGTAAGTGTTAGCGCGGTCGCGCAAAACAAGCTTGACTTTAGCTCGGTCTAGAAGAGTGCCAACCACTTCGGTCGTGAAGGTAAACCAAGGAGCTCGGTCGCTCAAGCGGACCAGATGTTAGCCCGGTCGAGCGGCCAAGTTCTATGCCTACCCCGGTTTTTGCTAAGGTTTTGATAAACTAGGAAATTGCTCGGTCTTATTGAATTTTGGGATCAAAATGTGACCTGGAGCCCGGTCCGCTCCAGTTCTTCGTGTATTTATGTGTTCATCACTAGAATTGAAGAACATCAACGAGTGCAAGGGGGATGGGAGGGTTTTGGGGACCTATACCCTAAAATCTATGGATTATGTGCCCTAAAGCATGGGATAACAAATGAAATAGCAACAAAGAGCTCGAAGGACTTACCAGAGTAGAGGCAAATGCAGTTCCTTCAAGCACAAACACAGAGGAAGGGCGAGAATGGAGGCTTGGCGAGGGCACTGCAGCTTCAAGACGCTTAGAATGGAAGGGAGTCAGTAAGAACGAAATGAAGGCAGACTGGGGATGTATATAGGCCCAAGGAACTGCCAAAAATTTTGAATACGAGGGGAAGTCAGGGTTGGTTGCTCGAGGCCAATCAACGCACGACACGTGTCCCTATTGACGGCGGCGTCAGTACTGAAGAGACAGGATGGTGAATCGAGGCGTCGACCGGGCAAGTTTTGAAGACAGGTATGTTAACTAACCCGGTCACCGTCTTGCAAACTGAGAACCGAGGAAGTATTACCCCGGTCAGAACAGGTAATCCCAGTCACACTTGCGCGGATGGAATTAAGGGGCAATTGAGAGAGAGATTTATGATCTAGATTGGGCCGTGGTAATGCCAGACAAATTGTGGATCGAACGCATTTGGGCCATGGTAGCCTGGGCCTGTCCAGAAGGGATTTTTGCTCGGTAATGGCAAAGGGCGTGTGGAACCGAGCTACTCAGACTTGTTGGTACGGAAGCCAATCAAATGAGGGTTCGGCTGAGATGTCCGCAGCCTCACAGGGTTCCACGGTTCGTGCGTTGCTCGGTCGGAAGGTGCGCACCCGTGGCTTGGCATGAAGGCCTTTGGTTAACTGGCATGTCCTACTTCAAGCCCGACTTTGCCGGAATGCACCCAAGCTCGGCCTTTACAGAGCTCAGTTACTAGAGCATTTGGGTGTGAGGTGCAGCATAGCCGCAGGAAGCCGAGATGCTGCATCCCGGCTGCAGAGCTCCCAGTAGAGTGGGCCGGCAGTTTAGGTAGGTGATGTTCAGCTGGATTTGTGCTGACAGATGGGATAGCAGCACCACGTATTGAGAGACTAATGAGAGTAGATTTGGGGCGCAGAACGTATATAAGCATGTTTGCGCCCCCCATGCTGGGGCAGATGAACATTTGGTGAGATAAACACTATACTCTCTCCCTTCTCTCTATCTATCGCCTGTGTGTGTGTTCTAACTTGATCGTCGGAGGGGTTTTCCGGCCACACACCGCCGGGTAGCTCACCGCCGTTGTGCTCGCAGGTCGATCGGATAGGCAGGAGCTTGGAAGAAAGGAGTACGGGCTCGCCTGAATATTTGCTCCCCGTACAATTGGTATGTGAACCTTTTACTCAAATTATTCTTCTTTAGTAAGAATTGAAGTTATATGTAAAAATTGAACTAAGGAGAATGTGATAGTTACTTCTTTTTTATTTTTTTTATTTTTATTTTTATAGCTTTGTTTCATATCCCAATGATAGTTATTTACGTTTTCCAAATATGATAATATTTGCAAACTTAAAAATAATTGTTATCCCAATGACTTCACAAAGTAAGACGACTGTAATTTAAATTTTAATTACAAAATTATGGGATTGATATTCTTAAACATCTCCAATTTTAAAAGGTGTCAACAATTTTTAATGTGTGCCAAATGTTGGTGAAAACATGATATATGATAATTTTATAGTAAGTTATTTGGTCACATATCCTATTGGTTATATATTTTTGAATAAATATATGTGATGATATAGTTTTGTGACATTTTTTGCATTGTATTAATAGAAATTGATATTTCATTTTACATGTTTATTACAAAAAAATTTGAAAAAATAGCAAATAAATTTTACTTTTTCAATGAAATTCCCATAAAGTTCTTATTAACACATGAATCGACTCTTCTAATATAGTAATAATAGGATTCAATAAAAAATTTATTAGAGAAATATATACATTTGCCCCCATAAGATTAAACTCCTACGTGTCCTTGTCTACGCATAATAACAATTTGAAAGGAACTTATCTTACCTAATAATTTGTGCAACTCAAGCGGTAAATAAAAATGATTAAGGCTAAATTAAATCGACCCCAATGTGCCTCTTCCACCACTGTCTTCACCTCAGAATTGTCTTGTTCAATGTTGAATCCATAACGCTGATGTCAAATCCATGACGGTAAGCCACTCCAGAATCCACCAAAGTTTCATGCCCAAATTTCACGGAATCCACCGAAGAACAACTCTCTCTTTTGTGAATAAAACAATAAATATGATACAGATCTATTCTATGTTTGCATGGATTCCACAATATAAAAATTGAATCTAGGCTAGATATAGTTTTTCTTAATATGTTATGTGTCTAAGTTCTTATTCTCTAATATTAGTGGAAAAAAATGGGAATCTATACTCTACCGTGCTATTATTTTCTTTTTTTGTCAAACTTTTTAATTCACTCGAGAAAGGAGATTTGAAAATCATTTTTCTAATTTTTGATATGTTTTCTGTGTTATTTCCACTAGTAATGTTAAGAAGACATTATCAAAATATATTAATGAATATGAATTTCTAGATATATATTTCATTAACAAATATTATAAAATTGGCATCTAACAAAACATTATCTGGCTTTATGTCATAGTGAATGATTCTCGGTTGACACTCTTCATGTAGGTAAGCGATACCTTTTGTTGTCCCAATCAAGGTTATTAAGGTCGGGATCCTACATAGGATCGTTTTGGGGGTCTGGAGGATCGGATCGTAGGATCGGATCGGGGATCGTAAGATCCTACTAAAACGATGAAAAAATGCAATAATTCTTATATGTCTAACTAATACTATCAAAATACATATAAAATGACCCAAAAAAACTTGAGAATGTAGCTCAAATGGTAGAGCTCTCATACTTATGAGCAGATCGAGGTTTAAATCCTCGCATTCTCACTTGTGTGCCTTGTTCACTAACAATAATCAATTCAAATATACATTTTGCACATTTTTTTAAACAAAGAAAACATAATAAAAGAAGGTGGCAATTCAAGTTGTCATTCAAACATTTTCCTCAAATCTTAACAAAAGAACATACTAAAAGAAAATAGCAATTCAACTTCAAGTCTTCAAGTTAACACTTGCACAACATTGATATCCTTAACATTGTTAACAAAACAAACTAAAATAAGAGAAGAATAAATAAACAAGAGACTAAAATAAGTCATCATCTTCATCGCCGAAATCATCATTGCCACAATCAAAAACATTGTTGATCTCATTGTCTCCCTCATCTTCATCATCACCCACAGTGTCGCCCAACTCCTCAATGTCATCATCAAAGTCATGATCAAAATCCCTTGGAGCATTCATGTTGTCATCCATATCATCATCATCACTTACTTCATGAATTTCATCGACATTTTCTCCAATATGGTCACGGCCTAAGTTAGAGTAAAAAAAAAAAAAATCCAAATTAAATCCAAATTGCAACTTCTAATTAAAACTAAAAGATGTATCATGTACCTAGACTTACATGCTTGTTCCAAATCCCTTGCAAGAGCATCTACCTCCTCATCTTCTGAATGACATCCATGTTGAGCATTCCTATCAAGTACACTCAACCAATTTCCTTCTCTTGGAAGAGTCGGCTTCTCTCTCTCTGTTATCCACTCATCGTCTGATGGAACATCATCCAAACATAATGGATTCATGATTGCTTGACTATTCTTGTGCCTTTGTCTTAGTTTCAAATTGTACATGACAAAGACCAAGTCATTCATTCTCCTTTGGTGTAAACGATTCCTCCGCTTTGAGTGTACCATCTCAAAAGCACTCCAATTGCGCTCACACCCCGATGAACTGCATGTTAGACTTAATACCCTAATTGCGAACCTCTTCAACTCAGGACATTCATCACCAAAAGAGTCTCACCAATCCCCTACATCGAAATTTTAATTAAGTAGTTCAAAATTTAAAGTTTTTCAAAACAAATAATCATAACATAAGATTGATACAACTTACAAATCAACTTAGGGTAAAAAAAAAAAACCTGGAAATCTCTTTTTTCTAGTCAAGATTGCATTTTGTATACCAAAGAGTCCTCTTGAATTCTTGAATGCATCAATTTGCAAATCTATCTTCACCCTCTCATTAGTGTCAGGGACCATTTTTTCAAGACATTTGTACAACCCAATTTTAATCTTTGCATTAGCTTGAAAATTGGGACTATAATGAAGCTGAGGGTTCAAGAAGTATGCTGTAGCATGCAATGGGTGATGGAGTTGGGTTTCCCATCTTCTATCAATGATGGCCCATATAGGATCATAGCTGACACAATTTAATAAATATTATTAATGAATAAATAAAAAGTTTAGGGAAATAGTATTAAAGAGTAAATAAATAGCCAACACTAAACAAAAAATTTACCATCTTAGGACATTATTGAAATTCTTTTGAATTTCCTCTTTCGCACGATCCATTGCTTCATAAATGAATCCCATTGCCGGATGCTCATCCGAATCCACCAACCTAAGTACCTTAATGAGAGGTACTGTAGCCTTCAAGCAAGTAGAAACACCCTTCCAAAAATATCGATTGTCCAAAACAATATTTTCAATTTTTTTCCCCTTTTCAGACTTCGCAAATCTACTATTCCTCCACTTGTTTGATGTAAATAGAGAGAACAATGCACATTTTTGCTCATGAAGACATCTCAATGTCAAGTAAGAGGTAGCAAACCGAGTTACCGCAGGCCTTATAAGTTCAATGTCTTTTGTAAACTCCTTCATCCAATGAATAAGATTGGTTCTTGAATAAATGTATGCCACAATCTTTTTTCCTTTACCAATTGTAACACGATGAACTTGTATTTCCTTCTCGAAATATTCTAACATCAAATCTATGCAATGGGCGGCACAAGGAGTCCAAAACAAGCCCTTTCTCTTATCCATTAACATTTGTCCCGCCAATTTATAATTAGAAGCATTGCCAGTTACAACTTGCACAACATTTTCTTCTCCAACCTTCTCAATAACCTCATCTAACATCTCAAAAACCTTTTCACCCATTTTTGAAATGTCAGATGTATCTAGTGATGACAAGAAAATAGTTCCATTAGGGCTATTCACAAGAAAATTACATATGGATCTTCTCTTTCTATCTGACCATCCATTCGACATAATTGTGCATCCGGTCTTCTTCCATTGTTCCTTAAACTCATCAACCAATTATAGTGTCTCATGCACTTCTTTTTTTAAAAATGTCACCCTAATTTCATGGTAAGATGGTGGCACAAGTCCTTTTCCATAATCCCCAATCTTCTTAACCATGAGTGGAAATATAGGGTTGTTGACACAATTAAAAGGAATTGCACTAGTGTAAAAAAAACGAGCTATGGTTTGACAAACATCATCTCTCTCTTCTTTCTTAAACATTTGATTGAGAGTTTTTTGATTTTGACGTCCAGATTTCTTCATCACAAATTTATCCATGGCACCCACCCATTTTTGTTTGTTTTGATGATGACATGATAATAGTTCCACCTCCTCTTCAGAATCATCACCAACATCAAACATCTTTCTCTTTTTATTTTGAGACTCTAATGTTTGAGTTCTTAAAAGACTCATGAACTTTCCTCTAACATCTTCTGGGACTTGAGGACATGGCTCAACATTTTGATGAGTACAAGCTAAATGATGTTTTAATCTATATATACCTCCCGATCGAGTCACGTTACAATACTTGCATTGTACTTTTTGGTTGCAGCATCTATTTCAATTCCATGTTCCCAACCAGGATCCGTTCGGTTACCCGCAACATTTTTCCTCTTCCTCCGTCTTCCAGAACCAGAGGCAGACATTGTTAACTCAATTCACAAACCTACAATCATATATTGAATATCACTGAATCAATTGACTACAATTTACAATTTGATAGTTATGAAATATCAGAGAGAAAAAAGTCAAGTTACAATCAAAAATAAATTGATTACAATAGTAATACCATGATGCCCTACAAAGGCCTCATTGAAATTATAGATAAGGATAAATTAGAATTGAGAACTTAGAAGTTAATTTACAAATGAAAGACTACATAATCATAAGCAACTTTAGCATATGTTAATAAAAAGACAGAGCAAACATTGAATCAACTGTTACCAACATGAACACTAGGTAATCTAAAGTCATGTTACAATTTACAAATTAATTGAGAACAAACCTGTATGAAGCTGCACTTTTCCTTGGTGGTTCTGCGCACTTTTCCTTGGTGGTATGGTATCTGCAAAAATAAATTACAAGTTCAAAATTAGGTTAACAGGAAAATGGAAAAATGGAAGAAGGGGAAAAATGGAAAAAGAAGGGGAAAATGGGGAAAAACAAAAGGGGAATGAAAGACAGAAAAATGGAAGAAGAGGGGAAAAAAAAAACGCAATAGTAGAGGAAAAAGAAGATGGAGGAGAAGAAGAAAATGAGTCGAAGAAGACGAACAGAGGAGAAGAAAGAGTCGAACAGAGGAGAGGAGAAGAAAGAATCGAACAGAGGAGAAGAGAAGGGAGTCGAAGCACAGAGAAGAATGAGTCGAACAGAGAAGAAGAAGAAGAAGAAGACGAAGAAGAAGAAGCATACCTGGAATCTGGATGGAGGCTGCTCAGCTATCGTAACCAACTTTCCCCCAATATTTTGCCCTAATCTCAGGTCGTGGACTCGTGGGTCTTTAGAAAATGCATCAAACCTGTAATAAAAATATCAGAAAAAAGGCCAAAAGTAGGATCGCATAGGATCGCGATCCAAATACGATCCTACAATCCCACTTACAATCCTACCGATCCTGCTATGATCCTGCACAAAATACGATTCATCATGCGATCCAGATCGATTCTCCAAAAATGGATCGAGGATCGTACGATCCTACGATCCGGATCGCGATCTTAACAACCTTGGTCCCAATCGCGATCTCATGTAGCTTCTCTCGCTCAATTGCTTGTGTATCACTGAAAATGTGTTTATCTAGTGATCCATTTTCTATGTACTTGTACACCAATGCGCTCATAAAGTTGTCATGGCAAATACCATATAACCTGACTAGATTTATATGGTATGTTCTTCCAATAGTGCTCACCTCTATCATGAATTGTTCCTCTGCTCCTCTATTATTCAATTTCCTATTGAGGACCTTAACTGCAATCTTAACTCCATTTGGTAATTGACCCTTTGTAAACAATCCCAAAACCTCCAGAGCCCAACCTTGTAGAATAATTAGTTGTGACACTACTTAGTTATTGGGCTGTGAATCTAACCGGTTTCTTCTTCGCCAAGTCTTGGACGAAACTCTCCATTGTTGGCGCTTCGATTTCCCAAACTGGAACCACATTCAAGGTCTGTGGTGGAGTCACAGTTGTTGGCAATTCTAGACCAATTGCTCTTCTTCTCTTTCTTCTAGCCCAAGCCAATGAGATAATGACGATGACTACAAGTACTACTACAGACACTATTATGCCTGTAAATAGAAAAACAAACAAACAAACAATCATTAAAATTGTGACATTTTGGGCTCACAATTAAGTCAAATCTTGTTGTTTGTATAGAGTAAATTACAAGTTCTGTAAGCAAAGTGTCACTTCAGTTTTCATGGTTTCGAAGATGGTGAAACAAAAACTACAGAAGATTTATTATAACATGCTCTCCAAGCAAAGTTAGACGAGTTGAAGTAGGAATTGTCCCATCTGTTGTGAAGTTCAATAAAAATAATGTACCTTTTGCATACATTTTAATTAAATTACAAGGAAAAAAAATCCAATGATGCCCCAAACATTATCGCAGTATCTCAATGATGTAGAAAGCAAGCACATCAAATAAAAAATTTCGATCAATTTTTGTCATTTTCTGGTTACTTACAATTGACATAATAAATTATGTAACTTAATAGTTTCATGTAAGTGACCCTACAAATACTTATAAGTATGGATATATAAACATTGTAAAAACAAATATGAAATTCCCATATCGATTGAAATATTAAGTTACAATATCATTCAATTTTCTTAAAAAAACCGTTCCACATTTTCTACATAAATGAAAATATACTAATGACTAATGTTATATATTTCATCATGCAAGATATTCGTGGCACATGAAACAAAACTCAACAACTCTTGATGTATAAAAATATATTACATATTGATATTAATGCATTCTTACACCAATAGTATGTAAATAATATCCAATAGTGGGTTCAATGAATTTGTATTATGAGATGAACCATTAAATAAAATTGTATAATTGTGCAATTAATTTCATATCTCAATTGTATTACAGGTATGGATTATGAAAAATTGAAGTGCGTAGTTGATAGAAAAAGATATGTATAATATTATATATTTAAAGAACTTGTTTATTGTTTAAGATAAAATTATGATTTCAACAATCTAACTATAAATTAATATTTATGTTTATAAATTTCTTATTTCTCATTTAAAATTTTCAACCGAGTATGTATTAATTTCTTACTTAGTTGTTGTTAATCATATTATTTAATTTTGATGATGTCTAAAATATTATTTGTAACAATTTGGATTTTTTAATATACATATTTATTTGACACAAAATATTATCTTTTAAAAATATATATATTTGTTAAATATTAGTTAAATAAATTTTTTTTTTGAAAACTTTACTATTCACTTTTTGAAAATTTAGGCTGATCACTATTCACTCTTTGACAAAATTAAAATTGATTAATTATATTATTTTGACAAAAATAATTGATTGGTTGTATTATCTTGACAAATGTGATATTAATGAGTTGTCTTCTTTTGACAAAAGAGATATATCCAAATGTAGTGGTAGGATATATTTAGTTTAAAATCTCTACAACATATACAATATTTTAAAGAGGGCATATATTTTCAGATCCATTATAAATATTATTAAAGAGATTTTTCTGTATGCAAATATTTGATTAGAACGTTATATATATTGCATATAATATAAATAGAATATATCACATACGCTATTAAACTTTCTACACTAAATTGATTATATCATATTATAATCAAACAAGAAGAAAAAGATGGAGTTATATATATATATATGTGTGTGTGTGTGTATATGTATAGATGGAGCAAATCATTTGTTGGTTTAAAAGTTGTGAACTTTGTATTAAATTGTCTACAAAAATGGTGGCTCCATGTTTGAAAAAATAAACAAAAGGAAAAGAAAAAATTAGTCTTACTTTTATCTTTTTAATTATTAACATTTGCTGACTATTTGAAATCAAGGAGTGTGCTTATGTAAACCATGACATCAAGAGCGTGCTTATGTAAGCCATGACGTCAGGAGCGTGTTTATGTAAGCCATGACGTCAGCAAAGAGCGTCCAACGGGTATATTTTTGTGTATAAATAGAAGTGCTGTGTGTGGAGAAGAGATCAAGAACTTGAAGAGAAAATTTTCTGTGAGCTCCAAATTGTATTCTGCTCTTTCACTTTCAGATCTAAATCCAGCCTTTGTTCTTACACTTTCATATCTACTCTTTGTGAGAGAACTATTGTAAAAGTGGGTTTAAGTACCACTTATTCTTATTCCTTATTTTTGTGAGAGATTTTGTAAGGGTAAGGCTTTTATTGTTGAGTGAGACTCAATAGATAAGAGTAAGTCCTATGCCAAATCCACAAGGTTGGTGGTGTATTTATTCAATTGATAGTAAAGAAATTCTCAAGGAGGTTCCTTGGGGAGTGGACGTAGGCCTGGCGTGCCGAACCACTATAAATCGTAGTGTTTGATTCTCTCTCCCTATCTCTCTTACTTTTATATTGATAATTATTATTCTGTTTTTTTATTTATTAAAATTCTGAATATTGTGTTAATTTTAATATTGTAAAATTTTTAATAACCCAATTCACCCCCCTCTTGGGTTGCCTATCTGGGATAACAATTGGTATCAGAGCCTAAACTCTAGTTTCTGTGACTCAACCGTCTTAGAGTAGATCATGGCAACCCCTAGTTATTCCTTACTCGAGCGACGAGCATCTAATAGGCCACCTCTATTTAGCGGCACAAATTTTAGCTATTGGAAAACTAGGATGACCATACATATTCAATCTAATGATTATGAATGTTGGAAAATTATTTGCAATGGTACAAAAATTCCTACCAAAACTGTAGATGAACTTAGGATACCAAAACCTGAAGATAAGTGGGATGAATCAGATACTAGAATGGCTCAAATTAATGTCAAAGCTACAAACATGTTGTACTGCGCCTTAGATGCCAATGAGTTCAACAGAATTTCCACATGTAAAACCGCAAAAGAAATTTGGAACAAGCTTATAGTAACTCATGAGAGAACCGAACAAGTTAAAGAATCTAGAGTCAGTTTGCTAGTCCATAATTATGAACTCTTTAAAATGAAACCTGATGAAACTATTCCTCAAATGTTTACTCGTTTTACTGATATTATTAATGGTTTAATTTCTCTTGGCAAAATATATACTAATGCTGAAATTGTAAGAAAAGTGCTTAGGTCATTACCAAAAAGTTGGGAGACAAAAGTCATTGCCATTACCGAAGCCAAGGATTTATCAAAGCTAAGTCTAGATGAGTTAATGAGATCTCTCTTAACTCATGAGCTCATAATGCAAGAAGGAAAGGAAGAGGAGGACAACAAGAAGAAGAAAAGAATAGCCTTCAAATCCACCTCGAAACATCAAGAGGATAAGGAAGATGATTCAGATAAGGATGAGCAAATGACATTCATCACTAGAAAGTTCCAAAGGTTTGTGAGAAAGAAACAAGGTGTACGAAATTTTTTCAGAAAAGACTTCAACAACAGGGATTTTCAAAGAGGAGAAAATCACAAAAAATTTGAAGTAACCTGCTACGAATGCAACAAACCTGGACACTACAAATCAGAATGTCCAGAACTTAAGAAAAAATTCAAGAAGGACAAGAAGAAAGTTATGGTTGCAGCATGGGGAGAAGATAGTGATGAAAGCGACACAGAAACCGAAGTTTGCAAAAATGAGGTTGCTAACCTGTAACAACCCTCGTACTGATTACCGATAAACCACTGAATTATATACTGATTACTGATAAACCGGACTGTTAATGACTGATAATTGAACTGATTAAAGTACTGGACAGACCGATTGAAATCGAAACTGAAACTGAATAAGTTTACATACTGAATTGCATGTTTTATCTGTTGATTGTTTGACTACCTGTTTAAAGGTATGTGTTTAAACTGTTAATTGAAGGCCTTATCGGCGGCCGATTTAGAAACCGTTTGATGTTTTATGATCAGTAGAATATTTATGATTTTATGGTATTTTTATCTGAAAATTGATTAGGAATGATTAAATTAGATTAAAACAAGTTAATTAACAAGTTGGATTTAATTACATGTTTGCCACTTGAGTGGGTCTTTGTTTAATCACTTATACTTGAGCCTATACACTTAAGTTAGACAATTGATCAGCCATTTCTCCTTGCCTTGCCGACCAAACAAGAGGAATAGAGAGAGTGAGAGAGATTTGAGCTCACTTAGTTGAATTGGCTAGAATTACTTGGATATTGCTTGAAGATTGATGTGTGTATGACATATTTGAGCTTGTTCATCTTGAATTGAGACTTAGGTAAGGATTATAACCTCTCAAATGTTGAGTTTATGTTGTCCCTTGCATCATTCTTGCATGATTCATGTTCCATTGTAGAGTTAGGCCATGTTCTAGCTCATACATGTTGAATTGAAGCTCAATTGTTGCATGCATGTTGAATTTGATGAGTTTTGAGATGATTTCATGGTAAATGTTGCATGCATGTTCATAATCATGTTTAAATCCATGTTTTCATCTTGTTGTTGAAGTTTGGAGCTCATTAGAGCATGTTTTGAAGCCTTGAATTGTTTAAAAATCTTGCATGTCATGTTTATATCATGTTCATGAAAAATGGTTTGATTTGGAGTTTGATTGAAACACCCTTGGGCTTTGATTTCTCAAATTGAGGTTTGAAACATGTTATATTATGTGTTTTTATGAGTTTTCCAGAAAATGGGCCCAAGAGGATCGATTTTGGTGTGCTAAACTTGAGTTTCAAACTCAGAACACAATTCTGGGTTTTCCAGAATTCTGGTGTCCGCTCGAGCGGAGTTATGCGCGCTCGAGCGGAGAAATCAAGCTCCCAGCATTTGTTGCATATTTTGTACAGTACGCTCGAGCGGAGGTGTTTACGCTCGAGCGGGGTTTTCGAGCATCCAGTATATTTTACAGACCGCTCGAGCGGAATAAGTCACGCTCGAGCGGGTAATGTTTTTGCCTGTCCGCTCGAGCTGGGAAGTGTGCGCTCGAGCGGGGATCTCTTTTACTGAAAAATTTCTGAAAATGTTTTCTGCATACATCTTTGCATCCTCATTTCATTCTAGGCATTCTTAGGCCTAGTTTAAGACATCTTAATGAGGATATAGATGTAGAACCCACTGAGGCAATTAGGGGTTAAGTTAAATATTCTTTCCCAACTGTGTAGCTTAGTGTGTTCGAACTGTTAACTGTGTAGGGTTGGCGACTGGGGAGACGCATTCCAGCATACTGTAGCCCAATCTCTGTGAGTAACAGATTGTGTAAAGATATGTTCAAAATGGTTATATTTTGAATACTGAACTGAACTGTTTATTGAACTGATATTGTTTATTGAATGAATGTATGTCCTTTATTTCTGAACTGTACTGTGGCATCCTTAGCACCTACTGTTATTGACTGTTACAGAGCTCTGTCGGTTTCCTTGTGGAACCATACTGTTTATTGATTGATGGCCATCACTACTGTTGGGTCTGTTAAGACCCGGTCCTTCTGGACCTACTGTTTATAGGCTAATGGATGTACCACATATGATTGATTGATTGAAATACTGAAAGACTGAAATACTGTTTAATGAACTGTTTTCATTATTGTAAGGACATTCATTCATAACCTCTTTACACTTATTGTTATTCACTGGGCTTTAGCTCACTGTTTATATATATATATGTAGGTTCTCAGCAGCCAGACCGGAGCTAGGAGCGTGGGTTAGTCCCCCAGTTTTGTCAAGCCAGCCTATGTGCCTCACTGCGAGGTTCCGAGACGCCATGTATGGCTTGGGGTGTTTTTGTGTTCCCCACTTGTCTCCCGCCTGTTTTGCATTACTGTATAAACTGTTTACTGTTTACCGTACTGTTACTGAGGGATTTGATTCCCGTACTGAATGTTGTAAATGATTGTATATAGACTGTACTGCTTGAACTGAATGAATGCATGGAAAATGTTTTTGGCATACAGATTTCCACAGCTCAATGGACACTAGTTATTTACTGTAATGGCTTCCGCCAGGCCCTGTACTCTGTTTTACTGTATTACTGTTCCGCAGGCCTTCGGTAATCTCGGATTACTGGCCAGTTACGGTGCTAAACCCATAGGGCCGGGTTTGGGTCGTGACAGAGTGGTATCAGAGCGATACTTAACCACGAGTTATACCGCACACACGTGTCCAAATGAGCTATAGGGTGTCCTAGAAAAGTGATTAGGGCATCTCATGAACTTGAAAAGTGTGTGCTTATGACTGACTGATTATGTGTTAAAGTGTTGAACTGTTTAAGTGTACAACTGCTTATAATGATGACTGTTATAACTGCTTATAGCGGAATGGACAATGCAAATGAAACTGAATCATCATCCTCTGAGGCCAGAATGGCCAGACTTGAACAAATGATGGGATTGGTACTTGAAAGACTGGACCAACAACAGAACCAACAGCCCCCACCTCCTCCTCCTCCGGTTCACCCGGAACAAAATGTACAGAATGTGAATGTTAATGAGGTGGACATTATTGCACTGACTCATAAGTTCAGCAAACTGAAACCGCCGTCCTTTCAGGGAGGCTTGGAACCGCTAAAGGCTGAAGCTTGGGTGCTTGAAACAGAAAAGTTGTTTGAAATGTTTCCGTGCTCTGAAGCCAATAAAGTACTGTTAGCAACCTTCACCCTTCAGGAAGAAGCAAGAAGGTGGTGGATGTTAACCCGTGATACAAATGCTATTATAACTTGGGCTCAGTTCAAGGAGTCCTTCTTTGAAAAGTATTTCCCTCAGTGCATCAGGGACAGAAAAGTAACGGAGTTTGAACAACTGAAACAGGGCACAATGTCTGTTGCCGAGTATGAGAAGAAATTCACCGAATTTGCCAGATATGCACCTCAGATGGTGGACACCGAATATAAGAAGGCCAGAAGGTTTGAAGGAGGCCTTAGTGCTGCTATACTGGACCGAATAAATGTTCTGAAAATGCCAACTTATGTGGGTGTGCTCGACCGTGCATTAATGGCCGAGTCAAATATTGCAGCAGTGAAACAATCTGAAACACCAACAACTGAATGGCATGGTAAACGACAGGGTTTCAAATTTAAGAAAGGCAAGCACAATCAGTTGAACAAGAAACAGAATACGGGGTCAACAACTAGCCCCAGCCAAGGGAGTGGATTCATTCCACCCTGCTCTGTATGTGGCAATAAACACAAAGGGGTTTGCTACCAGGTTTCAGGAGCTTGTTTTAGATGTGGCAAGGTGGGCCACAGAATTAAAGACTGCCCTTCTGCTCCACCAGCTAGTGGTAAAGCTGCACCAAGCGCAGCAGCATCAAATGTAGCACCAAAGCCTAACCCCAAAGCTACCGGGAAAGAGCCTGTGAGGCAGGGCCGAGTATTTGCCCTAGTACCGGGAGATGTGCAAAATACTGAGACCGTTGTGTCAGGTATCCTCTCTATTTGTGCTCAAAATGCATATGTATTGATTGATTCGGGGTCTACACATTCTTATGTGTCGCATGCTTTTTCGCGTAAATTAACTAGACCCTTAGAACCTATGAATTACTTGTTGGCTGTATCATCACCTGTTGGAGGATCCATGACATGTGCATATATGTATCCTGCTTGTGAGATTATTGTTGGGGATATGCATCTGTTTATTGATTTGCTGCCATTGAATATTGATCATTTCGATGTAATATTGGGGATGGACTGGTTACAAAAATATCATGCCACTATTGACTGTGTAACGAAACAAGTAGTTTTCCGTCCACCGGGTTTACCTGAATTTGTGTTTAATGGGAGTGGAGTAGTACCTCCTCCGTATTTGATTTCTTCTGTAAAAGCTGTCAAACTGATTAGGAAGGGGTGTAAAGGATATCTGTGTTCTGTACTGACTGTATCTACTGATGATTGTGTTAAAACTGATGTGAATTGTATTCCTATAGTCAGAGAATTCCCAGATGTATTTCCAGATGATTTGCCAGGGGATTTGATTGATAGGGAAGTTGAATTTACCGTGGATGTAATTCCGGGTACACAGCCAATGTCTAAAGCTCCCTACAGAATGGCTCCAACTGAACTGAAAGAATTGAAGGTACAATTGCAGGAACTGTTAGACAAGAAGTTTATCAGACCCAGTACTTCACCGTGGGGTGCACCTGTCCTGTTTGTAAAGAAGAAAGATGGCTCACTGAGACTGTGCATTGATTACCGCGAATTGAACAAGGTAACTGTAAAGAACAAATATCCCTTACCGCGTATTGATGATTTATTTGATCAGCTACAGGGTGCACAAGTGTTTTCCAAGATTGACCTTAGATCGGGGTACCATCAACTGAAGGTTAAACCGGAAGACATTGACAAAACTGCTTTTAGAACGAGGTATGGCCATTATGAATTTTTAGTTATGCCGTTCGGAGTCACGAATGCCCCAGCTGCATTTATGGACCTCATGAACAGAATTTTTAAACCATACCTTGATGATTTTATTGTGGTATTCATTGATGACATATTGATCTATTCTAAGACTGTAGAAGAACATGAACACCATCTAAGACTTGCCCTGCAAACCTTAAGAGAACAGAAACTGTATGGGAAACTGTCTAAATGTGAATTTTGGCTTGATCATGTTATGTTTTTGGGGCATGTTGTTAGCAAAGATGGAATTTCTGTTGATCCGCAGAAAATTGAAGCTGTAGTAAACTGGCCTAGACCAACCAACGTGACTGAAGTCCGAAGCTTTTTGGGATTGGCTGGATATTACAGAAGATTTGTCAAAGACTTCTCCAAAATTGCCTTACCTCTGACTCAGTTGACACAGAAAGGGATATCATTTGACTGGACTGACCAACGGGAATCAGCATTTCAGGAGTTGAAAACTAGACTTGTGACTGCACCAATTCTGACTCTACCTTCAGGTACGGATGGTTATACTGTATTTAGTGATGCTTCTCATAAGGGTTTGGGGTGTGTTTTAATGCAGAATGGGAGAGTTATTGCTTATGCTTCCCGACAGTTGAGACCACATGAAAAGAACTACCCGACCCATGACTTAGAACTTGCTGCAGTGGTATTTGCATTGAAAATCTGGCGTCACTATCTTTATGGGGCGACATGTGAAGTATATACTGACCACAAGAGCCTGAAATACTTTTTCACTCAGAAAGAACTGAATATGAGACAGCGGAGATGGCTTGAACTGATAAAAGATTATGACCTACAGATTTTGTACCATCCGGGAAAAGCCAACACCGTTGCCGATGCCTTGAGCCGAAAATCGATTGGGAACTTAGCCTGTTTGCTGACTGGACAGAAGGAGTTGCTTTGTGATCTTGAAAAGTCTGAGATTGAAATTGTTTTGAAGGAACAAGGTGGAACCTTAGCTGCTATTTCTGCTCAACCAGCCTTGATTGAAGAGATTAAAGAGAAACAGCAACTGGATGATTTCTTAAAGAAGATTATTGAAGAAAGAGATTCAAAACCGAAACCGGGATACAAATTTGAGAACAATGTACTGAAATTTCAAGAAAGACTGTGTGTACCGAATGACACTGAATTGAAAAGAAGAGTTCTGCAAGAAGGCCACAGTTCGAAGTTTTCGATTCACCCGGGGAATACGAAAATGTATCAAGACCTGAAACAGAATTTCTGGTGGCCGGGAATGAAGAAAGAAATTGCGGATTTTGTATCCAAGTGTCTTCATTGCCAACAAGTCAAAGCTGAACATCAACGACCTGCCGGATTATTGCAACCCTTACCCATACCAGAGTGGAAATGGGAGCATATCACGATGGATTTTATCGTTGGATTACCTCGCTCCAGAAAAGGTATGGACTCTATTTGGGTTATTGTTGATAGATTGACTAAATCTGCACACTTCCTACCTGTCAAGACAATTTATAATGCGGACAAATTGGCTATACTCTATATTGATGAAATTATTAGATTGCACGGAGTGCCTGTGTCTATTGTTTCTGACAGGGATTCGAAGTTTACATCGAGGTTTTGGCAAAGCCTACAGACTGCATTGGGTACTGAATTGAGGCTGAGTAGTGCCTATCATCCTCAGACAGATGGACAGTCAGAAAGGACCATCCAGACTTTAGAAGATTTATTGAGAATGTGTGTCCTTGATTTTCAGGGAAACTGGGAAAGTCATTTGCCATTGGCTGAATTCGCCTACAACAACAGCTACCATTCGAGTATTGGTATGGCGCCCTTCGAGGCATTGTATGGCAGAATGTGTAGATCTCCAATTTGCTGGGCAGAAGTTGGAGACGGGCCGTTGCTTGGGCCCGAGATTGTGTATGAAACCACCGAAAAGATAAAACTGATACAGCAAAGACTGAAAACTGCACAAAGTAGACAGAAGAGTTATGCAGATGTTAGAAGACGAGACCGAGAGTATGAAGTGGGTGATCACGTTTTTGTGAAAGTGACACCAATGAAAGGCCAGACTCGTTTCGGAGTCAAAGGCAAGTTAGCGCCGAGATACGTTGGACCTTATGAGATTGTTGAGAAAATCAATCCGGTGGCGTATCAAGTTGCACTTCCTCCTGAAATGGAGCATATGCATAACGTCTTCCACATTTCGATGTTGAGAGATTATCTCCGGGATCCATTCCATGTGATTGAGCCTACTCGAATAGTGTTGAGTGATGACTACACTTACGAGGAACGGCCTATACAGATTGTAAACCGGCGAATCAAGAAACTGAGAAACAAGGAGATCCCGCTAGTGAAAGTTGACTGGCAGAACCATGGTGGTGTGTATGCCACTTGGGAAAGGGAAGATGACATGGCTAAAAGATATCCGGAACTGTTTCCACTGAACCCTGTTTTCTTCCAAACTGAAGGTAACTCGAGTTTAGAGGACTAAACTCCTTATAAGGAGGGGAGACTGTAACAACCCTCGTACTGATTACCGATAAACCACTGAATTATATACTGATTACTGATAAACCGGACTGTTAATGACTGATAATTGAACTGATTAAAGTACTGGACAGACCGATTGAAATCGAAACTGAAACTGAATAAGTTTACATACTGAATTGCATGTTTTATCTGTTGATTGTTTGACTACCTGTTTAAAGGTATGTGTTTAAACTGTTAATTGAAGGCCTTATCGGCGGCCGATTTAGAAACCGTTTGATGTTTTATGATCAGTAGAATATTTATGATTTTATGGTATTTTTATCTGAAAATTGATTAGGAATGATTAAATTAGATTAAAACAAGTTAATTAACAAGTTGGATTTAATTACATGTTTGCCACTTGAGTGGGTCTTTGTTTAATCACTTATACTTGAGCCTATACACTTAAGTTAGACAATTGATCAGCCATTTCTCCTTGCCTTGCCGACCAAACAAGAGGAATAGAGAGAGTGAGAGAGATTTGAGCTCACTTAGTTGAATTGGCTAGAATTACTTGGATATTGCTTGAAGATTGATGTGTGTATGACATATTTGAGCTTGTTCATCTTGAATTGAGACTTAGGTAAGGATTATAACCTCTCAAATGTTGAGTTTATGTTGTCCCTTGCATCATTCTTGCATGATTCATGTTCCATTGTAGAGTTAGGCCATGTTCTAGCTCATACATGTTGAATTGAAGCTCAATTGTTGCATGCATGTTGAATTTGATGAGTTTTGAGATGATTTCATGGTAAATGTTGCATGCATGTTCATAATCATGTTTAAATCCATGTTTTCATCTTGTTGTTGAAGTTTGGAGCTCATTAGAGCATGTTTTGAAGCCTTGAATTGTTTAAAAATCTTGCATGTCATGTTTATATCATGTTCATGAAAAATGGTTTGATTTGGAGTTTGATTGAAACACCCTTGGGCTTTGATTTCTCAAATTGAGGTTTGAAACATGTTATATTATGTGTTTTTATGAGTTTTCCAGAAAATGGGCCCAAGAGGATCGATTTTGGTGTGCTAAACTTGAGTTTCAAACTCAGAACACAATTCTGGGTTTTCCAGAATTCTGGTGTCCGCTCGAGCGGAGTTATGCGCGCTCGAGCGGAGAAATCAAGCTCCCAGCATTTGTTGCATATTTTGTACAGTACGCTCGAGCGGAGGTGTTTACGCTCGAGCGGGGTTTTCGAACATCCAGTATATTTTACAGACCGCTCGAGCGGAATAAGTCACGCTCGAGCGGGTAATGTTTTTGCCTGTCCGCTCGAGCTGGGAAGTGTGCGCTCGAGCGGGGATCTCTTTTACTGAAAAATTTCTGAAAATGTTTTCTGCATACATCTTTGCATCCTCATTTCATTCTAGGCATTCTTAGGCCTAGTTTAAGACATCTTAATGAGGATATAGATGTAGAACCCACTGAGGCAATTAGGGGTTAAGTTAAATATTCTTTCCCAACTGTGTAGCTTAGTGTGTTCGAACTGTTAACTGTGTAGGGTTGGCGACTGGGGAGACGCATTCCAGCATACTGTAGCCCAATCTCTGTGAGTAACAGATTGTGTAAAGATATGTTCAAAATGGTTATATTTTGAATACTGAACTGAACTGTTTATTGAACTGATATTGTTTATTGAATGAATGTATGTCCTTTATTTCTGAACTGTACTGTGGCATCCTTAGCACCTACTGTTATTGACTGTTACAGAGCTCTGTCGGTTTCCTTGTGGAACCATACTGTTTATTGATTGATGGCCATCACTACTGTTGGGTCTGTTAAGACCCGGTCCTTCTGGACCTACTGTTTATAGGCTAATGGATGTACCACATATGATTGATTGATTGAAATACTGAAAGACTGAAATACTGTTTAATGAACTGTTTTCATTATTGTAAGGACATTCATTCATAACCTCTTTACACTTATTGTTATTCACTGGGCTTTAGCTCACTGTTTATATATATATGTAGGTTCTCAGCAGCCAGACCGGAGCTAGGAGCGTGGGTTAGTCCCCCAGTTTTGTCAAGCCAGCCTATGTGCCTCACTGCGAGGTTCCGAGACGCCATGTATGGCTTGGGGTGTTTTTGTGTTCCCCACTTGTCTCCCGCCTGTTTTGCATTACTGTATAAACTGTTTACTGTTTACCGTACTGTTACTGAGGGATTTGATTCCCGTACTGAATGTTGTAAATGATTGTATATAGACTGTACTGCTTGAACTGAATGAATGCATGGAAAATGTTTTTGGCATACAGATTTCCACAGCTCAATGGACACTAGTTATTTACTGTAATGGCTTCCGCCAGGCCCTGTACTCTGTTTTACTGTATTACTGTTCCGCAGGCCTTCGGTAATCTCGGATTACTGGCCAGTTACGGTGCTAAACCCATAGGGCCGGGTTTGGGTCGTGACATAACCTATGCTTAATGGCATTTGGAAACGAAAATGAGGTAAATGACGAATCATTTACATTTGATGAATTACAATTAGCTTTTCATGAATTACATGCTGAATTTAAGAAACTTAGTTTGAAAAATAATTGTCAAAATAAAGTAATTTCAAATTTATCAAAAGAAAATGAATCATTGACTTCCAAGATAAATGTTTTAGAAAATGAAACCATGAAAAAGGAAAATGAGATTTTAACTCGAAAAGAGTCTTCAATTTTTGAAAAACATTTAGTTTTATTGCAAAAAGAAAACGAGTCTTTAAAAAAGGAGCAAATTATTTTGAAAGAAAATATTGAAGACTTAAAAACTACTCTTTCAAAATTAACTCAAGGTAGAGAGACTTTAGATAAAATTTTAAAAATCAAAACCGTACTTTTGGTAGAGCCGGAATTAGATATAAACCTTTTTCAAAAGTAAAAACTGTCAAAAATAGCTTTGTGTATGCATCTTCTAATCATTCTCATCTCACATGTCATTTTTGTGGTACAAAAGGTCATATTTCACCTTCATGTCCTATTAAAAGAAATCTTTTTGCTAAAATAAAAAAGATGTGGGTCCCTAAGGACATTTCAAGAGTATCAAATTCTAACTTTTATGGACCCAAAAAAAAATGGGTATCAATAGAAAAATCAAATTTTTGTAGGTATATTTCAAGACAAAATCCAGTAACGATAGATGGTATCTCGACAGTGCATGCTCAAGGCACATGACTGGAAATAAAGCTATGTTCGCCACACTTCAACCAAAGGATGGCGGATATGTGACTTTTGGCGACAATAGCAAGGGTAAAATCATTGGTATAGAAAGTATTGGTAAAAATCCCTCTCCTATTATTGAGAATGTTTTATTTGTTGAAGGTTTAAAATATAACTTGCTTAGCATTAGTCAATTATGTGATAAAGGTTATAGAGTTATTTTTGAGAAAACTCATTGCACTATTGAAAACACCATTGAAAACAAAATTTTATTTGTAGGTTATAGACATGAGAATGTATATGTCTTTGATTTGCATGATTTGTCTTCTCATTCTAATATTAAATGTTTATCTGCTATAAATGATAATGGTTGGCTTTGGCGTAGAAGATTAGGACATGCACATTTTGATTTAATTTCCAAACTTTCAAAAAATAAGTAAGTCATTGGTTTACCAAAAATTGTTTTTGAAAAAGATAAACTTTGTGATGCATGTCAATTTGGAAAACAAACTAGAATTTCTTTTAAATCAAAAAATATCGTTTTAACTACTAGACCTCTTCAACTCTTGCATATTGATCTATTCGGACCATCTAAAACATTAAGTTTAGGAGGAAAATCTTATGCCCTTGTTTGTGTTGATGATTATACTAGATATACATGGGTATTATTTTTAGCACACAAAAATGAAACTTTTTATAGTTTCTCAAAACTTTGTAAAAGAATTCAAAATGAGAAAAATCTTAATATTTGTAGTATTAGAAGTGACCATGGTAGAGAATTTGAAAATGATGATTTTATTATGTTTTGTGATGACTTAGGAATAGATCATAATTTCTCAGCCTCTAGGACTCCTCAACAAAATGGAGTAGTTGAAAGAAGAACTCTTGAAGAAATGGCCCGTACTCTGCTTTGTGAAAATAATTTGCCTAAATATTTTTGGGCGGAAACTGTTAACACTGCATGTTATGTTATAAACCGTGCCATGATTAGACCTATTCTTAAGAAAACCCCTTATGAACTTTGGAAAGGTAGAAAACCTAATATTAGTCACTTGCGTGCTTTTGGTTGTAAATGCTTTGTATTAAATAACAATAAAGATAACTTAGGAAAATTTGATGCTAAATCGGATGAAACTATATTTCTTGGTTATTCTATATCCAGTAAAGCTTATAGAGTATTCAATAAAAGAACTCTACTTGTTGAAGAATCTGTGCATGTTGTTTTTGATGAATCTAACGACATTATTTCCAAGAATCTTGTAAGTAATGATATTGTAGAAAATCAACCAAGCATGGAGAGCATCTACATAAAGGAAAATGAAGAAAATCCATTACGCGAACATGAAAAAGAAATGACAATGGAGAAACTTCAAGAAATATATGTTCTTCCAAAAAATGACGTAAATCTACCAAAAGAATGGAAGTATGCTCATGGCAATCCCAAGGACCTCATCATAGGTGATGCGGCGGAAGGTATAAAAACTCGTTCCTCTGTTAGAAATATTTGTGGTAATTTAGCGTTTGTTTCACAAATTGAACCAAAATCATTTTTAGAAGCTGAAAATGATGAAAACTGGATTCTAGCAATGCAAGAAGAATTAAATCAATTTGAAAGAAATGAAGTTTGGTTTTTAACCCCTCGACCTAAGAATCATCCCGTTATTGGTACAAAATGGGTTTTTCGAAATAAAATAGATGAATCTGGAGTTGTTACTAGAAATAAAGTTAGATTAGTAGCTCAAGGCTATAATCAAGAAGAGGGAATTGATTTTGATGAAACTTTTACACCAGTTGCTAGACTTGAAGCTATTAGAATGTTACTTGCTTTTGCATGTTTCAAAGATTTTAAATTATTTCAAATGGATGTTAAAAGTGCTTTTTTAAATGGGTACATTTCGGAGGAAGTCTATGTTGAACAACCTCCCGGTTTTGAAAATCATAAATACCCGGATCATGTTTTTAAACTTTCAAAAGCTTTATATGGCTTGAAACAAGCTCCTAGAGCATGGTATGAAAGATTGAGTAATTTTCTACTTGACAAAGGCTTTTGTAGAGGAAAAATTGATACAACACTTTTTATAAAAATCAAAGAAGAAGATATGCTAATTGTTCAAATTTATGTTGATGATATCATTTTTGGTGCTACTAATGAAAATTTGTGCAAAGAGTTTGCTAAAGACATGCAGGGTGAGTTTGAAATGAGTATGATGGGAAAATTAAATTACTTCCTTGGTCTACAAATTAAACAAACTAATGATGGAATCCATTTAAATCAAACGAAATATATCAAAGATCTACTCAAAAGATTTGAAATGGAATCATCAAAGCCGGCAGCAACTCCAATGAGCACATCGATAAAAATCGACAAAGATGAGCAAGGTAAACCTGTAGATGAAAAGAAATATCGAGGTATGATTGGTTCTTTACTCTATCTTACTGTAAGTAAGCCCGACATAATGTTTAGTGTTTGTATGTGTGCACGTTTTCAATCTGTACCGAAAGAGTCACACATCACCGCAGTCAAACGCATTTTCAGATATCTTGTCGGCACTCCAAATTTGGGATTATGGTATCCTAAGGGAACCACCTTTGAACTTTTTGGTTACTCAGATGCCGACTTTGCGGGATGTAGACTTGACCGAAAAAGCACTAGTGACACTTGTCATTTTCTTGGACACTCACTCACTTCTTGGTTTTGCAAAAAACAAAACTCAGTGGCTCTGTCAATTGCTGAAGCAGAATACATTGTCGCCGCTGGGTGTTGTGCACAATTGCTTTGGATGAAACAACAACTTCAAGATTTTGGACTTCACTATGATCATATTCTTATAAAATGTGACAACACAAGTGCCATTAACCTTTCAAAAAATCCTATTCAGCACTCACGCACTAAACACATTGAAATAAGGCATCATTTTCTAAGAGATCATGTACTCAAAGGTGACATTGAACTCGAATTTGTGCCTACAAATTGTCAATTAGCTGACATATTTACCAAGCCTCTAAATGAAGAACAATTTTGTTATATTAGAACAGAATTTGGTATGATGAATACTCCAATATAATGTGTATATTAAAAATAATTAAATAAAATAAATATTGTAATAATAATAATTATTATAAAAAATAATAACAATAATAATAATATACATATATATAATTTTTCTCTCTCTCTCTCCCATTCCGTCTGTATCTCTCACCCACTCTCTCCCTTACTCTCTCTTTTTCTCTTTCTCTTGGTCTCTCGCTTTCCCCTTCTTCCTCGCATCCTCAGCCGACTCCATCTCCATGCTCACCATCGTCTACAACCATCTTCACCATCCACAAAATCATCCATCACTTTCATCACTACTATCATCCACCCAAATCCCTCACCAATCCACCGAACTCCATCACTTCTCTACCCAAAAATCTGCATCACCATCTTTACCGATCCATCAAGTTCTATCGCCGATCCACCAAGATCCGTGACAGATCCATCAAGATCCATTGTCGATCTACACAAATTCGTCACTGATCTACCCAATCTTCTCCATTTCTTCCGATCATCAAGGTCATCACCGATCAACACGTTAAAATTCTTGTTGCACTGTGTTGTATTTTTTTACTTGTTATATGTGCTCCAAATTCTCTTGGATTTAATAATGGTTGCTTCTACCTTGTTTGAAGAATTTGTTTTTATTTTTATTTTCTCCTTTTATGTTAGTGCACTTGGTGTAGTTGTTTATGGCCAGATCTTAAGGGCCCTTGGTATTATAGATTGGTAATTTGTTTTTTCAAATTTATGTAATTTTTAGTGCATTAATTCAGGGGGAGACTCATATATTTTGAGATTAACAATCATTATAAAAATACATAAAAAAAGGGCGTGTGTATATTCTGTGCATAATTTTAGGGGGAGTATATATATCATATTTTTTTTTTGCCATACTGCTTATCTGCACCAACAAACAAATTTTTTTTTATGCAAAAACAAAAAAAATAAAATAAAATAAAATAAAATAAAATAAAATATAATAATAACAATAACATAAATAAATAAAAACGGAAGAAATACTCGAAATTTTATTTCAGAAAAAGAAAATATTACTCGATTACATGTAAATTTTCAGAAGGCTTCACAGATTTTTTCTTTTTCACTTCTCTCAACAACTTTTCATGAGCCTCTTTTACATGTCTCTCCCTATTTTCGATTTCTGTGAGTCTTGGTATTATCACCGTTGCATAATAATGCACTGCATTCTCTAACTGTGCATTTTTCCTTTTTAGCTCTTTCTTCTCCTTACACATATTAACTACTTGTTGTTTTAATAAGCACACCTCATCTCTCCATTGCTGATTTTCTTGTATTCTTGCTTGTAATCGTCGCGCCATATTGGAAACTGCAGTCATGGCCTGTGTACTAAGAGCCATAGTGTTATTAATAGCATCGAAATCATTTCGATTGCCAATAACACTAGAACCCTCATTTACAGGCATAGCATGTGCCTGCGTCACTAGTACTCTCTCATTTGCCTGTATTACAGGCACCTCATGCAAGTCCGACTCATTGATAGACAAGGTAAGGAATGACATGATTACAAAAGACGCTAAAACCAATTTTTCTCTCAAACACTTGATGATTTCGTATCTTTGCCTCTGATCTGTGGCTCTTTTTATACACTCCATTGATCTATTACTCGATGCATATCTGCTATATCTGCTCAAATCTTTTGTTTGTCAATATTTCCTGCGCTCAAGATGCTCCAAAATCCCCACAATGATTCCGACAAGACAGACAACCCATTATTTTATTTTTTGGCCGCTCAGATTATTGTATCAAATATGTTTGTTTTTTTTCTTCATCTTTATTTTGATGATGTCAAAAGGGGAGAAAAAATATAATTTTGAAAATTATATGTTGCAGGGTTATCAAAATTATATGTTGCAGGGTTATCAAATATTTTGTCAATTTTATTTTGTGTCAAATCCATACAAATATTGCCATCATCAAAAAGGGGAAGATTGTTAATCATATTATTTAATTTTGATGATGTCTAAAATATTATTTGTAACAATTTGGATTTTTTAATCTACATATTTATTTGACACAAAATATTATCTTTTTAAAATATATATATTTGTTAAATATTAGTTAAATAAATTTTTTTTTTTGAAAACTTTACTATTCACTTTTTGAAAATTTAGGCTGATCACTATTCACTCTTTGACAAAATTAGAATTGATTAATTATATTATTTTGACAAAAATAATTGATTGGTTGTATTATCTTGACAAATGTGATATTAATGAGTTGTCTTCTTTTGACAAAAGAGATATATCCAAATGTAGTGGTAGGATATATTTAGTTTAAAATCTCTACAACATATACAATATTTTAAAGAGGGCATATATTTTCAGATCCATCATAAATATTATTAAAGAGATTTTTCTGTATGCAAATATTTGATTAGAATGTTATATATATTGCATATAATATAAATAGAATATATCACATGCGCTATTAAACTTTCTACACTAAATTGATTATATCATATTATAATCAAACAAGAAGAAAAAGATGGAGTTATATATATATATATATGTATGTGTGTGTGTGTGTGTGTGTATATATATATATAGATGGAGCAAATCATTTGTTGGTTTAAAAGTTGTGAACTTTGTATTAAATTGTCTACAAAAATGGTGGCTCCATGTTTGAAAAAATAAACAAAAGGAAAAGAAAAAATTAGTCTTACTTTTATCTTTTTAATTATTAACATTTCCTGATTATTTGAAATCAAGGAGTGTGCTTATGTAAGCCATGACATCAAGAGCGTGCTTATATAAGCCATGACGTCAGGAGCGTGTTTATGTAAGCCATGACGTCAGCAAGGAGCGTCCAAGGGGCATATTTTTGTGTATAAATAGAAGTGTTGTGTGTGGAGAAGAGATCAAGAACTTGAAGAGAAAATTTTCTGTGAGCTCCAAATTGTATTCTGCTCTTTCACTTTCAGATCTAAATCCAGCCTTTGTTCTTACACTTTCATATCTACTCTTTGTGAGAGAACTATTGTAAAAGTGGGTTTAAGTACCACTTATTCTTATTCCTTATTTTTGTGAGAGGTTTTGTAAGGGTAAGGCTTTTATTGTTGAGTGAGACTCAATAGATAAGAGTAAGTCTTGTGCCAAATCCACAAGCTTGGTGGTGTATTTATTCAATTGATAGTAAAGAAATTCTCAATGAGGTTCCTTGGGGAGTGGACGTAGGCCTGACGTGCCGAACCACTATAAATCGCAGTGTTTGATTCTCTCTCCCTATCTCTCTTACTTTTATATTGATAATTATTATTCTGTTTTTTTATTTATTAAAATTCTGAATATTGTGTTAATTTTAATATTGTAAAATTTTTAATAACCTAATTCACCCCCCTCTTGGGTTGCCTATCTGGGATAACAGTTGTATTTTGAATACAGATCAATTTACCCTTACAAATCTCCATACTTTGTATACGTATTACATACTAATTTAAGAGACATGCATAATTACAATACTAATAGTTGATGAAAAATCACGTGCCACGTGCCCAACCACTAATATAGGAAAAAAAATTGAATAGATAGGGGTTGGTTTAGCTATCAAATTTGGTCAGTTATTTGAATAGATAAGGGATTAGTTTGGCTATCAAATTTGGTTAGATATTTGAACAGATAAGGAAAAAAAATAAATAGATAATCAAAAAATTTGAACATATAATAAATTTGGATAGATAGAATTTTATTTGGATAAATATTTAAACAGATAAGGAAAATTTGAATTGAAAAGATTAAAAAAAATTAAACAGACAGGGTAAAAAAATTGAACGGATACGAAAAAAATTGAACAAATAGGGAACTTTTTGAATAGATAGGAAAAAAATTTAATAGATAGGAAAATTTTTGAACAGAAAAGGAAAAAAATTTGAACAGATAGTCAACAAAAGTCAACATATAAAAAAATCAATAGATAAATTAAGGGACAAAATTGGAAACAAAATTTCCTTCAAAACAAATAAAAGGACTTCTCACCAAAATATTTTACAAATGATAGACCTTTTACCAATATAAAATATCCATTGAACCTAATGCCTGATACCCTTTTTAACTTGGACTTTTCAACAATTATCTTTAAATTTTATGGATCATAATAGATATTAACAAAAAATAAGGGAAAAACCCATATATATTAGTTAGTTTATAGAGAGACTTACTGATAAATCCTATATGTTGAAATTATGTTCTAGTTAGTCCTATAAGTTTTTTTGTGATCCATTTAGTCATTTTAAATGTATAGTGACTCATTTGTCATTATAATCTCCTTAATTGTTGTTGTTTGTTGGAGTGTTACGTTTAGAAAAAGTGCACTAATGAGTTTTTTTAGTGTATTACATTAAAGTATTACGTTTAGAAAAAATACACTAATTAGTTTTTTTAGTGTGTTACATTGGAGTGTTACTTTTGGAGTGTACATTTGAATGTTATGTTTGGAAAAAGTACACAAAGAAATTTTTTTTGAAGTGTTACGTTTGAGTGACAAAAATGTGATCCAAAAAATAGATCCAGCTTCCCTAAGATGATGGCCCCTAATGGAAAATGTAGAAATGCCCGCTAAATCATACCAAAATTCAAAATAGGATCTCACAGTAACGTTATCAAAACAAACAAGATCTATCAGTGTGTTAGAAAATCTTTGGGACTGATTGGAGTAACTAATTCCTATAACTTTCTAATAATTTTCCCTAGTTTATAATGTGTTTTTTCTAACTTGCCACATCATTAACTAACTCAAACTTCCAGCGACTTTGTCCAAAGAAATTGATGATAAATGTGTTTTTAAAAATATGATAAAATGAAAAAAAATAAGATTATTGAATTGGATTAATTGTTTTTAGGAATGATATATACGCAGTGTTCTTTAAAATAAATCATTCGAATTATTGAAACGGAATCCCTGATGGATCTCATGGGGTTGAACAACACCCTCCGCTTCCAATTCAAATTTGGATTAGAGAGAAGCAGGTTCCGTCACGAATATGGAAGTTGCCTACTTCAAAATGGGAAACAAAATTTCATCTTAAGAATAGAAATGGCAATTTAAACTCGGCCCGACGGGGACCCGGACCGCCCCGTCTTGATAAGCCGAGTTTTCTCCAAAAATTACCCCTCATAGGGTTGGGCCTGGTATTGAAAAATAAATCCCTGACGGTTTTCGGGTCGAGGATGGTAATAGATTCCTCGGCCTGACCCCGCCCCGGATTATCCCCGAACCATCCCCGTATATATATATATATATATGTTTAGGGTTTTTCCTTCTCTCACAGTCTCACAGATCTCTCTCTCTCTCTCTCTCTCTCTATCCCTCTCCATCATCACGCCGCCTAGCTAGAGCAATATCGTCGAATCATCGAGCTACACATCACCAATCGTCAACGTTCCTCTACCCCTTCGCCTCAAATCTGCTCCGATCTCCTCTGTTGTTCGATCACATTGTTCTTGTTTATTGTTCTCATCAGGAACCTTTGCTTCATCAACTCTTCCTTCGCCGCTACGATCTACATGTTGGGGCACCAAAAGCAACTTCTCAGGTTCTCTCTCTGCTTCTCTCTCTCTCACTTCACCACCACTACCTTCGCCACTGTCGTTGACCCCACCACCGAAATCTCTAAAAATGTCTATTCGATCAAGACCAACACCATATGTCTCTTAAATGGGGGGGTTTTGATGAGCCCCCCTTTGTGATGGGTTTTCTTTTCTGATTTCTCAAGCTATGTACTTGACTAAAAAAAAAATGAGAAAAAAGAAAATTAAATCCCATTTGAGAAACACTTGAAGAAATTTGGCTAGATAACATTTGACCTCATGAAATCAAAATGTCATGTATAACTGAAAATTGAGATTTTAAAGAAGATATGGATTGGGTTCATGTTATTATATGTCAGGAAAAACTTGACATGGTTTTGGCTCAACTTTTATGAATTCTTTTGTATTTTGTAGTCATGCAAACATTATGCATTTTTTTTTTTTTTTTTCTGGGATTTGCTGAGTATATGGACAGTGTAGGGGTCCCAGTCCCGTGGTGCTTTTTTTTTTTTTTTTGAGGGGAGGGGGAGAGGGGAATTTTCGGGTTCGGGAAACTTGATCCCCGTTAGGGGTCTGGGCGGTGATAATTTCTCGTCAGGGATCGGGACCGGGGAAATTTTCACCATCGTGTGATTCCCAACCCCGCTGCGGCCCATTGCCATCCCTGCTTAAGAAAAGAATTCTAAAAAAACACAAAATAAATTACAAAATCAATCATTTAAAATAATTTTGATCATAGATATTAATGGTGAGGCCGTTTTATTTAATTAATTTTGTATTAATTCTCTATTCAATTTTACAATTAGAAAGATGCGTTATTATTAATTTTTAGAATAACGGTATATGCACCAATTAGTGTACCAACTAGTGTATCAATTGATGATGTGACATAATTTAATAGATTTTTGATATTTGTAATGTAATTAATAAGTGCGGTCAATAATAATACTATAACTAGTTAGTACACTAATTGGTGCATGTAACACCACTGTAATTTTTATTTTAAAAACACGCATCAATTTCAATTCCTCCCTTAGCCCTCACCACCGACCTCGCATGGACAAACAAAATGGTTTTCCTTCGCAAATCGATTTCAATTCAAAATGTGAGTCCTACTGGTTAGTTCTTGGTGTTTGGTTCTTGCATCAAGTTCATTTAATTTCTTGATTTTTCAATTGCAAACTTTTTAGTACATTATATATGGTAATGAATGACTTCCACGTTCTGTGAGGAAGTTTGCCATGGCAAAGATGGTATTTGGGTACTCCGATGACTGGTTCGGGTGAGGCGCTTGTAGTGGTCACTTTAGGAGGAAAGGAAGAGATGAGATTGAGAAAAGAGAAAAGTGAGGTGTCACTCTGTAATTAGTTGTTCGTAAATAAGTTACTTATGGAACAACCGTGTATAATGCATTCTCCTTGAAAAATCCACTTGTCATCTTTTGAATGTCTTTTGCCATTGCTTCGTTGACCGAGGGCTTAAAATTATGTGTTTTTAATGACAGATTTTCATTATGAAAAATAATATTTAAATATAAAATTCATATAACAAAATTTACAAAAATAATATGACATTGTCATTCTTATAAATGAATTTGTTTTAATAAATATTTTATTTTAAAATGAAAAGTATACATTAATCCATTCAAATTGTATAAATAACTTTCTTAAAATAAAAATGCCTAAATTATATAAGTTTGCTACTCCCCCAGTGTTTTTTAAAAAAAATTTATATTTGTCCTTAAAATATTCTTATATTTAAAATGACTCTCTCTACCTCTCTCTTATTCTTATTTGTTTCGGTTATGTAACAACCCTCACCACCGTTTACCGATTGACTACTGTTTACTGCTAAACTGAGACAGATTATGATTGGTAATTGAACTGATTGAAATACTGAACTGACTGACTGAAATCTAAAACTGATTGATTGACTGTATCTGTTTAAATGCATTTTCTATCTGTCGATTGTTAATTGATCTGTTCATGTCATTGTGTCTAAACTGCTAATTGAAGGCCTTATCGGCGGCCAAATCAGAAATTGATTGATGTTTTACGATCATTGGAGTTTATATGATTTTATGGCATATTTATTTAAAATGTGATTTGGTATGATTAAATTAGATTAAAGTAAGCTAAATTACATGAGTTGGGTTTATTTACAACCTTGCCATTGTGAGTGGCCCACTATCTAAACATATTTGAGCCTACACTTGATCTCATAGCACATCTTCCTCAGCCAATTTCCTTGTTCCAACCGACCAAGAGTGAGAGAGTGGGAGAATAGGTGTGATTTCAACTTGATTTTGTGAATTGGCTTGAAGAACTTGAAGAATTGAAGTCTAGATTGCATAATTAAGCTCCTATACCTTAAACTCAAGACTTAGGTAAGGAAATTCAACTTCTCATTGTTGTATTTAAGATTGTTCTTGCACGGTTCATGGTCCATTTAAGGGTGGAGTCTAGAATTGGTGCTAAATTGTTGAATTAAAGCTTAATTGTTGCATGCATGTGTTGTATTGTTGAGTTTTAAGTTGTTTTCAAGGCAAAATGTTACATGCATGCTCATAATTATGTTTAAGTCCATGAATTCATCTTGTTTTTGAAGATGTTAGCTCATTAGAGCATGTATTTTGAGGCTTATAAGTTGTTTAAGTTCATGCATGTTCATTTGAGATCATGCTCTTGAAAATTGATTTGAAATAGAGTTTAATTAAGCGACCCTTGGGCCTTGATTTTACAAATTGAGCTTTAAATCATGTTAAACTATGAGCCTACAAGTGTTTTCCAGAAAATTAGCCCAAGCGGATCGAAATTTATGCATTAAAACTTGGTTTTGAGCTTGAATGTTCAATCTGGAATTTCCAGAATTTGGACTCACGCTCGAGCGGGGAAAGTGGCGCTCGAGCATGAAATTCGAGCATCCAGTACTTTGCATTGTTTTACAGTCCACTCGAGAGGAGGAATGCACGCTCGAGCGGGAACCTGAGTCACACGCTCGAGCGTAGGTCGAGCGCCCATCGAGCGTGAATTTCATGCATCCAGTACTTTTGCCATATTTTACAGTCCGCTCGAGCGGGGAACCTTTGTCTGCATGTCCGCTCGAGCGGGACCCTGTTTTTCTGAAAATTTTGCTAAGTGTTTAAAAGTGCATCATTGCATCCTCATTCCATCCTAGGCATTCCTAGGCTTAGTTTAGTCATCTTAATGAGGATATAGATGTAGAATCACACCGAGGCAAATTAGGGATTAAGTTATTATTTTTCCCAACTGTGCAGCTTAGTGTGTGTTCAATCTGTAACTGTGTAGGGTTGGCATCTAGGGACGCGCTCTAGCTTATTGTAGCCCAGAACTCTGTGAGTAACGATTGTGTAAAGATATGTTCAAATATGAATATCTTCTGAATACTGAACTGTACTGTTTTCTGAAATGATACTGTTACGGAATGAATGTATGTCCTCTATTCTGAATTGTATTGTGGCATCCTTAACAACTACTGTTTACTGTTACTGCTACTGTTACAGAGATCTCTGTCAGTTCCTATCTTGGAACTTCTGTTTCTGTTATGATGACCATCATTGACTGTTCGGTCTTTTAAGACCTACTGTTTACTGTACTGCTATGCTAATGGATGTACCACATATGACTGTTTTGACTGAATGACTGAATTACTGATATACTGAATCAATTGAACTATTTTCATTATTGTAAGGACATTCATTCTTAACCTTTTTATGCATTATGCTATTCACTGGGCTTGAGTTCACTGTTTATAAATATATGTAGGTGTTCAGGCACCAGACCGGAGCTAGGAGCGTGGATTAGACTCCCCTTTTTGTCAAGCCAACCACCGTGCTTCACCGCGAGGTTCTGAGTCTGCCAAGCTATGGCTTAAGGGTGTTTTAGTTTCCCCCGTCTGCCTCTGCCTCTGTTTTGTAATCTGTATAGACTGTTACTGTACTGTTTAATAGGGATTAGGTCCCTGTTCTGAATGATCGTAAATATTGTGCATACTGTTTTGTCACTAACTGTATATATGTATGAAAAGTCTTTTTGCATACAGGCTGTCACAGCTCATTGGACATTGTTTATTTACTGATTTGGCTTCCGCCATGCCCCTGTACTCTGTAATATTGTCTTACTGTTGAACAGGCCTTCGGTAATCATGGATTACTGGCCAGTTACGGTGCTAAACCCATAGGGGCGGGTTTCGGTTGTGACAGAGTGGTATCAGAGCGATACTTAACCACGAGTTATACCGCACACACGTGTCCAAATGAGCTATAGGGTGTCCTTGAAAAGCAATTAGGGCATCACATGAGCATGAAAAGTGTGTGTGGACATGACATGAATATGTGTTAATGTGTTTAAACATATAACTACTTATGTTTAAATGTTTAAAGTATGCAACTTCCTGTGTTTATTATTACTATGTTGCATATAGTGAAATGGATAATGCAAGCACTGCTAATGAACCTGAATCAATCCGAGGCCAGAATGGCAAGACTTGAAAGAACTGTTGAACTATTGACTGAAGCCTTAAGGCAACAGCAACACCAGAACCAATAACCCCCACCTCCTCCTCCAGTACAGCCGGAACAGAATGTTAATGATGGGGATATAATTGCTCTCACCCAGAAGTTCAACAAAATGAAACCGCCATCCTTTTAGGGAGGCCTGGAACCGCTAAAGGCTGAAGCTTGGGTTCTTGAGACAGAAAAATTATTTGAAGTATTTCCGTGCTCTGAAGTACATAAAGTGTTGCTAGCTACCTTCACCTTACAAGAAGAAGCTAAGAAGGTGGTGGATGTTGATCCGTGACACAAATCCGGTTATGACTTGGGTTCAATTCAAAGGAGCCTTCTTCGAAAAGTATTTCCCTCAGTGTGTTAGGGACAGAAAAGTAACTGAATTTGAACAGCTGAGGACAGGGTACTATGTCTGTTGCTGAATATGAAACAAAGTTCACCGAACTTGCTAGATATGCACCACATATGGTGGACACCGACTACAAGAAGGCCAGGAAATTTGAAGGCGGCCTTAATGTTGCAATACTTGACAGAATAAATGTTTTAAAGCTACCGAACTATGTAAATGTTCTTGACCTAGCATTAATGGCTGTGTCGAACATCGAGGCACTGAACAAACTGAACCACCAGCGCCTGAATGGCGTGGTAAAAGGCAGTGTTTTAAGTTCAAGAAAGGCAAAAAGTACCCGTTGAACAAAAAGCAAAATACAGGGTCAACGACTACTTCTAGTCAAGGGAACCGTTATATACCGCCCTGTTCTGAATGTGGTAAGAACCATAAAGGAGTTTGTTATAAATCTCTGGTGCTTGTTACAGGTGTGGCAAGGTGGGCCACATGGTCAAAGATTGCCCTTCCACTACTCTGGGCAATAGTAAAGCTGCACCAAGCGTAGCAGCATCAACTGTAGCACCAAAACCTAACCCTAAAGCTACCGGGAAGGAGCCTATGAGGCAGGGCCGAGTGTTCGCCCTAGTACTGGGAGATGTACAGAATACCGAGACCGTTGTGTCAGGTATCCTCTCTATTTGTGCTCAAAATGCATATATTCTGATTGATTCGGGGTCTACACATTCATATGTATAGCATGCTTTTTCGCGAAAACTGAATAAACTATTAGAACCCATGAATTATTTGTTAGCTGTATTTTCACCTGTTGGGGGATCTGTAACTTGTGCTTATATGTACCCTGCATATGAAATTATTGTTGGGGATATGCATTTGTATATTGACTTACTGCCTCTGAACATAGATCATTTTGATGTTATATTGGAATGGACTGGTTAACGAAATATCATGCTGTTCGGTCTTTTAAGATCTACTATTTACTGTACTGCTATGCTAATGGATGTACCACATATGACTGTTTTGACTGAATGACTGAATTACTGATATACTGAATCAAGTGAACTGTTTTCATTATTGTAAAGACATTCATTCTTAGCCTCTTCACGCATTATGCTATTCACTGGGCTTTAGCTCACTGTTTATAAATATATATAGGTGTTCAGGCACCAGACCGGAGTTAGGAGCGTAGATTAGACTCCCCTTTTTGTCAGCCAACCACCGTGCCTCACTGCGAGGTTCTGAGTCTGCCAAGCTATGGCTTAGAGGTGTTTTAATTTCCCCCGTCTGCCTCTGCCTCTATTTTGTAATCTATATAGACTGTTACTGTACTGTTTAATAGGGATTAGGTCCCTGTTCTGAATGATCGTAAATATTGTGCATACTGTTTTGTCACTGACTGTATATATGAATGAAAAGTCTTTTTGCATACAGGCTGTCACAGCTCATTGGACATTGTTTATTTAATGATTTGGCTTTCGCCATGTCCCTGTACTCTGTAATACTGTCTTACTGTTGAGCAGGCCTTCGGTAATCATGGATTACTGGCCAGTTACGGTGCTAAACCCATAGGGGCGGGTTTGGGTCGTGACAGGTTATCTCACGCCTCTTCTTATTTTTCTTTTGTTTCGATTTACTTATTTTTTATTATTTTTTCAATTCCCTCTTTAACTCGATCTTTATTTTTGTTTTCTTCTTTATCTTTTTTATATCTATTTCAAAATTTCTTCTTCTACTTTTTTTCCCGTATTCTTCTTGTTTCTTGTTTCTTTGTTTCAATTTTCTATTTTATTCTTCTTATTTAGTGTTTTAAGAATTGAAATTATTTGTAAAAATTGAATAAGAAGAATGCGATTGAGTTACCTTTTTTTTTTTAATCTTTGTTTTATATCCCAATGATAGTTATTTATGTCTTTCAAAATTGGACAATATTTGCAAACTTATAAATAAATGTTATTCCAATGACTTCACAAAGCAAGAAAGTTGTATTTAAAATTTCAATTATAAAATTGTGGGACTGATATTCTTAAACATTGCCAATTTTAAAAGTTGTCAACAATTTTGACGTGTGCCAAGTATTGGTGAAAACATGATATATGATAATTTTATAGTAAGTTATCTGGTCACATATCTTACAGATTACATATTTTGAGTAAATATATGTGACGATATAGTTTTGTGATATTTTTTGCATTGTATTTATAGAAATTGATATTGCAATTAACATGTTTATTACAAATATATATATATATATCAAATAAATTTTACCTTTTCAATAAAATTCCCATAAAGTCCCAATTAACACATGATTCAACTCTCCTAATATAGTAATAATAGGATTCAATAAAAATTTCATTTGAGAAACATAAACATTTGCCTTCTTATATTAAAGTCCTACATGTCCTTGTCTACGCATAATAGGATTTTGAAAGCAACTTATTTTACCTAATATTTTTGTGCAACTCAAGTGGTAAATAAAAATGATTACATGTAAATTACACTAATCTCGTTCAATAGTTTCACTAATTTAGCATTTTTCTGAAGATAAACAAACTATAAAATACATAAATAAAAAGAAAAGAAGTCAAGCATACAAATTGGATACATTAATATTGCATCTCATAACCTTTCTTAAAAAAAAAAAAAAAAAAATATTGCATTTCATTATTAAAGATAAACCAAAAAAAAAGTCAAGGCCTTTTTTTTTTCTTTAGGATACAAATTACAAAGGTTTCTCATTCTTTAGCTTGAACTGGCCATTTGTATCTCATACTTGGCCATGATAGGAGTGGTGTCCTTGTACCAATGTGTGTTACTTCCTTCACTGCTTGTGTAGTTTGAACTGTTTGGTAGATTCAGCACATTCGCCACAGAATACAAATAATGGAATGGTTTAGGAGGTGCCTTCACCTCCACTTCTCCCTCCAACATTTTCACTACAACACTCATCGGCGGCCTTTCCTGGGGCGAGTCCTGAACACACCACAAAGCCACCATTGCCATTCTCTCTGCTTTCTCTCTATTATCCTCTTCGATTCCACACGACAATGTCATCGCTCCCAACTCACCTTTCTCAAACTCATCCCAAACATGTTTTGGAAACCAATCCATGCTCTCATCAGCCCCAACTTTGGTATTCCTCCTCCTTCCTACTATCTCAAACAAAAGCATACCAAAACTATAAACATCACATTTATGTGTAATGGGATAGTTCTTTAGAAGAAACTCCGGCGCTGAGTAACCGGGAGTCCCTCTATATCCTGCGGAAGACACATGTGAGTTGTCTCTATTGCAAAGCTTTGCCAATCCGAAATCAGCGACTTTGGGGAAAAAATTGGCATCTAACAGAACATTTCCGGGCTTTATGTCAAAGTGAATGATCCTCTGTTGACACTCTTCGTGTAGGTAAGTAATACCTTTTGCTGTCCCAATCGCGATTTCATGGAGTTTTACCCACTCAATCGCTTGTGTATCGCTAAAAAGGTGTTTATCTAGTGATCCATTTTCCATGTACTCGTACACTAAGGCGCTCATTATGTGATCGTAGCAAAATCCATATAACCTAACCAGATTTATATGGTATGTTCTTCCAATAGTACTCACTTCTGCCATGAATTGTTCTTCGGCTCCTTTATCTAAGCTCCTATTGAGGACCTTGACTGCGATCTTAACTCCATTTGGAAATTGGCCTTTGTAAACAATCCCAAAACCTCCCAAACCCAACCTTGTAGCGTAATTAGTTGTGAAACTACATAGTTGTTGGGCTGTAAATCTAACCGGTCTCTCCTTCGCCAAGTCTTGGAGGAATCTCTCCATTGTTGGCACATCCATCTCCCAAACTTGAACCATATTTAAGGTTGGTGAGGTCGGTGGTGGAGCCACAACTGCTCGTAAGTCTGAAACAATTGCTCTTCTCGCTCTCCTGGCGCAAGCCACTGAGATAAGGACGATGACTACAGGTACTAGCAGAGACACTATTATGCCTGTAAATTGAAAATAAAATAAAATAAAAATTATATATTTTTTCTATATTATAAAATTTTATTTTTTTACAATTTCTACTTCATGAACGAACTTACCTACTGCTGCAGCCCCGTTGCCCGAAGAAGGAGGAGGAGGAGGAAAAGAGTAATCTGCAGGTAGATTTTTTCCGGACACGGGGCCCGGGGACATCTCCATGTCCCTCTAAAATACCAAAAACTTCCCAATTTATAGTCTTGGCCCCCTTTAGCTGTATGGTCATGTCATTGGCATTACATAAATATATTAGGAAGGCTATGATATACATTATTTTTTATAATAAAAAAATTGAATTTTTGTGGTGTTAATTCTTAATTATTGTGGTTATACTATGATAGGAAAAATCATTAAAAAAAATTATGACTATTATCAAAGTCATTATAAACTATTTGGAAAAATTACAAATCAGGGTCAGTTTTCAAAAATAATTTCAAATTAGTGGTAAACTTTATCAACTTTAATAATTAAAGCTATAAACTCTTTCATGAATTTGCAAATATTTTGTGAAGTTTCAATTGATTTGCAATTTTTCCAAATTATTTTGTTTCTCCTGTTATACTTTGACTATCTCTTCTATAAAAAATAAAATAAAAAACTCTATTTTTTTACACTTCTTTTCTTAAATAATAAAAAAAATCACTAAAATAATCATTACGTAATAGTTGGTACTCATGAAAAAAAATTATATTAAGAAGAGGATGAGACTCAAAATCAAGATAATGTGTTTGACAAAGAAGACAATTACCACTTGAACAACTCATACTATGTATATATTCTTCTTTGTCATTTTTCTTATACTATTCAGTGTGTTTGGTTTGAGTTTTCTGGATTAAGTTTTTTGAAAATTGAGTTTTTTGGTTTTCGTATTTTTTTGTTTTTAGTGAATATTTTTAAAATTTTAAATATTTTTTTTACTTTTTTAGATGCACCTTACTTAGATGTATCTAAAAAGTAAAAAATTTGTGAAAAAATATTTTAAAAAATTAATAAATACATAAAAATACAAAATATGTACTGAATTGTTGTATATTTTTTTTTTTGTATTTTTGGTATTTAGAGCATCTCCAACGGTTCAGCATTTTTTTCATCAAATTTGAGTAAAAAATGACTCATTTTCTCAATTTGATATCAGTTGCTCCAACGGTGCATCAAAACCCGTGGGTCAACCGGATGGTCGACCGGTAAGGGGAAATATATATATATTTTTTTTACCTTTTTGAACTGTTTGAACCCACCTATGTGAACTGACCTATGTGAACTGGGGGAGGAGCGACCGGTTGGTTGACCGGCGGGTCGACCGGTAAGGAAATTAATTTTTTTTTTTTTTGGTTTCCCTCTATTTCTGTTCCTAATTCTTTTCCTATTTCTTTGTCCCTCCATTACATATATGTGGTTTTGGTTTACCTGTAACAATGATTTTCTTCTAAAATCTCATATAAACACATTATTATTCATATGCCAGACAACTCCACACAACTGATACGATCATAGCTTAAACAAAACAGAGCATAATGAATACCTTCAAATCCATGATATTTACTTTATTTTCATCCTCTTCTTCTTCCTCCTCCTCTGATGATGAGTCTGATGATGAATATATGGTCACACTTTTAGGGGCTTATGAGCAGAATAATAGTAGTATGCTTCAAATTCTTAAGTCAAGTGATAGCTCAAAGAAAATAGGTGGTTCTGTTGTAGACCATAAGTATATACGCAAAGATAGAAGGCAGGGTCATGACAGATTGTTTGCAGATTATTTTGCTGTAAATCCAGTGTATTCACCTACAATATTTCGGAGACGTTTTCGAATGCGTCGTCCTTTGTATCTGCGAATTTTGAATGCAATCCAAGCATACAATTCATATTTTGTTCAAAAACAAGATGCAGTTCATGTAGTTGGATTATCTCCCCTACAAAAAATGACTTCAGCGATGAGAATATTGTCATATGGTGTCGCAGCAGATGCAGTTGATGATTACATACGTATCGGGGAAGGCACTGCAATTCAAAGTTTAATCAAATAATATAAATTAAAGTTTCAAGGGAAAAAAATTTCTAAATGACACAAAAGAAACAAAATTCACAGCATACAATATAATGCTATTCTGAAAATAAAATACTCTGTCAGCTTGATATACTAAACAAATATATTTTATAGAACACATTATCAACGGTAAATTTTCAAAATACTCTGTCCATCCAACGGTAAATTATTGGAACGGCTAGTTCTTAAATATGTATATGAGATAACAATTTCAATTATATTTTCAAGGGAATTTAAATTTATATCACCCTTTAAATTATTCCAAGTCCACAAAATAACCTATCTCAAAATAAACCTGTTCAAACCAACCAGTCCAAACCATTGATCAGACCGGTCGATCGGTTGGTCAACCGGCTGGTTGACTGGTTCAACTCCAACGGTCACGCGCACAGACCAGTTCAAACCAACCAGTTCAAACCCGTCGCAGTTCAAACCCGTCGCAGAATTGATGAACCGGTTGACCGGTTGGTCAATCGGCCGGGCAACCGGTTGGTCAACCGGCCGGTTGACCGGTTCAGCTCTTCCAACGGTCAGGAATAGTAATTTGGTAAAATCTATACCTTGTTCTCAGTTTAATGATGTTTTTGTTTAATTCTCATTTTGATATCAATTTGGTGAAACGGTTGGAGCACAAAAAAGTGATTTTTTCACCAAAACTTGAATCTGATGCCAAGTTTGGTTCACCGTTGGAGATGGTCTTAGTGAATTTTTAAAATATTTTTTTTACAATTTTTTTACTTTTTAGGTGTATTTATGTTAGATGTGTCTAAAAAATAAAAAAAAAATTGCTTAAAATATTAAAAAAATTCAGTAAAAACAAAAAAACACAGAAAATAAGAAAGTAGAATTTTCTGAAAAGTGTTTTTTGAAAAATGGAAACAAGCAAGGTGATTATCTTTTTCGAATTGCATACGCATTACGTGTACGAACCGCTAATATATATATATATATATTCATGCTTGGCCCCTGAAAATGAAATCTTGATTCCATCCATGTCTACTTAGAATAGATAACACTTGAAAATTCAGCCAAACCAACATTGAAGGAAAGTAAAGACAACATGACTCTTTGATTTCTTGGGTTGTCTAATGAGTTTTGACATTTATCATGCATTTGTTTTGGTGGAAGCTTAGTAAGAAAATTATACATTCAGCAAACAGAGCATAAGCCCGTCACTAATGGCCTAATTAGGCCCATACTAGACCAGGCCCACTGGATTAGATATACGATGCCGAGCGATCTATGCGGGTGACACGTCGAGAAACAATCGCCAACAATTAAAGAGCATTCATGTCGACTACAAAGGTCAGTTCGACATGACTATCCCAATCAAAGTCGGCCTAAGCTGTCCTTTTCTAGAGGTGTAATAGGGACATGGGTCTTGACATTGTAGTAATGATGGAAAACTCAATTTACGTAAAGAAATATTTACGCAAGCTCTCTATGTAAGGAAGAGAACTAGAAGAAGAAAGGTATGCACATTCATCCAAACTTAATTGATTCCCAAAATATCTAACCTATCTCATTTCATCTAGAATTTGACTTAATTGTTGGAGTGCTAATTCTAGCATCTTTGATCGGAGTGTTTCTTGTTTCAGGCACCAGAGTGAGGATCAAACAAATGTCTGTTTGAGACGAAGGAATATTGCAAAACCACCCCTCACAGTTTTGATTGTTCATGGAAATTTTATTTGGACAAATGCGAAATGGTGAAACTAATTATAAATCAGTGGAAAATTTTGCTCTAATTATCTGTAAAATTGCCATATCCCCTATCATTAATTAGAAGTTCAGTTATTTTGAAAGCTTAATTGGGCAAAATGATCACATACCAACTGTCAAATAAGAGATACTCTGGAGTATGTTATCTTTTGTGAAGTTGTGATTTGGTTTGAATTTGTATATATTTGTATAATTCTTCTTCTTTATAGTCAAAACCATAAATTATATATTTTGGTGTAATTGAACTTTTTCGAAGATCTCCACACAATATGAATATCATAAAAATAGAGCTAAGCTAACAATTGTATGGCAAGAATTCAGATTTCTTGTTTCCAAAATTCCTTAATATGTTCTAAACCTTCTCTTAATTGCACAATATGATAAAGTACACATTGTATAAAAAGGTTTGTGACTAACAAATAAGAGCATGTTCGAGATTGAGAATTTAAACACAGAAAAATATCAACAAAAAAAAAGAAATATATATAGTGTATGATACAGATCTAAGTGTGCATGGATTCCACAATACAAAAATTGAATCTAGGCTAGATATAGTTAATATTTTATGTGTATGGGTTCTTAATCTCTAATATTAGTGGACAAAAATGGGAGTCTATACTCTACCGGGCTATTATATTCTGTTTTTGTCAAACTTTTTAATTCACTCGAGAAAGGAGATTGAAAATCATTTTTCTAAAATTTTTGGTATATTTTCTATGATATTTCCACTAATAATGTTGTGAACACATTATCGAAATATATTAATGAATATGATTTTCTAAATATAGATTTTCACTAACAAATTATAAAATTATGCCCATCCATATATTTTTTGTCTCATAAAATTCTGTCTATTCATGTTTCGATAAAAAAGGATAGAAACATATATGCTTGAATTGATAGTAAAAAAAAAAATTAAATTAAAAAAAATAAAAGAAAGCTTTGGGATAAAACAAACATGGGTTGACTAGAATATATGGAGCAATTGGCAACAAAGCTCATTGAATATTCACTATTTAAATTTTAAACTTGGTCTAATTTTTTTAGAGGGTAGATCCCTATCATGAATTAAAAGTTTAGTCCTTTTGAGAGCTTAATTGAATAAGAAATTCACATACCAATAACAAGCCAGAAAGTGTACACTTGGGGGTTGAGAACTCTGCTTTCACCACCAAATGCAGAAACTTTGCCTTTTTTTCTGTTTTTTCTTTCTTCCCTTTATCCTTGGCTAAACTGATAAATAAATACAAATGAGAGAGAGAGAGAGAGAGAGAGAGAGAGAGATGAGAGGAAATTTCAGAGAAGAAGACCACAAGTTCAGAAGTCTATCCATGCCATGCGCAAGGATAGACTATCGGGGCTGGCAGGGGCCACCCAAGATTTTTTTTTTAAAAAAATTAAGCTCCGTTTGGTAAGTCTCTCAAATTATAATTTTACCCATTGATTTGAGTGTGGTGTTTGTTTTGAACTTTCAAATCATAATTCTACACTAATTTCTCAAAACTCAATTCAAAAGATAATCATTACTTTTCAAAACTCATAACCAAACACATAATTCAAAACTCTTTTCAAAACTCAATTCAAATCAATATTTTAATTTTTTAAATATTTAGATATTTTAAAAATATTTTAATTTTCTTAAGATTTTTAATATTTTAATATTTAAATATGTTATGATTTTTTTAATTTTTTAATTTTTTGAATATTTTTAAATATTTTAATTTTTAAATATTACGATTTTAATTTTTTAAATTTTAAAATATTTTATAAAAATAAATTCAAACTCTATTTTATAAAAATATTTTTAAATATTTTAATTTTTTGGTTATGTATTTGATTACGATTTGAATATAGAGTTGCGAAAGTAGTATGGAGTTTCGAGTTATGTGTTTGGTTATGAATTTTAAAAATAATTTCTTAATTGAGTTTTGTTTTATATGTTTGGTTACGATTTGAGTGTAGAGTTATTTTTAAATTTAAAATATTAAAATTTTAAATTATTTAAATTTTTTGAATATTTAAATTATTTAAATTTTTAAGATTTAAATTTTTTGAATATTTATTTTAATTTTTTACTTATTAAATTTTTTAGATTATTTAAATTATTTAAATATTTATGATTTAAATTTTTTGACTATTTATTTTGAAAAAAAATTATTTCCTTTGTAGTATTTTCAATTAAAAAATTGATTAATGTTATTTTCTATTAATAATAAATTTTTTTAATTGAATTTTAAAAAGAGTTTGATTATGAGTGTTGATCAAAATTTTCAATAGTGTGAAAGTAGTATGTTTTGTTATGAGTTATAACAATTTGAATTAAGTTTTGAAAACTCTTTTCAAAACTCATAACCAAACAAATTTTCTTACTTCACATGTCAAATCAAACTTTCAAAACTCAATTCCACACTCAATTCAAAACTCAATTCAACACTCTATTCAAAAATCATAACCAAACAAATTTTTTACACTCAAATCATAATTTCAAAACACACAAACTCAAAATACAACTCATATTCTCAAATCATAGTTAGAAAGTCTTACCAAACGGAGTTATTCGTTATATTCACCATGGGAACATCGTCATAAGACTATTCAGTCTTATCGCATAAATTTTAACAACATTTTGTAGTGAACAAAGTCAATACCAATATTTTATTAATACTTCGGCTAAGGTTATTGACACCATTAGAGCCGAGCTCCAAATTTCGTCAAGCCACATTCCACAGCCTCAACAATCTCTTACCGTCAAGATCTTCTAATCTCAAGTAAGCTTTGTTTTATCCTAATTATGTTCGCCTATGGTAAGTTCTGATCTTTTCAAAATTGTTCACCTAGGTCGAACTCCTGTCTCCTCGGATCTACTCATCTAGGCCAAGATCTTGTCTTCTGGATCTGAGATCCACTCACTTAGGCTAAGCTCTTAGCTTCTCAGACTTACTCATCTAGGCCGAGATCTTGTCTTGTAAAATCTGGGATCTAGGATCTACTTACTTAGGCTGAGCTCTTGTCTTCTTGGACCTACTCATCCAGGACGAGATCTTGTCTTCTGGATCTAGGATCTACTCACTTAGGTTGAGCTCTTGTCTTCTCGGACCTAATCATTTAGGCCGAGATCATGTCTTTTGGATCTAGGTTCTGCTCACTTAAGTTGAGCTCTTGTCTTCTTGAACCTATTCATCTAGGCGGAGATCTTGTCTTCTAGATCTGGGATCTGCTCACTTAGGCTGAGCTCTTGTCTTCTCGGACCCAATCATCTAAGCCGAGATCTTGTCTTCTAGGATTTGGGATCTGCTTACGTAGGCTGAGCTCTTGTCTTCTCGGACCTAATCATCTAGGCTGAGATCTTGTCTTCTAGATCTGGGATCTGCTCACTTAGGTTGAGCTCGTCTTCTCGAACCTAATCATCTAGGCCGATATCTTGTTTTCTAGATCTGAGATCTGTTCACTCAGGCCGAGCTCTTATGTTCTTGGACCTAATTATCTAGGCCGAGATCTTGTCTTCTAGATCTGGGATCTGCTCATTTAGGTTGAGCTATTGTCTTCTCAGATCTTGTCTTCTAGGATTTGAGATCTGCTCCACCTAGGCCAATGTCTTTTCTACTTGAAGGTAGTCTTCATCTCCTCAGAAGTGCTCATGCCCCCTCATTTTTGCATTCATCCTTTCTGGAAGGGTCTTCATTTCATCAATGTTGACACATTTTCCATCTTCGCTGAACTCGTCGTCGCCGACACGTTGATCTTGCATAATGATGGCCATCTATTGTGACTAAGTTCCCACAGACGGTTCCAAATTGTGGGTGTTGATTTCCGACCACACAACCAAAAAGGGAATTTAGCTGAAGAGCACACGGCAGAATAGATTAAGCCAACTACCTGCCAACAAGAAGATGAGAATACCGCGGTAGTTCGTCCACCCGGGAACACTCCGACGATCAAGTTAGTCGCTTATCTCACAAGATATCATCAACTCAAATCAAGAGCTCACAACATAAATTGCATCACAAATAAAAGCATATCTTAGACTCACAGGGGTGCCTCACTTTTGTAATGGTCAGTGTCCAATAGGGGTGCAATTCGGGCAGGTTCGGTAAAGTTGAGAAGTTGTCCAAGTCCAACCCAAATTGTACTGAGACCTACCTAGTCCCGTCCAGGTCCAAATTGTAACCCGAAATTGCTTGCCCAATCCCAACCCAAGTTAAACCCGAATTGTCAGAGTTGCTCAAATTGCCTGAATTGTAAATGAATTTCAATTTTTTGTGTGTGTGTGTGTGTGTGTGTGTGTGTGTAGCTACATTATTAAATTATTTAAATTTGACTCTATTTACATATTTTTTTTTTTATAGAAAATCATTAATATCATCAAAACAAATCATTTATATAATGTAAGAGAGATGCTGCTATAATAGTCTTTACAATTTATGAGTGAAAATATAAAAAAAAAGGTAAGATTTTATGTTGTTTGTATATATAATATATATTCAATATGATTTAATAATCTAAATTACTTTAATATCATGTAATGACTAATAATTTATATGTATATTTAAATTTTTATATATCTACATATGTATAATTCAGGCTGAGAGTTGCTTGGGTTGTTTGACATCTTTACCCAAGCCCGCCCAAATTTAATTCGGGCTTATGAATTTTTGCCCAAACCCGTACCGAATTTGAAAATATTTTATCCAAGCCTTAAAAAAATTCGGGTTGGGTTCAGGTTGCTCGAGTTGAGCCCGCCAAAGTTGCACCCCTAGTGTCCAACTTCCCCTAGAAGTCTTATTCTTCATGGGACTCTATCCTTTACAAGAATAACATCTATCACAACTCATACTATTCAGATTAAAATGAATTCTCAAGAGTCTCATCGTTATCCAAATAGGTAGTTTGATGTCATCTAAGACTTTAATCTTCTATCCAAATATCTCGAATTCTAGTATTACCGCACCATATCTCGGCACCATGGTCCGCTCACGTGGCACCTCAGCTAACAACCCCCAAAAATATGGGATTTGGCTAGAAATGCAGAGAGTTGACTATCATAATTTTATGTGCAGGTGTCAAAATGAATTTTGGTACAAAATGTAAAGGTGCAAAAGGTAATTTACCCAATTATTGAATATGGAAAACGCGTTATTTGTTTTTTTTTTTTTTTCTTTGGTTGTTTAAATTTAAATGCCTCTGGTTTTTCGGTTTCTTTGATTGATTGTGAAAGAGGAAGGTGGGTTGTAAAACTGTCTTGAAAGAAACCATTTTGTCATCTTTTTGATTTGTTTTTGCCATTGCTTTCATCGACCACCCAAGGGTTCTAAATTGCTTATTTTAGTAATAGATCTTCATAATAAAAAATGTTACTTAAATATAAAATTTATACAAAAAAAATTAACAAGAATGATATGACATTTTGACATTCTTCTAAATAAATTTATTTTTATAAATATTTTATTTTAAAGTGAAAAGTATACATTGATTTGATATCTATTCAAATTGTATAAATAACTTCTTTTTTAAATTTATTGACTGCCGCCCTTGGATACAAATTTCTCATAATTTCTTCTCCCCGTCCTAGTAATCTCTCTCATATGGTATTTATTATCAATTTACTCAAGGATAAACGTAAGAAGAAAGACCAAGAAAAGTCAGGTAACTCAGTTTGTGATCTGGTGAAAGCAAAAAGTTGTCATCCTCACACTCTCTTTACTTGGCTATTATTGGTATGTGAATCTTTTACTCAAATTAAACTTTCAATAGGACTAAACTTCCTACTAATGATTGAGGGATATGATAATCCTGGTGATAATTACGCAAATTTTGATTACATCTCTGTTGGTCCCATTTTAGTCAGCCCAAGTTTCTTTTATTATCTCTAAATTAAAACCTACCTCCTTAATTTTTATTAATTCTGAACCCAAAAGAAATGAAACCTACCTTATTTGAGAGAATTGTATCTAATTTTGTGATCAATTCTCATGTTTTAGACTTCTTTACCCCGTCTTATTTACCTGAAGCCCCACTTCACATAGTTGAAGGGCTATGTTTAAGCTCACAGGAAGAAACTTGAACTGAGAGATCCTAAAAAACCTTTCAGAGACCTGCATTAGACACCGTTTTCGCTTGCCCTGGGAACAATTTTTACTAATTTTTTATTAGTTTCTTGATTTTTCATTCATCTAATATTTTCTCAAATAAAATTACTGCCAATAGTCATTAGATGCAAGATGAGTAATTGTTGTTGGTTCATTATTTATTTATTTTGAGTCCATTATTTATTTATTTATTTATTGTTATTACACCAACAATGGTTGCCTTTGATTTCTTTCAATGTTTACTTATCTAAATTTTTAAGTGTTATTGATGCCCCCAGAGATGTCTACACCGGCCTTCTCCAGCCCTCCACCAGCAGACGGTGGTGGGGCATCTGTTGCAGGTAAGTTTGCTCACTAGAAATATAAGTTACCAAAAAGAAATTACAATAATATGATTTACTTCACTATCCATTTCCATTTTTTTTTACAGGCATAATAGTCGGTCTGGTAGTACTTGTAATCATCGGCATTATCTCTTTGACTTGCGCAAAGATGACAACAAGAGCAATTGTTTCAGATCTACAAGCAAGAGTTGCTCCTCCACCACCACCGACCTTGAATGTGGTTCGAGTTTGGGAAATTGATGTGCCAACAATGGAGAGGTTCCTCCAAGAATTGGCGAAGGACAGACCGGTTAGATTCACAGCCCAGCAACTATGTAGTTTCACAACTAATTACTCCACAAGGTTGGGTTCTGGAGGTTTTGGGATTGTTTACAAAGGCCAATTTCCAAATGGTGTTCAAATCGCAGTCAAGGTCCTCAATAGGAGCTTAGATAGAGGAGCTGAGCAACAATTCATGGCAGAGGTGAGTACTATTGGAAGAACATACCATATAAATCTAGTTAGGTTATATGGATTTTGCTACGATCACATAATGAGCGCGTTAGTGTATGAGTACATGGAAAATGGATCACTAGATAAACACCTTTTTAGCGATACACAAGCAATTGAGTGGGTAAAGCTCCATGAAATCGCGATTGGGACAGCAAAAGGTATCACTTACCTACACGAAGAGTGTCAACAGAGGATCATTCACTATGACATAAAGCCCGGTAATGTTTTGTTAGATGCCAATTTTTTTCCCAAAGTCGCTGATTTCGGATTGGCAAAGCTTTGCAATAGAGACAACACCCATGTGTCTTCCACCGGATATAGAGGGACTCCTGGTTACTCTGCGCCAGAATTTCTTCTGAAGAACTATTCGATAACACATAAATGTGATGTTTATAGTTTTGGTATGCTTTTGTTTGAGATAGTAGGCAGGAGGAGAAATGCCAGAGTTGGTCATGCCGAGGAAGATGAGAGCATGGATTGGTTCCCAAAATATGTTTGGGATGAGTTTGAGAAAGGTGAGTTGGGAGCAATGATATTGTCATGTGGAATCGAAGAGAATGAGAGAGAGAAAGGAGAGAGAATGGCTATGGTGGCTTTGTGGTGTGTTCAGGACTCGCCCGAGGCTAGGCCGCCTATGAGTGCTGTGGTGAAAATGTTGGAGGGAGGAGTGGAGGTGAAGCCACCTCCCAAACCATTCCATTATTTGTATTCTGTAGGGGTGAATGTGCTCAATATACTCAACAGTTCAGACTGTACAAGTAGTGAAGGAACTAATACATACTGGTACAAGGAGACCACTCCTGTCATGGCTAAGTATGAGATACAAATGGCCAGTTCAGGCTAAAAAAAATAAATAAATAAAGAGAAACCATTGTAATTTGTAGCCTCGAATTTTTTTTTTTGAATTTTTTAGTTTGTTTCTCTAATTTGTACCCTAAGTAAAAGCCTTGACTACCCTAAACTACCCTAAAAATTTGAGAAACTATATTGTAACTTGTTCCTAAAGATGATTTTGAGAACTTTATGAGTGTCTCTTATATTTACTGTGAAATTCAGGATTATGTTAAAAAATACAATCGGATTGTCATGTTTGGCTCCTAACAGACTTTGTTTGAAATCTCCATTTAGATATCTATTAGGACACACACGAGTGATTCTCCAAAGTTTTCTCGTAGATTCCATTGTTTTGAATGTGTTTGTGAACAAAAAAGTACTCTGTGACCACCACACAAAATGTACAAACCAAAAGGAAAAAGAGAAGATAGTGACAGGTCATGTGTGGTGTGCCTCTGTTTCAGTTCAACATAACTCTCTGTCAGTTCTGAAAGAAAAAAATTAATAACAAAAAGAAAAAGAACTCTTCAACTAAAAGATGAGAAATAAAAAAAAAAAAAAAAAAAAAAAAGCTATTAAAGATGTAAACAAGAGAAAATGCATCAAGATCAATAGACATAAATCCCAGCCAAATGCTCATGAATTTCAAGTCATAAAAAAGTCAACATTGGAAGCACAGCCTCTTTAGTTTGGCCCCAAGCTCAAAACAAATTCTAATGAAATCCCTAGACCACCACAGATCAAAGTCCCTCAGCTTCTCACAAGAATAAAATGAATCCTGGGCTAGCCCCAGATTACACCATCAAACATAAATTAACACCCATCAGTTTCCTAGATCCCAAACAAGTAGAGAGAACCATCCACAAACACTGGAAGCAAAAGCAAAATAGAAAGATCCAAAAACCAGAGAATCAAAAGAGGAAAAAAATACCCTTCTCCTACTTAGCTGTCCATCCCAAAATGAAGAACACCAGAGCAGGATTCTAGTCAATTACCAAAATCCCATTTCTAATGGATGGGAAACTATTAGTAGAATTTAGATGGCAGCAACTTTCGGAACATCCACGGGGAATTGGTCAATCTCATCCATCCATGGGTTTTTCTCTTTTGCCGGATCGATGGCCCTCAGAGCCTTCCAAACCGCACTGTTACACTTAAACCCGGAACCAAACGCTATCTGCCACATTCTATCTCCCCTCTTCACCCTCCCTTTGGCTTCTGTATATGCCAATTCATACCAAAGAGAACTGCTTGAAGTGTTGCCAAATCGGTATAGTGTCATCCTCGAAGGCTCCATATTCCAATCAGAAAGCTGCAAGTTTTTCTCTATTTCGTCCAACACAGCTCTTCCTCCAGCATGAATGCAGAAATGCTCAAAAGCCAATTTGAAATCGGGGATATAGGGCTTTATCTTCATCCTGAAAAGTTTTTTGCCAACCAATGTGGCAAAGAAGAGCAACTGTTCGGACATTGGAAGCACAAGAGGTCCCAAAGTGGTGATGTTTGTCTTCAAAGCATCTCCAGCGACTGCCATCAGATCCTTTGACAGCGAGACTCCAACCTTTCCATTTGGATCCTCCCTTTGAAAAACACATGAAAAGCATTTATCATCAGAACCCTTGTGGGTCCGAACAGTGTGAACCAATTGGTACTTGGATCGACGCCGGTCAGACCATTTGTTCGAAAGCAGAATTGCTGCCCCTCCCATTCGAAACAAGCAATTTGACACAAGCATTGATCTCTCATTCCCAAAGTACCAATTCAAAGTAATATTTTCCATGCTGATTACCAAAGCATACGAATTGGGATGAACTTGAAGAAGATCTTTAGCGAGATCAATTGAGATCAAACCGGCACTACAACCCATCCCACCAAGATTGTAGCTAACAATGTTCCCTCGAAGCTTATAATGGTTTATAATCATCGCAGAAAGAGAGGGCGTTGGATTGAACAAGCTACAATTCACAACCAAAATCCCAATGTCTTTCGGTTTCAGAGAGGTTTTTGCCAAAAGCTCATCAATGGCACCATACATAACAGCTTCAGCTTCTTTTCTTGCTTCTTCCATACATGGATTAGGAGGTACTCTTAGAACAGCATCAGGGAGGTATGTAGTCTGACCAAGACCAGACCTTTCTAAAATCTTCTGTTGGAATTGGAGGTTCTCTTCATTGAATGATCCTGTCAAACGCGACCTCTCCATGAAAATCTGCCTTGTGCATTGACGAGCATCTTCTGGTTTATAGCACGAGAAATTCACGAGGTAAACTGGGCGAGGACGAGTAAGGAAGTGAAGGGTGGATAGGAACACCAGAAGTGTCGAGCATAGAATCACGGATATTAGATTGAACTGAAGATGGTCCCAAAGAACATACAGATCTTGGAGGGAGAATGTAGATAGCTGAGCCGCAATAAGAACGATTAGAGGACTTAAACATAGGTACATTCCATGGGTAATGAGGTAATGGTATCCCAGTTTAACATACTTCAATTTGACAGATTTCTTGAAATCCGGAAGCTTCTGCGACGAAGATGATGGTATCAAAGGTTTGCTGAGTTTTGATTCACTCATTGTCGAAGGATTTCAAACAAAGGAGTTGGATTGAAATAGATGAATTCAAACAATTGAGCTAGTTCAAACAATCTAATTCCCTTAAGACAAGATGGGTAGTATTTTAGATCAAACCCCACAGATTTTCTTCCACTTTCCAAGGAAAATGTATATAGGAATCTAAGATCTGGGTGTTAAGAGAAATCTCTAGAAGCTAACTGGGCATGTGTTCAAATACAAAACTAATTCGAAGTAAATGGTTTCTATCAACAGAAAATCAGAGAACACAGCTCAAGGAACATAGAATTCCTGCAAAATCAGAACACATTATAATCAATTTACAACAAACATGTTTTTATCTGTCCTATAACATATAAGATCTAACCAATGTTGCTCATAGAAAAAAAAAAAAAAAAAGAGAAAAAAAAATATGTGAAACCCAGAATTGAAATAGAGAAAATTGGAGATTAGAAATGAAACCCAGATCGGAAAACTGACCTTGAGCGGTGTAAATCTCTGCCACCAGATCACCTCGTCGTCTCCGAAGAAACCAGCAATGTGTTTATGTGTAGAGAGAGATTTTTAAAAAATGAGACTTTGTTTACAAGAGGGAGAGCGCGTTTACGGTGAGAGAAAGACACAGACAGAGACAGATGTATAATACTACATGTGCGCTTGTATTTATAAATTTAAATTTTTGAATAATTTGATAAATAAATAATGCGCCCGAGATAATTGTCCAAATAATCATGGAGAGGATATTTAAAAGGTTAGTTAAGTTTTAAATTCGAATTTATAGAGATGTCACCTTACGTTGTAATTCTAATTATTAACTTATTAACTTAAATAAGTTGATAAATAAAAATAATTGTTAAATAGTTTTTTAGTGAGGAGAAGGTGTTTAATAGTTTTGGATGATTTAATAAAAATAAATAAATAAATAAAATATCTAGAGATTATTGAATGTAATAATTATTAAAAATGGAAGGCTTTTGAATTTATGTTATTTTATTTAAAAGTGACAATGTTCATTAAAATGGAATGGAATGCAATTTGTACAATAGAATAAGAAATTAGAAATGAGTTTGGTAATTATTTTTTTTAAGAAAAATTACAAATAAGTGGTAATTTCATAAAATATTTATAAATTTATAAAAAAAAACTATAAATTTAATTATCAAAATTAGTAAAATTTATCACTAATTTAAAATAATTTTTGAAAACATGTATTGATTTATAAATTTTTCCTTTTTTTAATAGTTGTTTTGTTGAATTTTGAGAATTTTTTCAAAAATTTAAAATTAGATGGATCTGAAAAGTTAAAAAATAATTATTAAAAAAAAATATTTTTTTTGTCTATAATAAAAAAATCAAAAATTTCATACAAAATTTACCTTTTAGATTTATGTAAACTACGTGAACCCAAAAAGTAAAAATTAAAAAAAAAAAAAAAATTTAAAGTCTCTAATATTAAGATTTTATAAGATAAATGACATATAATATTTTTATAGTAGTTGGGATCCCTCAATATTTTTATAAAAAAAAATCGATAAAAAATTTTATTCCGACACAGAAAAATTTCACCGAAAGATATTAACTAAAAAAATGTATTGGAGCTCCCAAAGTTAGGGAGAAATATTTCACTAATTTTTTTTTTAAAAAATGCAGATTATTTTTTATAAAAATAACTTTAAAAAAATGAGAAAAATATGATTTTTTAACTATTCCCCCATAAAAGACAATTTTAATCCAATTGGAATGTTTTTATAATAGAAATAGATACCAAATATGCATGTAACGTGTACTGCATATGGACTATATAAGGAGAAGACAGCGAACACAATTGTGTGTGGACCGTTGAAACTTCAAGGAAACGGCTGTCACGTGTCTTATTTTATTTTAAATAAATTATCAGTAACTCCTAATAATTAGACTTTTGTCAAATCGTGCTGAAAATAAGTTCTAGTAAAATTATCATTAAAAATAATTTTTTATAACAATTTTTTTGCATATATTGCTAAAAATTGACGATTAATAATTTTTTTGTCACGATTTTTGTAAATTGTTACAAAAACTTACAATTTTTTTTTTTTTTTTTTTGAACCGAAAGACACTAACACATTGATTAACCAACAACAGAGGTTACATCAGCAGATAATAAAGATAAAAGACTAACAGATGGGAGCACAGCCCAGGACACAGGTAGACAGGTAGACCCTGAGAGGCTTGGGTTTTGGCCACCCAATTTGCTACACGGTTGTTGGATTTGTGAGTCCATGAAAAGGAAAGTTGATAGGCTGAGGCGAAGTAGCGAATATCCAGAATAATAGCACTCAACTCCCAGGGAGGGACCTGCTCTGAAGCACACAGTTTGATAACCATTTGGTTGTCACTTTCAATCTCCACAAATAACAAGTTATGGGCCCTAACCATAAGGCAAGCCGCCTCGTCTTGGGAGGCTGAAGAGGCTGAAACAGTCCTGGCGTTACCATTAATCAGTTGGCCATTGGAATCTCGAATAACTACTGCAATGGCAGCCATGGAGTTCCGCTGGCAGAAAGAAGCGTCATCTAGGAAGCACGGATACAGATACGAGATACGGGTACGATACAATACGAATACGGCGATACGACAAAATTCGAAAAAGTAGGATACGGATACGGCGGGAATACGTTCATAAAAAATATTTTTTCACAATTTTTAGTAATGTAGCACACATAAAAATAAAACTTCAACAATTTTCAATAATGTAACATACATAAAATAAAACTTCAACAATTTTTAGTAATGTAGCATACATAAAAATAAAACTTAAAGCAAAAGACAACTTGATAAAACATAAAAGTTTATTTATTTATTTATTAATATTTTTTTTTTACCTTATTTGATTTATTAATAAGTTTACAAAGTTTATAATTTTATAAGTTTACAAAGTTTATTTTTAATAAGTTTATTTATTTATTTGTTTTATCAGATTCAAGTAACAGTACCGAATAATGTCAACAAAATTTTTTTTTTTTTATGTCTTATTTGATTTATTTTATTTTATTTACAGAGTATATACATACAAAAAATTTTAAAAATAATAATAATAAAAATAAAACAACAGAGACGACATATAAGGGAGAGGGAGAGAGAGATCGACCAAGAGGGGGGGAGATGAGATCGCGATCTGTCTGAGACACAGACAGATCGAGCGAGAGGGAAAGGGAGAGGGAGAGAGAGAGAGTCCGTGAGATCGAGTGAGAGGCAGACAGAGGGAGCGAAAGGGAGAGAGAGAGAGACGAACCTGATCAACGACCGTGGAGCTCCTGTTCGCAAACCTGAAAGATGACCGTCGAGCTGCTGTTCGAGACGAGAGATGAGAGACGACGAACTCCTTCTCCTCCTTCGCGGCTGATGTTCGACCTAGGTTTGGTTGATTGTTATTATTTTTTTTTTGTGTTTTATTTTATCTGATTTTCATATTTTACATTTTTACCCCATTTTAAGTTTTTTAAATTAATTTTTTGCCTCGCCATATCCATACCGTATCCTGACCGTATCCCGACCGTATCCTCGCGTATCCTAAACGTTTTCGAAATTCAAAAATTAAAAAAAAAAAATTGGATACTTCATTTCCTGTATCTAATACGTATCCCGCCATATCGGGCGCGTATCCGTATCCGATACGTATCCGATACGCGTACGGGGGCCATTTCGGAGTATCCGTGCTTCATAGAGCGTCACAGTTGATCTTGAAGTAACCAGAGTTGGTTGGTATCCATCCTGAAACAGGGGTAGAGGATAGAGAAGCAGGCCGATGATCTTGATTGGTGATAGTGCTTAAGAAGTCTTCCTTTTCAGTCCAAGATTGTGCAATTCTATAGAGTGTTGTCAAAGGATCCACTGGGATATTGTTGAAGACGAACTCGTTCCTCGATTTCCATATGAACCAACCCACAGTGGCAATTTTGCTGAGAAAGGTCTTAGCATCAGAAGTGGAGAGGGCTTGGCTAATGATATCACTTGTCCACTGAGACACATTTAGGATTGAGCCAAGGGCTATTCTAAGGTTAAGTGAGCTTCCAAACCACACAGCTTTAGACCAAGAGCAATCAAATAACAAGTGTTCCACTGTTTCAATAGCAGAAAGACAGATTGGGCAGACCGTCGAAGTGCCACATTTGCGCCTGAAAAGACCAGCTTTGGTTGCAATGAGGTTTTTTAAGTTGCAAGGAGGTTTTTTGAATTGGTTGCCACAATTAGTAATGTTTTTCTGTGACAAAGTTTTTAAGTTGTTATTGAAAGTTGAAAATTAGTGATTTTTTTGTAAAGATTTTTTAAATTGTCTCTAAAACTTATAATTAGTGACATTTTTTGTGATAAAATTTTCAAATTGTCGTTGAAAATTAACAATTACTGACATTTTTTAATAGTGTTTGATAAAAAAATCATTAATTATCATAGGATTTATTAGATAATAAATCTATCCATTAAGACCTACACATAAGTTTCTCTGGTTTTGTTTTAAAGATAAATTATATTAGGATCCTATAGGTCAAATTGGGGTGGTGCCTTAATTAATTTTTTATTAACCAAAATAGCGAGATTCACTCGTCCAATTTAATTTGTTTGATAATCATGACTCTTTGATTTATTATTAAAGAAAATAGTTGATAAGCTATGATTTTAAAAAGTATATTGAAAAATAAATATGATAAATTTATATAGTTATAATTATTAGATGAATTTAATTTGATCATTAAAATATATTACTCTGTAATGATTTCTCTTTAATTTAAAATATTGATAAATTTATGTGTCTATACTAAATATGTAACAGAGATTATTCATTACAATTATATAATAGAGATGATTACAATCTGTTTAGATGTGCAGTTTGCAGCTTGCAAAATTAATCTGATCCAAATCAACAGCTGTAAATTTGTTGGATTAATTTGACTCAAACACCCAAAAAAAGGCCACAAAAAAAGAAAATAAAAAAGGCAAATTAATACGTTTGGATCTTGTAATAAGCTTTGGTATATACTTTCTACTCTTCTGATGTGTGAAAGTGAAAGGTCATAAAGAGGAGCTGTGTAACATTTATACCCCAACCCAACCACATGAAGAAATTTTTTTTTTTAGTAATTCTAATTTATAATTCTATAAATTACTAATTTAAATATTAGAGCATCTCAAATTAAACGTTTTAATCGGAAAGGACTTGCATGTCAAAAGAGAAAATGTTTCGACTTTGATTCCATTCAAATTCAGTACGATAGGTTTCCACCCTTAATTACTCCTTTCTATTATTTTCTTATCTATATCTATACTCTATATTAAGCAAAAGGAGATTTTTAACTCCAAATCTTGTGGGAGCTCCAATCTCTCAATTTAAATTTTCTGATTTTTTGATTTTAAAAAAAAAAAATCTTAGCATTTATTAACTTTTCCCAACCCCCAAGTCTTACCCTCATAATAATACTTTAATACATTAAGAATAAACATAAAAAAAATTCTTTGAAATCCAACACATATGAATTCCTTGAAAAGTTTCAACACATATGATTATTATCCCTTATAATAACACTTTGATGCATTAAGAACAAGCATAAAAAAATTTTCTTGAAAAGCCCAACACATATGATTATTATCAAAATATTAAAGTTTAATATAATATAATGAAAAAAAGAAGACATTTAATTCCTTAAAAAGTCCAACACATATGATTATTATCAAAATATTAAACTTTAATATAATATAAAAAAGGAAAAAAAAGAAGACATTTAAAAAAAAAAGAAAAAAAAAAAGACATTTAAAAATCGCAATTCACATATATAGATAATTGTAAATATATTAAGGAAAATGGGGTTTCTAAACCCCAAGCCTTGTGGGAGCTCCAATCTCTCAATTTTAATTTTCTAAATTTTTGATTTAAAAAAAAAATCTCAGCATTTATTGATTTGGTCAAAATCCCCCTAATCAGCATTTATTAACTTTTTCCAATCAATATGCCTGCATTTATTGATTTGGTCAAAATCCCTGATTAGCATTTAAAATCCCCTCATACAAATAATTATAGATATAGCCTGTGTATAATTACTGCAGTAGCCTTTTTAATTTCTTATGTATATTATAGTTAGTGATAAGATTATTAAATTATTTTTATAAAAAATCTTTAAAAACATAATTTATATATTAAAAAAAATTAAAACAAATATAAATATCTATAATTATCCCGTGCATAGCACGGGTGATAGGCTAGTTATATATTAAGCAAAATGAGATTTTTAACCCCAAGGCCTGTGAGAGTTTCAATATCCCAATCTGAATTTTTTAAATTTTTTATTTAAAAAAAAAAAAACTCAGCATTTATTGATTTGATTAAAATCCCCTGATCAGCATTTATTAAGTTTTTTCAATTCACATGTTTTTCCACATGATTGCATTTATTGATTTGGTCAAAATTCCCTGATCAGCATTTAAAATCTTCTCAAACAAATAATTACAGATACAATCCGTGTATAGTTACTGTAGTACCATTTTCAACTTCTCTCATACACTATGGTTAGTGATAAAATTGTTAAATTGTTTTTATAAAAAATCTTAAAAAACATAATTTATATATTAAAAAAGTTTTAAAACAAATATGAATATCTATAATTATCCCGTGCATATATAACAGAGTGACTTTTCGCGAGGAGTCTTGTGGGAGCTCCAAAACTCCTACCAATATTTGTGAGTTTTTGATTTAAAATATAATTTTAAAAAAATGTTATTGGCTAACCCATTAAATCAATAACTAGCCTATCATCCGTGTTATGCAGGGGATAATTATAGATATTTATATTTGTTTTAGATTTTTTTTAATATATAAATTATGTTTTTTAAGATTTTTTTTCTTATCACTAACCATAGTATATGAGGAAGTTGAAAATGGTACTGCAGTAACTATACACGAATTGTATCTATAATTATTTGTATAAGGGGATTTTAAATGCTGATCAGGAGATTTTGACCAAATCAATAATTGCAGGCATATGGAAAGATATGTGGATTAAAAAAAAGTTAATAAATGCTAATCAGGGGATTTTGACCAAATCACTAAATGCTGAGTTTTTTTTTTTTTTTTAAATAAAAAAATTTTAAAAATTCAGATTGAGATATTGAAACTTCCATAGGCCTTGGGGGTTAAAAACCCCTTTTTGCTTAATATATAGTAAGTATAGATATAGATAGATAGATAGATATATATATATATATATTTTGTGTGTGGTTTCTATTTGGATTTTTTTTTTTAATTTATTTAAGATGGAGTTGTGGATATCTTTTTTTTTTAAAATTTAATTTATCTATGGTTTCTATTTGTTTTTAATTATTATTATTTAGGTAAGTTATGATGTGAGTTAGATATGTGATAAACATGCGAATTTTATTGATTTAAAGTTTATTTAGATAAACTTTAAAGATTTTTTTTTTAGTTTTTTTTGTTATGTTATAATATAATATATAAAATATAGGTAGATATCTACAACTTTAATAGAAAATATTATCTGATTTTTTGGGAAAGAGAAAATGAATGTAAGTTTTAATATTTTTTTTTGAAAATTTGTGAGAGAGATTAGGAGGGAGAGATTATGAAATATTTTTGTTATTAAATAAATAAATCAGTCAATAGTTTTTTTTAATCTATTTTGTAAATTAAAAATCAATAATTTTGAAAAATTGATTAATTTGTCCCATTAAGTAATTTAAAATTTTGATAGATATACATAAAAAAAAATACATAATTATATTATTAAATCACAATTCAAATTTAGATGTTATATCTTTTTGAGATCTATAGCTAAATTCTTATCTCTTTTTTTTTTTATTTTTGTGTGTAACCATAGTGCATGAGAGAAATTGAAAAGGGTGTTGCAATAATTATGAGAGAAGTCAAAAGGAATTGTGGGTTGGGAAAAGTCCATAAATGCTGAGGTTGGGTTGGGAGAAGTCAATAAATGCTGAGGTTTTTTTTTTTTAAATCAAAAAATTAGAAAATTAGGATTAGGAGATTGGAGCTCCTATCTGATTTTTTGGGAAAGAGAAAATGAATGCAAGTTTTAATATTTTTTTAAAAAAATTTGTGAGAGAGATTAGGAGAGAGAAATTATGAAATATTTTTGTTATTAAATAAATAAATCAGTCAATAGTTTTTTTTAATCTATTTTGTAAATTAAAAATCAATAATTTTGGAAAATTGATTAATTTGTCCCATTAAGTGATTTAAAATTTTGATAGATATACATAAAAAAAAAATACATAATTATATTATTAAATCATAATTCAAATTTAGATGTTACATCTTTTTGAGATCTATAGCTAAATTCTTATCTTTTTTATTTTTTATTTTTGTGTGCAACCATAGTTTATGGGAGAAATTAAAAAAGATGTTGCAATAATTATGAGAGAAGTCAAAAGGGATTGTGGGTTAGGAAAAGTCAATAAATGGTGAGGTTGGGTTGGGAGAAGTCACTAAATGCCAAGGTTTTTTTTTTTTTTTAAATCAAAAAATTAGAAAATTAAGATTAGAAGATTGGAGCTCCCACAGATCTTGGGGTTAAAAATCTCTTTTTACTTAATATATAGTATAGATAGTATAGATTATAAAAATACTAATTATCCCATGATTTATGCTTTTTAAAAGGAAAGATAAAAAAATCTTCTTCATCTATTACCAAAAACCTATCATCTCTCACAAAAATTTAAAAGGAAAGATTAAGAAATTTTCAAAACTACTCTAAAATTTTTAATTTTATAATTTAAAAATTAAGAAATACACATGTGATAAAATTATTAGTTTATCCACCCTATTAAATTCAAAATTTTGAAAATATTTATATAGAAAGTCTAAAATAAAGTTGTAATCATATATAAATCATATGAAATTTGAAAATTCTCAATAATTAAGTTTAACATGAAATTTTATTCATGTTTAATTCGAAACTTTCTATTATACTATACTATTATAAAAGCAAAACTGTTGTCAAGCCTTTGAAAAAAATTATAAAATTATAAATTTAATTGATTAATTTATGAATTTTAAGGCATCAATTATCAATGATATATATCTATGATTTTAAATTTAATTCTTTTTTACATAAAAAAGAAAAAGAAAAAAAAGAAGCTGTATCCTTGCCTAACTTGAAATTTAAAAATCTTTTTAAAATAGTCCAAACATAATTTTACTCAAAAGTAATTCCAATTATAATTTATTCTAAAATTTGAACATATTTACTTTATAATAATCAAAATCTCTTAAATTTTTTAATTTTTTTTGTGAAAATTAAAATATACATGTGGCATAAAATACATTTAACCATAAATAATAATAAAAAAGAAAAAGAAAAGGCTATAGATAGAATTTCAAAACAAAATTTTTAACAATTCCTATGTTACATCTAATTTTAAAAAGAAAGTCTCATTAAAATTTAAGCATATATAATTTGAAAATTTTTATATGAAAATATTAATGAAATTAGGTATATATATCATATTTTATAAAATAATTATAAAATTCAAGTACTCATATATTAATCTATTGAGAAAAATATGAAATGAAAACTTGAAAATTATAAATTGGCATATAAATCAAACCAAACTTGGCTTCTAGACTGTGTTTAGTGTCTAACCCAGTTACAGCAACCCGAAGATGAAAACTATAATATAATTTAAATATAAAATTCAAATTAATTATTTACCAAATATTTGTACTAATTAATCAACATTATCCCTAAATTGTTAAGATATTATTAACAAATTTTAATTTTTATCTTTGAGTTATTGAATTTATAGTCGATGTATATTTAAAAAAACGCAGGTTATTCTTATATAATTAAAAAAATTAAAAAATAAATATAGAAGTAAAAAAATCTAATTCCCTCACAATAAATTAAAATTAGTTAATAGGGAATGAAAGATCAAGAAATCATTTGAGAATAATAAACAATTCAAATAATTTTTCATTTCTTACACCTAAAAATAATATTAATCTTTACTTGAATGGAGAAATCATTGTAGAATATTAAAATACTCAATTAATTTGTTGTATGATACTTAAAATCCATCTTTATTTTCTAATTTAAATTATTTTTATTAAATTAAATCTTAAAATTAATTTATTACTTTCATTAATGGTTAAATTTATACTTTATTTTTTTATTTCTCACCTTTATGTTGTTCTTTTATTATTTATAGCGAAATGTTATTATTTAAATTATCTAATTTTACTTCTTCTGTATATTTAATACTTATATAATTTTATTGATAATATTGAGAAATTAGACTCTAATACTAATTTAAACACACAATCAAATAAAACACTTTCTAAATAAAAATATAAATGTAATTTAATTTAGCCTATTAAATATATATGAAATTATTATTTATTTTTCATAATTTTTTTAAAATATAAATGTAATTTCTTGACTCTATTTTTTTCCACAACAAGTTTTTTAACTTTTATAGACAAAAAACAAAATAAAAATTCAACCATTAATGAAGGCGAGAAATAAATTTTAATATTTAATTTAATAAAAATAGTTTAAATGAGATAAATAAAGATGGAGAAATAAATTTTAAGTATCATACATAACAAATTAATTGAGTATTTTATTATTTTCAAATAATTTATTCATTTAAGTAAAGATTAATTTTAATTTTAGGCGTGAGAAATGACAAATTGTTTGAATTATTTATTATTCTCAAATGATTTATGAATCTTTCATTCCCTATTAACTAATTTTTATTTATTGTGAGACGATTAAAAAAAATTTACCACTATTTTTATTTTGTTAATCATGTAAGAAATATTAATCTTCGCTTTTTTAAATATGCATAAACTTAGGGATGTAAGAAAAATCGAAAAAACCAACTAAACCGATCGAACCGGATCGAACCGGTCATATTTGGTCGGTTTTTTAATATAAATCGGTCTGTTCGGTTTTGGAAATTAATTTTTTTCGGTTTTCGGTTCGGTGCCGATTTTGATATACTATACACCGATTTGCACCGAAACCGACCGAATATATTTACATATAATATATATTAAATATATAATGAATATTTTGACTCTATTTGATAGACTTGTGGTTTAAACTTATGGGATGATTGTTTTAAGTTTTGGTTTTGTTTTGACGTCAAGACTTTGGTTCTAAGATTATATTTTGTTTCTAATTCTAATTCAATAAAAGTTTCAAGCTTTAGTATTTATTAATTTTTTTTATTTGTATTTTTGTGAATGGTTAGATTAGATATGGTTAAAATTGTGTACAAATGGCTAATTTAATTTTTTTTATAAATTATTTATTATACTACAAATTTAAGAAATGATTTAATTTTTAAAGTGCTTAAACTGATTAAACCGCATTAAGCCGAATCGTTTGAATTGGTGCAGTTTGGTGCGGTTTGATAAAAAATTTGATCTATATTAGTTTTCAATATAATAAAACCGATATTATCGGTTCGGTGCAAAATTTCACTTTAATACAGACCGTCCCGAACCGATTACATCCCTACATAAACTAGAAGCTTAATGACTCAAAGATAAAATTTTGAGAATAATATAAGATTGAGAAAAGATAAAATAATAATTTTTTTATAGATATGAATAAATTAATAATGCAAATTGCTAGGTAAAAACTAAATCTATTTATTTTAACTTTAAAAAAATTAAAATAATAAATGTATTACTTAAAATAATAAATTTTAGGTTATTTATGTGATGTGAAATAAGTCTTATAATTAAAGGGTAAATTACAAATATACTCCCTAAGATTTGATTAAAATATGAATCACCTCCTATAGTTCTGAAAATTACATTCTACCCACTGAGATTTCTAATTCCATAACAAATCGCTCTTTTATTAATAAATCATGAAGTCAATTAATAATTTTTAATGATATTATAAATATATTTCAATTAATAATTTATGTAATTTTATTATTATATAGGAGAACAATTATGAATTTCATTTTTTTAGTTAAATCTGTTAAATAAAAAATTCTAACATTGGGAAATTTATAATTTTTCAAATAATAGGGGCAATCTGTATTTTAAGCAAATCTTAGGAGGTGTATTTATAATTTACCCTATATTAAATTATTGGGATGTTATGTAATGTTAATTTTAGAGAGATTATTTATTTTTAAGTATTTTATCAATATTTTTTTTTTGTATTAAATGATTTAATAATGTCTGACAATTTAAAGATTTTATTTAATATTGTATTAAATTTAAGAATTTTATTAAATAATAGTAAAATATGTATGAGTTTTTGATAATATATATGCAAAACCTCATGGGAGGTGAGTGAAATTTCTCGATTAAATAGATAAAGTAATTAATAGGAAATTCCGTCATTTTTTGTATGACATCAACATGGCATCAGCAAATTTTGTTAAATAACTTAATAATAGGAGAATTTTGATAATAGTTTTAAAAGTAAAGGAGGTTAGTGTAATTATTAAAATTACAAAAAATATCCCTGTAATTGTTAGAAATCTCATCCCCCCCCCCCCCCCCCCCCCCCCCCCCCCAAACACAAAAAAAGAAGTAATCTTTGCACCATCTTAAAAAGACCAAACAACTCTCATGAGTGAGTGGATATGAGTTTATACATTTGGAAGGATAAAATGAGAAATTTAAGCAACAAATAAAAGTACGATACAGTCATTTATATTTTTTCATACAATTAAAAAATTCATACCCCAATACATTAACTTTTATTATCTCATAAAAAAGCAAAGGTCACTTAAATAACTAATTTTAAAAATCCACTTAGTTAAAAATAAAAAAAAATTATGTGCAAGTCCTAATAGGTGAGCTTATTATCCAACAAGTCCTGTGATAATTAGTAGCATCTTTCATCAAATATTTATAAAAACATTACTAATTTTTAGTTTTAAGGACAATTTAAAAAATTCGTCACAAAAAATTACTAACTATTAGTGATAGTTTAAAAAATTTCATAAAAAAATTATTAATTGTCAATTTTTACTCACAACTATCAGTAACAAATTGATAGAACTTAGTAGGAATTAAATACAATTATTAAAACATATTGATAATTTATCCTAAAAATAATTAAAACTCAATTTTATCTATTTTTTGTTTTTAAAATTTTTAATTGATTAAAAAATAAATTTATAAATTATTGTTTAATTCTATAACATGGATTATACTCTAGTACTCTTTTGAAATAAAATTTTCATATGAATGAAGTAGACATAACAGCAAAGTCCTTTTCCGATGTACCAAAAAAAGAAGACATTACAGCAAAGTAACGTTTCGATCATGTGTGGTTTTATACCCTTTTTGGTGGAGAAGTCACATGTTGTGTCTTCCATTTCTTGAGATTTCTCTTGGGACATTTGATTAGTTGTCAAACAGTTTACTTCATGTGAGCAAATCCCTTGTCCGTCTGTCCAAATAAATAAATATAACTTCTGGCTGGAATTTTGGGAACAAAATAAAAAGTCAATCTTTAACTTTTTATTTATTTTTGGATCACATCATCTCTTACATTGTCTACTAACAAAAAGACAAACTAGGATAAAAAAGTTAAAAAATTAACTTTTTACCAACTTCCCAAAAACACCACAGTATAGTTTTTGTTAAGTTGAAATTTTAATTTGAAAAAGTTTAAGTAGTAGTTTGTGAGATTATTATGAATTTTGTTTTGATAATCTAAATCATTTATTTTGTAAGGTTTATACATGTAACAATCCATATTTTTAATTATTCTGTAGAATTTATACTAATATTATTTAATCTCAGTTAGGAAAATATATAATTTATTATATATTATTATGTGTAATTTTTAGGGGTGCAACACTCGGGCGGGTTGGGAGGTTGTCCAAGCCCAGCCCAAGTTGTGCTGAGATCTGCCCAAACCCAAATTGTAACCCGAGGTTGTCTGCCAAACCCGACCCAAGTTAAACCCGAATTGCTCGTGTTGCCCGAATTGCCTGAGTTGTAAATGAATTTTATTTTATTTATTTTTTTTTTTTTTTTGCAACTACATTATTAAATTATTAAAATTTGACTTTATTATAATTTTTTTATTTATAGAAAATTATTAATACCATCAAAATAAATAATTTATATAATGTAAGAAAGATGCCACTATAATAGTCCTTACAATTTATGAGTAAAAAAAAAAAAGAAAAAAAAAAAGATTTTATGTTATTTTGTATATATAATATATATTCAATATAATTTAATAATATAAATTACTTTAATATCATGTAATGACTGATAATTTATATGTATATTTAATATTTTTATATATCTATATATATATATAATTCGGGTTTCGGGTTGCTCGGGTTATTTGACATCTTTGCCCAAGCCCGCCCAAATTTAATTCGGGCTTCTGAATTTTTGCCCAAACCCGTACCGAATTTGAAAATATTTTATCCAAGTCCTAAAAAAATTCGGGCTGGGTTCTGGGTTGCTCTGGTTGAGCCCGCCCAAGTTGCACCCCTAGTAATTTTGTAAAACAATACAATTATTAAAAGTTTAGGGGTCAAAATAATAATAATAATAATAATATTGGGTGTGGTAGTAAAATAAATAATTTATTTTCTGTTGGTATATGATAAAGTATAATTTAATTAAGAATTAATTAATTTATATAATTATATTAAAATATTGGGGTCAAAAGGTAATTATCTTAAATATTTATTAATGATAAGAACGAATCATGAAATTAAATATCGAATCTAGGAGAAAGGGATGGCCTAGCCACGTGTTGGCCAACCCAATGGCCTCACCTCCTTATAAAGTAGGGAGGTGATTCGACTGGGTGAAGAAAAGAAAGGAAAGAAAGAAAAGAAGAAAAGAAAGAGAGAAAGGAAAGAAAGAAAGAAAAGAGAGGAAGGAAGAAAAAATAGTTGAAGCCGAGAAGGTCTTTGATAATGGAAATAAAGAGTGAAGTATTAAAATTAAGGTGAATTATATTATATCTTGAGTATCATAATGTATTTATGTATGTTTTGACTTACCATATTTATTTTATACAAGTTATATTTTATAAACTATTATAAATTATATAAACATTTCAGTTACGTGGTTTTATTTCTGAACCCTATTTGCTTAAAAGGAAACCCATGAATATGTTTGTTTTATATTTTAAGAATATTTGACTATGACCTTATATACAATTATGTTTTGTAAGTACCACCACGAGAGTCCCATGCCTTTGGGGGACTTAAATGATCATTGGCCTCTGTTTGACCACTTCGTGGTCCTTTGTTTCGTCATGGATTCCATTGACCTCTGTTCTGTGCGGTGCAAAGTATTGTACGGAAGCTAAGTACTACACTATTATGGGAGCCACCTCTAGAATCCGTACGAGTCACCTCTTGAATCCATACCTCTGTTCTGTGTGGACCAAAGTGCTGTGCGGAGCTAAGTACTACACTATTGTGGGAGCCACCTCTAGAATCCGTACGAGCCACCTCTTGAATCCGTACCTCTGTTCTGATTGTCACGTCTGTGACCTCTGTTCTGTTCTGTTCAGTACCGTGGTTATGGTCATTTACTTACATGATTTCTGTATTTCAGTTCTGCTACTTAAATGATTATTTGTTCCGACTAAGTTATCTTAAATGTTTTGGCCTAATTACTCTCCATGGTTATTTCATGTCCCTTATACTCTTGATATAATATTTCTCACTTTGCCATGTGCTTATAGTTGTTTACCAATTTTCAGGAAACAATGCAATTCAGAAATAGCTTTTGGAAAATCTTAGATACAGGGTTGCGGAATAAACACACACAACACTTTTATGATATTTTCTATGTAAAATATCGATCTTTTTGGTCAATCAATTTTGTAATAAAAATAGAAGTTCCGATAATTATTTTGGTATCCTTATTTAAATATTACTTCCGCTTGTGTTTATTTATTTGTTCAAGGATTGGCCGTAGGTAACTTCAGTTACTGGCCATCACGATACTTAACCCTTAGGTACGGGGAGTGGGTCGTGACAATACATATATTATTTATGAATAAAATTAAATTAATTCAATAATTATAAATTTTTCATTTTATTATATTTGTTTCTAAAAAAAATAAATGATTTACTTTAAAAAACATGTTTGTCGTTCATTCTTTTAAGAGACAAATATGATAAAATAAAAATATTATATTTTATTGATTGGCATTAACCCTAGATCCTTATCTCTGAGAAATGAATCAATACTTTCTACTCGAGTTTCATCGTGGACTATTTCCATTACAACCCAACAAAAAAAGAGGGGTTCTAGTGGGACAAAACAAATGATGTCGAGCCAAGACCACCTTCATTCCTATATAAAATAAAAATATTTTATTTTATTTTTTCATATGTGATATATACTAAAAATATTATAAAATAGACGGTTCGAATTATTGAAATAAAATTCATGATAAGTTCTCCGAACACCTCAAGTTTATATTTCAAGTTGAGAAAAACCTAACCATTTTTCAAAATGACAAGATTGTTTTAGCCAATTGAACCATATTGTTGAGTCTCATTGGGGCCATCATACACATCATCGAATCCAAACCTTATAGGGCCTTTTGAATAGATCGTTCATGTAAAAAATCATGTTAATCAGACAATTATAATAACAATATCAATTCATATTTATCTACAAAATAATAAATAATTTATTTTTAAAATTATTTTTATCGTCTAATATAATTTAATTATGTATTAATATTATTCAATTAATTTAATTTTTTTTATAAATAATATTCAAATATGCTACAAAATAAATTATTTACATCATTAACGTGAAAGAGCCCATAATAGATTCAAAAAAGCCCAAAATCACGGTCCAAAAAAGCCCATGATGAGCTCACTCACTGGGGTGGTTATTCGGAACGGCAGTGGCATCCCTCCCGTCTGTGATCGGACTGGAGGATGTTTTTAGACTCGTGGAGGCTCATCATAGGTTTCATTTTAATAATTCAAATCATCTCATATGTAAAAATCGTCGAATACTATATGTCTGTAAAAAAATCACGTTGATCGGATATCGATAGTTATGTGATCAAATCAGTTTTCTTTTAACCGTTTATTTTGTCACCGTTGATTAGTAGCTATCGATATCCGATCAATGTGATTTTCTACAAGAATATAGTACTCGACGAGTTCTACATATCCAACGATTTAGATTATTGAAATGAGATCCATGATAGTCTCCACGAGTCCAATAATATTCTTCAATCCGATCACGAACTTAAAAAAAAACTCAGCCCATTGGGAACCATCAAGGTGGTGTGATTAGTGAAAAAAAGAAAATTCATAATTTTATATAACTAAAGAAGGTGAAGAATTTATGATTAATTATAAAATATGAACACAGAACACATTGTATTGAATAATGGTGATTTGAAAAATTAGTAAAAAGTTATCTTTCAGCTTTTTTGTTTATTTTTTTGGGGAACTTTTTGATGATTTTTTTTTTTTTTTGGTGACTTTTTTTTAAGCTTCTTCCCAAAATCCCCCTATGTTTTTACACTCACTATGTAGGAAATAGGATCTGTTTGTTTGGACAGATTAGATAAGGAGGGATTGTAATCCATTGGACTATTAGTCCTGGGATACATTGTCCCTGGACTACTTGGTTGGACTGGATTTATATCCTATGTTTGTTTAGTTATGGGATTAGATGTCTGGATTGTATTATTTTTAGTGAATTCAATGTTTGTTTGGGATATTATGGAGAGGATAAATCCTCAAATGACTATTTTATCCTTTTCAATTATTTACTAAGTAATTGCAATATTAAACATAACTTTAATATTTTAATTATTTTTAGCTAGGTTAAATAAAAATTTATTTTATTTTATTTTTTGCACAATTAAATAAATTTATTTTTTTAAAATTAAATATTAATAAAAATATATGTTATTTTTTAATTAAAATTTTAAATAAATTTATTTTAAATTTTATTTTAAATAATAATAATAATTAAATAATGAAATAAAATAAAACATCTATTAAAATTTAAATAATGAAATTAAATAAAATATAAACAAAATTTTAAAATATAATATCAATAAAATATCTATAAATAAAATTATTTTATTTTTAAATTGAGACATTTAAATATTATTGAATTTTACTAAATATAATACATAATTAAATACCAGAAAGCAAAAATATAATTTTATTTAGGGGTGAACAGCGGATATACCGATCCGCCAAAATTGACTGAACCGAACTGATCCGCCGCATTTTGGACGGATGCGTGATGACGAGCGGACTGTTTCTCCAATCTGCCAATCTGGCGGACGGATGACGGATTTGAGATTTCTTTGGTCGCAACCGAACTGCTAAACCGCGAGCACCCTTAGTAATTTATAAGACTTTGTGTTTTTCAATTAAAAAAGAGTTTAAATATTCTGTTGAAATTTTTTTTTCAACTTGAATATCTTTTTTAAATTGAAAAAAATAAATGTATTATTTATCTATATTTTTTTTATTTTTAAATCTATCTCTAAAAATAATAAATAGAAAATATGATATATGGTGGTTGGTTTTTGTTTTTAAAAACAGATATAGATGTAATAGTATAAAGACATACAATCTCTACTACTGCTCTGTTCATGGTTTTGGTGATTTGAATTATTTTTATATTTTAAGAACCACAGATTGTAATACTTTATGTGGATGATGTATGCTGTGATTGTAGTATGTGGATAAGGCATGTAGTAATTGTGATATTCTAAAGTTTCAAACTTTCTTGCTTTTGGATGAGGCATGCAGTGATTGTAATATTTTTTTTAATTCATTGACTGTAATACTTTATTCTTCTTTTTTTGAGGAAGTGCACAAATTAAATTTGAAAATTTATAAAATTTTAAACCGCCAAATCGATTCGCATCTATCCGTCAAATCGCCAATCCGCTCAATCCACATCCACCAGATTGGCGGACGGATGCGAATTAATTTTCTTTAATCCGCTAATCTGACAGACGGATGGTAGATTGAAATTCCGTGACCGCAACCAACCCACGCCCACCTCTAATTTTATTAACTAATTCTATCAGATTTTATTAACTAATTCTATCAGATGAGTTATCCCGTAATTTTTATCCTCCCCTCCCTATAAAATAACATAATCCCATAAATATAGGACCAATATTCAGACTATTAATCCGGAGTAAAACTTTTGAGACAAACGACTCTGGTGGTGTTTGGCAAGTAGTTTTGCGACTAAAATAGTCACAAAAAACAAAATAAGTTATTTTAGCCACAACAAATAAAACATCACATCCAACCCATAATTATTACACTCTTCTCTCACAAAAAAAACTCAAAAAAATTAAAAAGTCAAAAAATCCTTTCCAAACCAAAATTTTTAACCCAGACTAAAATAATCAAAAAGTCAAAAAACCAAAACCCCAATCCACTTCCAAACGGAGGCAGAGTATTTCCGGACTAATTGGACAATCCATGCCCAATCCTTCCAAAACAAACACCCCCCGACTGGTAGCCCTACAACTGATAGTCCAGAGAGAGAGAGCGGAGAGAAATGAGTGAGGGGAGGAGGAAGAAGGGGAAGGCGGTGGTGGTGGGGGGAAGCATAGCAGGGTTGTCATGTTCCCACGCTCTGATAGCAGCAGGGTGGGAGGTGGTGGTGGTTGAGAAATCAAGCTCTCCCCAACTGGTAGCCCTACCGGTGCCGGACTCGGCCTCGACCCCATGGCTCGCAAACTCATCGCCTCATGGATCCAGCAATCCCATCTTCTCCATTCTTCCACCCTCCCTCTCTCCATTGATCAGGTTCTATTTCTGTTCCCAATCTCCTTCCATGCTCAATTTCCCCATCTATTTTATCAAAATTAATTTGCCCTAACTTCCAAATTGACTACAAGTTTTGATTAAACAGCTTCATTTGTCAAGTTTGAGTGGAAGCTATATAGGTTGGAGTAAAGGAGATTATTGGATTTGATTAAAAGTGCCCAAGTGTAGTTTAGATTGGATAGAAATTGTAGTTAAGGAAATGGGTCTTCATTGATTTGGGTTAACTGAGTAAAACTCAATTTGGCCTAAGTTTGAGTCATGAAATAGAGGGTGTTTAGTGATTTTTTACCCAAATTTAAATTTGATATAGGTTTGAGTTTGAGTCAAGGATTTGAATTGCCCTCATTAGAAGTACCGTAAGATATAGAATAAGAAGATAGATGAAGATGCAATAGGATTATTTAGACTCTGTTAGTATTAGGACTTGTTTCACGTCACTTCTCTAAGCCACCCAAGCCTAATTTATGTAGTCTAGGTGCGTTTCCACCTAATTTTAATTGTTTTTGGGTTGGATGTCTATAAAATTCTAACATGGTATCATATAAAAAGGTAATATATGTCGTGGCTACGTGATATTATAATACATATATGTGCTTATGAGCTTGACCTCATGTGTGGGCGTGTTGAGGATATACTCTTAACAATTTGAACTTTTAGGTGAGTTGATGATCAACAATTTAACCAGCAAAACATAAATTTTGAAGGAACCTCAGCGGTACATTGTGCTACCCTTGTTTGGCAAAGCTAATAGTTGCATAATTAATTTAGGATGCAGCAAAATTCATTTTCAGCAGTCAAGTGATTTTTCTCTTTTCATTTTAAGTTTCTGTTGGTCTATAGAATCAAGCCACAGATGGTGAGAAGAAGATCAGCTGGACACTTACTAGAGATGAAAACTTCAATTTTAGAGCAGCACACTGGGCTGATCTCCACAGTCTTCTGTATAATGCTCTACCACCGGATATTTTTCTCTGGGTCACTTGTACCTCTCTTTCTACGTTTCTAATGACAAATCTAATGTTAAAGTCAAGACTAAAATCCTTCAAACCGGTGAAATCACCGAAATAGTTGGTGATTTGCTCATTGCAGCAGACGGGTGTCTTTCTTCAATCAGAAGAAGTTTTATTCCAGAATTCAAGTTGAGGTTTGTAAATTGACACAAAAATGCAAATTTGGCTTTCGTTTTTTTTTTTTTTTTACTCAGAAATTATTGCTTGTGGATCGTGAGGTGTTCTGTGATATTTTAATTTGTTAAATCATTACCGTTAACCGTGTGCAGGTACTCGGGTTACTGTGCATGGAGAGGAGTACTAGATTTTTCAGATAATAAGCATTCAGAAGCCATCAAAGGCATCAGGGAAGCATATCCAGATCTTGGGAAATGCTTATACTTCAACTTAGGTTACCAAACACACAGCGTGTTCTATGAACTTTTGAACGAAAAGTTCAATTGGATTTGGTATATCAACCAACCAGAGCCAGACCTTAAGGTGATTCTTTATTTTTATCTTATCTCATGCGAAGATATTTACTTTTTATCCTATTATGATTGAATGCTCTCCAAAACATGAAAAAACCTCGTTTTATTATCACCCGGGTGAAATCCCTGAGAGAGTTGAGTAGGATGAAAATAGAAAGCAAGTTTTGTGCATAAAGGCAATGTTTTAGAGTTTGCATAGATGCACATAGAAGACAAGGTTATTGACCCAATTTCATAGGAAAATACAGTGTAATGATGTTGGATTGATTTAATAATAAATTTATGCAATTCCTTCAGCTTCATACACAGACTGAAGTGTTGTCTAACCAATTTGAACTTACTAACGGAAAAAATGAATGCAGGTGAATTCAGTGACCATGAAAGTAAGCAGCGACATGATCAAGAAAATGCATGAAGAAGCAGAGAAGGTTTGGGTTCCAGAATTGGTTAGAGTCATGAAAGAAACAAAGGAACCTTTCATAAATGTCATATATGATTGTGATCCTTTAGAACAAATATTTTGGACAGTGTGGTATTTGTTGGAGATGCTGCTCATCCAACAACCCCTCATGGCTTAAGGAGCACAAACATGACAATATTAGACGCGGCAGTTTTGGGCAAGTGCCTTGAGAAGTGGGGAGCAGAAAATCTACATTCTGCACTCGGAGAATTTCAGTCTATAAGGCTTCCAGTCACTTCGAAGCAAGTACTGCATTCGCGGAAAATGGGCCGCATCAAACAGGTTTAGTTGTTTCTGATTGCAACCCTTTTGATCTGAAGATAGTGAGTCCTGAGGAATGCGAAGCGCTTCAGCAGAAAACATGCCTTTCTTTGGTGATGTTCCTTCAATACTACTTGAGTAGACGATATCTACCATTTGCCTGTGAATCCAATCCTCCAACCTTATTTATACATGAATTGTATTTTTGTGTCACAACCAATAATCAGCATGAATTGTGTGTGTTCTGTATTAATTTGTGCTTGTATATATTCATGTATGATGATAAGACTGGAATTGAAGAGTTTAGGAATATTTGTTTTTCTAGATTATAACACTGTAATAGATTGTCTGATGTGGGTGACTTTTGTTTCCCTTGACTTCAGATTATATGAATTCATTGCACATGCTGATTTTTGTTTTTTTTTTTTTGTTTTTTATTTTTGGTTGTTGTTGGCGTTCAATACAAGGGCATGAATATCTGGATTCAAATACCAGGAGAAAAAAATGTCGATTATTTTCTCTTCTCTTTGATGGGATGTCAATATGCTTTGGGAGTCATTTACTGATATTGATATTGATATTGATATTTATTTCAGTACGTTTTACACATATACTAGAATGGAAATTGACAGGTAGGTAATACTAGTTTTTTTTAAAAAATTTATTTATTAAAACCATGATATTTTAAAATATATTTTCTAAGCTTTGATATTTTAATTTATATATATGTATATAAAATCATGTTTTAAAAATATAACTTTTTAAGTTTGAAGAAATCTAAGAACAAATTTTATTGAAGGAATTTGATGGTAACTTTCATTGCATCATAACCTGTTTCCAAATAATATATTCTTCAACTTAAATATTGTTGTAAAAACATGACAACTGGTGTTGAAAACTAAGTTTGAGTAAAAAATTAGCCCATAATATTAATATTCATAGAATATTTTAATGCAATCTTTAGATTTGGTAAAGGACAAATTCAAATATGTTTTTGCTTTGGAAAGTATCAAAAGCATGCACTCAAAGAGGTCACTCACTCACTCACTCCCATTCTTGAATATACTATACACAGAGAGAGAGAGAGAGAGAGAGAGAGAGAGATGAGTGATGGGGGAAGGAAGAAGGGGAAGGCGGTGGTGGTGGGTGGAAGCATAGCAGGGTGGCGAGTGCGCACGCACTTATAGAGCAGGGTGGGAGGTGGTGGTGGTGGAGAAATCAATCGCACCACCAACTCGAAGCCCAACCGGCGCCGGACTCAGCCTCGACACCGTCTCTCAGAAAATCGTCAACTCCTGGCTCCGTCATCCCCATCTTCTCCAAACCTCCACCTTGCCTCTCTCCATTGATCTGGTACAACTTCTCTTCTCTCTCTCTCTCAAATTTATTTGCCCTAATTTGTACTGGTTCATATCTAGAGTTTGTTTTTACTTTTTTAGCATTAGCTTTTGGTAATTGCTATTTGGGGCAAAATCTACTACGGACTAACAACCTATGTGTATGATGTTATTAGAAGTAACTGTAAGATAGAGAATAGATGATTGAAGCTACTGCAAATAGAGGATTATTTAGGTAAGTATAGTATTATATTATTCAAAACTATGTTTGAGTAAAATTTTTGAACAAAAGGTTTATTTGATATGAGTCACTCCGAGAGACAAGCTCTTATTTAAAGCATATATCTGTGTAAAAGCTTTAGTAATGGCAGAGTGATAAGTTTCAAAGTCACAAAATAGCTTTGAAAATTTTGAGTAAACATTTGAATGTCCTTTGATTTGAGTAAAATTTGAGTAAAGGAGTGGAGATGAGTGTTTTGGTAGTTTTTTACTCAAATTTAAATTTGATATGGGTAAAGGGTAAGGGTAAGGGCTGGAGATGCCCAAAGTCACTCAAGCTTGGTTTGGATGTCTCCAAAATTTTAACATAATCAATATCAGAGCATGTAATATGTCTTGTATTCGAACATCGTTGTCTATATGAGAATTATAATATTTTCACGTTCTTATGTCTAACATGTGTGGGAGCGTGTTGAGGATATACTCGAACAGTTTAAATGAGTTGCGGCTTCCTGATCTGCTCCCAACCTTGGTCCCTTAAAAAAGACTTTTATCAAATTTGGACCTCTGTGTACACCTCTATATCAAGTAAACTTGTAAAAAAAAATGGCATCACCTGCATGAGATCTTTGTGATCTTGGCTCCTTAAGGGATGTTCATTGAAATGGCTTTTTGACCGTATTATCGAACAGTCAAATTTTAAGTTTTCTTTTTCTTGTAAGAGTTTCTCTTCATTTTTCAAGCCACTCCTGTGACCTACAGACAATGTGGCATGCCACAGGTTTGTAGACAGTCCTCATTAAATTTAAACACAATAAGATCAGTAATGTTTCACTCCTTTCTCTTTTTCATTTTAAGTTTCTGTTTGCCTATAGAATGAAGCAACAGATGGTGAGAAGAATATCAGATGGACACTTGCAAGAGATGAAAACTTAAATTTTATAGCGGCACACTGGGCTGATCTCCACAGTCTTCTGTACAATGCGCTACCACCAGATATTTTTCTCTGGGGTCACTTGTACCTCTCCTTTTGTGTTTCTAATGACAAGTCTAATGTTAAAGTGAAGACTAAAATCCTTCAAACTGGTGAAATCATCGAAATAGTTGGTGATTTGCTCATTGCGGCAGATGGGTGTCTTTCTTCAATCCGAAGAAGTTTTCTTCCGGAATTCAAGTTGAGGTTTGTAGAATGACACAAAAATGCTTATGGCTGTGAAGTACTCTGTGATATATAAATTTAATAAGCCGTTATCATTAACTTGTGCAGGTACTCAGGTTACTGTGCATGGAGAGGAGTATTAAATTTTTCAGATAATGAGCATTCAGAAGCCATGATAGGCATCAGGGAGGCATATCCAAATCTTGGGAAATGCTTATACTTGAACCTAGGTTACAGAACACATACCGTGCTTTTTGAGCTTTTGCACAAAAAGATCAACTGGATTTGGTATGTCAATCGACCAGAGCCAGAACTTGAGGTGATTCATTGCTTATTCTTATCTTTTGTAAACATATTTTCTTTTTATCCTATTATGATTGAATGCTAACCAAATCATGAATTTTATTTTGGCTCGAGTGAAATCCCTGAGAGTGAGAATTAAATAAGATGAAAATAGAAAGGAAGTTTCGTGTAATGTTTTAGATTTGTCAGACTGTCAACCAATTTACACCCTTGGAGGATGATGATTAGCCTGTAACTGTTGCTGGATAGGCTAGAAATTCATAGGAAATTTGACCTGGAAAGACTGCCAGACATAGATTAGTGTTTTAAAAAACAAATTGGTTAGACAGTGTAAGGATATTAAAAAACAAATTGGTTATTGACCCATTTTGAGAAGAAAAGACAGTTTAAGGATGTTGGATCAATTCAAAAATAAATTTAAACAATTCCTTTACTTAAGAGGGCGAGCCTTGATAAAACGGTCATGTTGCTCAATTAGGATTTCAGAGTCATGAATTCAATCCACAGAAACAACCTCTGCACGGGAAGATAAGACTCTGTACATTTGACAGAGGGAGCCTCAGGCACTGGGAGACTGCCCTTTTTACAATTCCTTAAGTTTCATCCGCAGACTCTGGTCTTGTTTAACCAATTTGAACTGACTAGTGGAAAATGTGAATGCAGAGGAACTCAGTGACCATGAAAGTAAGCAGTGACATGATCAAGGAAATGTACGAAGAAGCAGAGAAGGTTTGGGTTCCTGAAATGGTTAAACTCATGAAAGAAACAAAGAAACCATTCATAAATGTCATATATGATTGTGATCCTTTAGAACAAATAGTTTGGGACAATGTTGTATTAGTTGGAGATGCTGCTCATCCAATAACCCCGCACAGCTCAAGGAGCACAAACATGGCAATATTAGACGCAGCAGTTTTAGGCAAGTGCCTTGAGAAGCAGGGAGCAGAAAATCTGCATTCAGCGCTCGGAAAATTTCAGTCCGTACGGCTTCCAGTTGTTTCGAAGCAAGTACTGCATTCTCGGTATGTGGGTCGCATCAAACAAGGTTTAGTTCTTTCTGATCGCAACCCATTTGATCCAATGATAGCAAAGCCAGAGGAATGCCAAATACTTCTGCAGAGAAGCGTGCCCTTCTTCGGCGATGCTCCTTCATTATTACTTTAGACAATATGTTCCATTTGCTTGAGAAGCATTGCCCTCGAACTTCTTATCATCTGCTGCTTTCATTGTGTTGTAACCAATAATGAACATGAGTTGTATGTATTCATGTATTATAAATTATACTTGTATAGATTCATGTATAATGATAGACTGGAATTGAAGAATTTACTTGAGAGAATATGATTGGTTTTTCTAGATATTATCACTGTAACAGATTTTTCTGATGTGGGTGATTTGTGATGCCCTCTTGACTCGAGATTATTTGAATTCTTTCCACACCCTTCATAAACAAATTTTTTTGTGTGGAGGCATGGGGTGGTGCAGCATGAACATTGGTGGTGTTTGGGAACTTGGTTCCCAAATTTTTTTCTCATTCTTTTCCACTAAAAGACGAAAATTTTGCAAAATAAAAAAAAACACATCCAAACAAAATATCACATCCAACCCCATAATCATTTCATTTTTTCTCTCACAAACATCACATCCAACCACAAAAAAACTCAATTATCTTCCCAAACACTAAAAATTTTTTATCCAATAATATCCTACAATTAAAAAAACCTACATAAAAACCCACTTCCCAAACACCCACAATATAAATAAGTCAGATTAAATAAATAAGTCATGAAAATATATCATAAACTCACCTCACCTCTTCCAGTATTTATAATCCATCATAAACAAAACAGCTTAAAATTAGAAAAAAGGGAACAAGTAGAACATTTCAGACCAGAACTCAATCACCTACTACTAAACCAATAGAGAAGAAGATACATAACATGTCGTACATTAGTTCTGTTGGTACCAGTGACAGGAATCACCCGACTGACCAAAACAAAAAAAAAAAGGCTAACTAAACTGATTTGGCAGGCCATGTTGCTTGAGCCGACATGATTATTCCGACTATTACTCCAAACAACCCGAGGGCACTACCAAAGATTTCAATCACGAGAATCTTCACAAAAAGTGATGAGTTCTGGGCATCAGATAATGCACAGCTGCTTCCAATAATTCCCACACACAGCCTGTACCAAGCAAAAGTTGATAAACCAAGATTAGAACTCACAGAAATGAAGAAGAGACTGCTATATGTTTGTTAGGTGATTTTGGAAAGAGATAAAAGATGGAACAAACCCGCAGACGAGGTTTGCGAAACCCACAATAATCCCTGAGGCAAAGATAGCATAACCAGCTCTAAGAGATTCAGGTTCATATATTTGTGATAGGGGAACACTCTCCAACTTTGTTTGTAGAATAATTGCCACAATAACACCGTATATAGCAACAGCTTCACAGAAAATCACACTGGAAGCACAACGAATTGTGTCAAATTACAATCTCAGTAGGCATATCCCATAAAAAAGCCCATATGAGTGACTGATTTAAATCACAATTACACCATAGATAGCAACAGTTTCACAGAAGATCACACTAACAGCATAAAAAGATTTTAAAGTCAAATTACAATCTCAAGGGGTATCGATTGAAGTCATTCAAGTTCAAGAAAGCACATGCATACCATTGTGCCCTCATCGTGGTCTGTAGTTGACTTCATCCCATTTCAAAGATTTTAGCTCGACTGTCAAAACCTTGATTGGTCAGACAGGTTCATGTATATGGTCCTCACTCTAGCCCAACACAACCACCAACTGTAATGTATGTATGGGTGGTGGGGGTAAAGTTAGGAAGCCTTACAAGTGTTTAGGCACTTAATAACTAAGCTTAACCCTTGATTGACACAAGGGGAAGCAATTATGAATGTTTGAGCCATGAACCAGACCAAGAAATGGCTTGATTACTGCCTATGAGGTTAATAAAGACCATTTCAATTGCCGATTAATGAGAGTGTTTAAACATCACAGTAAACAAAGTCATACACTTCCAGTTTCATTGGTGTATTCTAGTCCAAAAATCTTACACATCCCTTCTAAGTCAAGAAAATACACAGTTTTTCTAGTTATTTTTGTCACTAAATTTTCTAATCGGTTTGACTGTTTCATGCTATGCTGATTCTTAATACTTGCTCCTTCACCCTGGCTCTTTCATTTTGAGAAAACCAGTGGTATCATAACTTGTAAGTTTTGCAACTTCAAAAGAGACCTCTACATTCAAAAGCAAGAATGTCCTAAAGTTTGATTTGATTTCAGAGCGAAAATTGTTGAAAGTTTATATTTTTTTTTATAAATCAAACACAGCATATTTGACACACTGAATCAAAATTAAGCCCAATTTTTCCTTCAATCCAAGGGTTAATTATAAACTAGCAATTCTGAATGAATGCATCTGATTGAATTGTTACGAACTAATCAAACCAATGAACTCTAATTATTACTCCAATAATTGCTAATAAGGTAAAAATACACACACACACACATATATATATATAGAGAGAGAGAGAGAGAGAGAGAGAGAGAGAGAGAGAATTGAAATAAGAGGTAGGGTTTCACCTAATGAGATTCTTCGAAGTGATTCGTGGAGCTTTGATTGCCGCACCGATCAAACTACTCCCAGTGATGAAAATCCCCCTGAAGACAATATCGCCAAAATCAAGGTGTCAGAATTTTAAAAAAAAAAAATGTAAATAAATATAAAGATTGATATACCAAGCAGCGCCGAGAACAGAGACGCCGATAGCGATGGCGATGCCGAGAGCAGAGAAGGTGTAAGGTGAGATCTGAAGCATCGCTCGAGACCATGAGCTTGACGCTCCCACCATTGCCGAACCTGACATCCAATCGAACCGGGTTTTTTTTTAGTGCTTCTCCTTCTTTCTACGATCTGTTGTTCGTCGCACAGCCAGGGGAAGAACTCAATCGAGAATCTACGAAGAGGGAAAAAAAAAAAGTTTAATACGTATTTGGGAAGTTGTTATTTTAATAAATTATTTTAGGTTTTGGCTGTTTTAATAAGCTTAAATTTTTTATGTTTTGAAAGATATTTAGATTTTTTTTTATAATTAAATGTGATGTTTGTAAGAAAAAAAAATTATGAATTTGATGTGACATTTTATTTTATTGGCTAAGTTAGCTTATTTTGGGTATGTTTGGTTTATATTTGTAGAGTAATTTTTGAGATAAAAAATACGAAACCTTATTTGGTTTGCCTTTTTTCAGAAATTGTTTTGGAAAATTGTTTTCGGAGAGAGAGTTTTAAAAAAATTGATTGATTTGATGTGTATGAGAGAAAGTGATTTTAGAAAGTACGTAACCAAACAAAATTTTGAGATTTTTTTTGAAAAAATTTGTTTGATTTGATTACTCTTGAAAATTTGTTTGTAAAGAATTTTTTCCAAAATTTTTTCTAAAAAACAAACCAAACAAAGTCTTTATCTTTTTGTGAATTTTAGTCCAAAATGCTAAAAAATAGAGTTTGCCAAACACCCTGGTACCATAAATCTATAATTTTATTATTTATTATTTATATAATTGTAGGACATGTGACACTCTCTTACTCATTTGGAGGTTATGAGAAGTTATGAAATGTGGAAAGATGATGGAGAACAAAGTGGAGAATATGGAGCATGAAGTGGAAGTTGAAAGAAGTTATGAAAGATCATGAAGTATGAAATGGAGGAGGTGGAAGAGTGAGTAGTTTTAAGTAGTTTTTTCCTACAAAAGTGTGTCTATGAATAGCCATTCATGGCTACATTGTAAAGGAGTTAGAACTCAAATCAAAGACAATTGATTTTTATTTTTCTGATCATTTATATTTCCTACATTTTATTTTATGCTCTTCCCTTTTGAAGCATTTATTTTTAGCTTCTTTTTCGAAGCATTTTATGCATTTCCTTTTTAAAGCATAGGAGAAGAGGTAAGTAATTGTTACTTTGATTGTTCACTCAATCATCTTTCTCCGTCTCCCTCCTTTTTCTGTTAATTTTTTTTTTCTCTATACTTGACAATTTTGAAGTCCTCTTCATTGAGACAAAAGAACCGTTAACATAATTGCTTGATAATTGGCTTGAATTTAATCTGTAAGGATTTTTCAATCTTTACTGACATGTTCGCATTTATGATATTTTCTTTCAAAATAAGTCGATAATTTTTGGCACGCTCAATGGGACGTCGAGTGTAAGAAATGAAAAATAAATTGGATTTGTCCATTCTAAATAGCCTAGATGAAATCTTTTGGCATAAACAAAAAATTTTGGATCTTCAAGAAGAAATCCATTTTCTTGATGAAACAAACTTCTATCCATTACAATATTGTTTGGTAGAAGAAAAAATACACCATTTAACCAGAGTAATTCATCAACTTGATATGGAAATTTGTTAATGGAGACAAGAGTTATCAACCATTCTTGTCAAGTCTTCAATGACTGAATTTTATGGGGTTTTATAATATATTTTCAAGTCATTTGTGATTGAAATTAGTGAAAATATAATTTCGGCAATAGCTCGGGGGGTTTAAGAACTCGTTTTTAAAGAGCTAAATTATGAAATTAACATAACGAAAGAGCATGTTTTTTGGTCAAATTTGGCTAAGAATGATATTCCATGCATGGCTTAGGAGATCCAAAAATCAATTTTTAGAGAATCAAGTCATGAAAATAACATACCTATAGGGGATTTTCATAAGCCATTAATAGCAAACATGGAAAAACAGTCCGCTTTGCCAAATAATTATGAAAATCAATTCAACGAAAGTCATGTTTTTAAACCAAACATAGTCAAGAATAGTGAACAAGCCACTGTTGATGAATTCAAAAATTTTTGACATTTTTCAAAGTGTCAAAAGTATGAATTTTCATGGTCACACTATACTATGACTTTTGTTATTCAAAATTTATTTTGGATTTGTAGATCACATTAAATGTTGATTTTGATGGAATGGCTAACAAATAATATTTCATTATTGCAATATATTGAGCAAAAAATATAGTTATTAGTTGATCTATAAAACCATCACCATTTGATTTTGTAGTTATCTTCGAAGCATGTCCCAAGACACTTCGAAGCATGTTATTAAGAACATGTGAGGGTTGTTAAACCTCTTTTCAAAGGATAAATGGTTGTGCTATTATATATAGTCATTGAAATATCATTTTATAGCTACTAATGGCTAGTTAAAATGCCAAACGATTTTCATAGTAGTCCAACATTTTGGATTTAGTTCGAAGAGATGTCGTGAGTACTTTCGAATAACGACTTTGATCCTCTAATAACATATGTGACCTTCGAATGGTGGGTTTGTCATCAATAAACACCTTCAAAATGTAATATGGGACGAGAAAACTTTCGAAATGTATACCTCCCTTCAAATATATATAAAATGATAATTAATTAATTGTCAAATAATGCCTATTTTTGGCATGATAATTAGTGGCTTTACTGATAAACATTTTATAGCCATTTGTTACATGAAAATGTAACTAGTATTCTACAAAAGTTGGTTCAAAGAACAACAGTTTTGGTGTCTTTGGAGAATTAATAATTGGTTCGAAGTACAAAATTAATATTTTCATTAATTATATGTGAACTAGAACATACAGAATTTGAATAACCACAACGTTGGCCAAAAGTTGCTTCGAAAGCCCTTTTGCCATAATTTTGTAAGTTTCAAAGCACTCCATTGTATCAACAACAGTTTTGAAGAAACAATAATGGTGGTTGTGAACATTCGAAACTTTGCTGAGTATTTCCAAGGATATAATTCGTCCTTTGTCAGCATCTTCGACCTTCGAAGGATGATTTTGGTTCTCTATACCACCTTCGAAGCTTGTTAAGATGAATCATGAAAATATGAGGTTCTGAATGATTCTAAATGCAAGCAACATCAACCTATTTCAAAGGTTTCAAGTTTTCTAAGTGTTTGAAGTACAAGCAGAACAAAATTGTTTAAATTCCTTCAAAAGATTGATGCCAATTCAAAGCACATATCTAATATCCCTTCAAGGTATATATATAATTCAAGACATCTAGTCATAATTTCATGCTCATTCAAAGCACTTTATTGGTGTTATTATATCATTTGAAACACTTTGTTGATATTATTCGAAGCACTTTGTTACTTAGATTAGTCATGTGCTTGGTTCGGCCCTTCAAAAATTCAAGTAAATATTATTTTTAATGGCCGGGGGGGTAATGTTGGCCCTATAAATCTGAAATTTTATTATTTATTATTTATATAATTGCAGGACATGTGGCACCTTTTTACTCATTTGAAGGTTATGAGAAGTTATGAAATGTGGAAAGATGATGGAGAACAAAGTAGAGAATATGGAACATGAAGTGGAGGTTGAAGGAAGTTACAAAAGATCATGGAGTATAAAATGGAGGAGGTGGAAGAGTGTGTAGTTTTAGGTAGTTTTTTCTTGCAAATGTTTGCCTATAAATAGCCATTCACGGCTACATTGTAAATGAGCCAGAACTCAAATCAAAGACAATTCATTTATATTTTTCTTATCATTTATATTTCCTACATTTTATTTTACGCACTTTCTTTTCGAAATATTTATTTTTAGCACCTCTTTTTCGAATCATTTCATGCATTTCCTTTTTAAAGTATAGGAGTAGAAGTAAGTAATAATTACTTTGATTGTTCACTTAATCATCTTTGTCTGTCTTCCTTCTTCTTTTATTAATTTTTCTTTTTTCTACACTTGGCAATTTTGAAATCCTCTTCATTAAGGCAAAATAACCATCAACACAATCGCTTGATAATTGATTTAAATTTAATCTGTAAGGATTTTTCAATCCTTACTAATACACTCACATTTATGATATTTTTTTTCGTAGGAAAAGTAACCAATAACTCCCAATTGGTAAAATAACGATTTTCCAATCTCCATGTGTAGGATTATGGTTGATGAGTGTTAATAGATCATGTAGCGGCCAATATGTATTGTAATTGATGAAAATGTAAAGTTATAATCTATAATATATATTAAGTAAAAAGGGATTTTTAGCCCCAACCCTTGTGGGAGTTCCAATCTCCCAATCCAAATTTCTTAATTTTTTGATTTAAAAAAAAAATCTTAATATTTATTAACTTCTCCAAACTCTCAAGTCTTACCCTCATAATAACACTTTAATGCATTAATAAAAAGTATAAAAAAAATTCTTTGAAATCCAATACATATGAATTCTTTGAAAAGTCCCAACATATATGATTATTATCCTTCATAATAATACTTTAATGCATTAAGAACAAGCATAAAAAAAATTTCTTGAAAAGTCCAACACATATGATTATTATCACAATATTAAACTTTAATATGATATAATAATAAAAAAAGACATTTAATTTCTTGAAAAATTCAACACATATGATTATTATCAAAATATTAAACTTTAATATAATATAAAAAAGAAAAAAAAGAAGACATTTAAAAAAAATATATATTTAAAAATCATAATTTATATATAAATAATTATAAATACAATCCGCACATAGCACGAGTGATACGTTAATTTTTTATTAATGGATTAGGAAATATAAAAAGATATAAAAATTTATGATTGAACTAAGACATGACCACGTGGTGTGTTGGGGACTAACCAATAAGTTTTCGTAATTGTGGGCACAGTGGCTTAGGGGCTCCAACTATTGTTTTGAGAGCAGGCCCATTTTTATTTAGAGCTTGTTTGAATTTTTTGTTTTTTTTTTCCTTGAAAAATTACAAATGCAAACCATAGATTTATTTAAAATATAAATTTGCTTTGTAGTTTTAAAAATAATAAATGTTCATTTGTCAAATTTTTTAATTAATTGAAAAAATAAAATTTTTAACTACTATCTTATATAATAATAAAATTATCTGAATTGTTAATTGAAATATATTTTTAACATTATTAAAAATAATTAATTGACTTGATAATTTATTAATAAAAGGGTAAACTATCAATAGGTCCTATTTTGGAGACTTATTACCCAATAGGTCCTACTTTGGAGACTTAATACCCATTAAGTCCTATTTGATAAATTTATTAAGTGATAAAGATAAATTTATCAGTCTTTTTTTTTATGAATAAATTTATAGTAATAAATTTATCAGTCTCTTTGTTTTTATGAATAAATTTTTAGTGATAAATTTATCACTCTCTTATTTTTATAGTGTTAAATTTATTAGTTAGGACCTGTAGGTAAATAAGTCTAGTGAATAGGGCTAATTGGTAAGTACCCCTTAATAAAATTGATAATTTTTATGTAATTAGAAATTTGAAAGTGTGGGATAGGAGTGTAAATTTGGCTCGGCTTGACCCATGTCGGGCATCGCGGGTTTTCACCAAAATTTGAGCTGGGCTGGGCCGGCCCACGGGTAAGAAAATTAGGCCTAAGCTTAGGCTTAGAGGATATTCAGGCCTTGGCTTAGTTGGTAGGCTTAGGTTTGGGCTTAGGTGGACTTGAACATTTATTTTTTATTTTATTTTTTATTTTTCTATTAAAATTTTATTATTTTCTACTAGAAAAGACACTGGGTCTTGGTGCGGACCGGGTCTTGAGTTGGTTTTAAGCGGGCTGACGGACTGGGCCACGAGTCAAACCTATGGCGATTCCGGGTTTTTTCCCCTCGTTGTACAGTGAACCGGAGTTGGTCCCGTGAACATTAACAGTTGTATCTACCTTGTTGTTATCCTTTAATTCCATTTCTCTGAGTTTTAGGATGTGTTGGGCATGTTTCGAGCAGGTGGGTCGAGCCTTGGTCTAATTTCTTGTTGCCCAGTTTTTGGTCGTTCCGCTCGAGCTGGTCTTCCTGCGCTCGAGCGAGGTTTACACCTTTCCAGCTTTTTGTGTCCCTGCAAAACTTCTGCAGGTGTGATTTCTACGCTCGAGCGGGTTGCGCTCGAGCGGGCTTGTTGGCGCTCGAGCGGGTAGTACTTTTGGGTGAAAGTTCTGGGATGGGATAATCCACGCTCGAGCGGACTGGTTTTTCGCGCTCGAGCGGATGTGTTTCACTCTTGTGTCATGGCGCTCGAGCGGGCCTTCTTGCGCTCGAGCGGACTCAGATTTTTGTTCTTGACGCTAGAGCGTTATGTTTTCCGCTCGAGCGGACCTGTCGTATATCAGTTGGTAGCTGGACATTTTTGCATCACTTTTTAACTTCCACTCTCTCTCTTACTTTTCCGAAAAGTTATTTTGAGAGCCTCTCTCTCTAGAAACTCCCTTCTCTCTAGGGTTTGATCTAGCTAGAGAGCTTTCCTCACCTTCGGCCTTTGTAAAACTTGTGTTGATCGTCGAGGGCTACGTTTTGATCAGAAAATATTGAGTTTTGGAGCACGTTGAGTTTCTTCATCTTCTCCGTTGGGTGTCATCTTTTGAGGTAGGGATAACCTACTCCATCTTATGGATTTTGTCTTTAAATTTTAGCATTTTGATATGTTGGGTGTTGTTGGGTAAATTTGAGAAACGTTTGGGCCTTTTGTGTAATTTTACAAAAGTTGGGGTTTTGTTTGAAATAAACCTATATGCAAGTTTGGTATAGAAAAATGAGATGGATGATGGATTGTGGATGAAAAGGGAACCTTAGAGTTGTTTTGTTAATTAAGGGAATTTGCCCTAATTGTTTTAATTAATTAATGTATATAATTAATTAAAGGAAATGAGGAATTGAATTGGAAATGTTGAAATTGGGAATGTATGGGACTAAAGGGTGTAGTTAAATCATTTATTGCTCACCTAATTGAAATGTTGATATATTATCCACTTGTGTATTTATTTCCTGTTTAGAAATAATTGTTTTGGACTATCGGTGGAGGGTAGTATTGATTGTTGTAGACAATGCATGATGATTAGGCAAACTAAAACTAATCAATTGGATGTGTCATAGAGTATGACGGTTGGTAGAATACATTAACTTTATGTATTGATTGATTGTGGGTATGACCAATGTGTTTATATGCATTATGTGTAGACGGTTGCTAGAATACATTAACTTTATGTATTGATTGATTGCGTATATGATTATGTGTTTATATGCATTACTTGTGTATGGGAGGAGATGGGGGATGTACTTCACGGTTTAGGGGAAGATGGAGGATGTATCTCTAAACCGGTTAATGGTTGAGGGAAGATGGGGGATGGACCTAGGGATGCAGCTCATATGCTCTCCCATTATAGTGATGATACAGCTCATATGCTTATCTATTGAAGTGTTGATACAGCTCATATGCTTATCTATTGGAATGTTGATATAGCTCATATGCTTATCTGTTGTAGTGTGGTATGGCTCATATGCTTATCTATTGAAATATTTGTTTGATTGATATAGCACTAAAATGTATATCATCATCGTTTGTGAAGTATGGAAGTGGTCTATGTGTTATTGATACAACACCAAAATATGTATCCACCTTGAATTTCGAAAGTGTTCTAGTGATGAACTATAATCTCATCAAATGTTTTGGCCAGAGTACTGAGCCTTGTTTTCAAACTCAAAGTTGAATAAGAAATGGAAAGAGAATTGTAACATAGACTTGATTGTCATGGAATTATAATAAGATGTAAATGGAAGTGTAAGTGTTGACCATCTATCAGTTGCTAATCTTTTAGTCATTGTTCATAGTTGGTTTAGTATATTTCTACTGGGCTGTGGCTCACCCTATATGGGAACATCATTTTCAGGTACAGGTGGCATGCCACCTCTGAGGACATAGCTTGGGAGGCTAGAGGCGGACATACTTTTGTTGTCTTATTTTCCTTGATTGTATTACATATAGATTCAAGCCAATTGTTTAATGTGTAATTGAGTTAGCACTCTCTTTTGTAACCAAGTGTTAACTTGGAAAGCTGTAAGCCCGTAGGGCATTTGCTTTTGTTGCTAATATGTAATACTTTTGTAATGAAATACTCTAATGAATAGATGAATGTGGATCTTTTGTGTATCAATGCATGTCTCTATGGATGGGTTTAATGTTATCTTTTTGAGGGCGTGACAAAACCGAACTTCAAAACGATAGTCCAGGCCCAGGGCTAAGGGGCTTGGGCTGGGCTTGGGCCCGAGCCCAAATGAGTCAGGCCTACCCCAGACTACAGGCGAGTTTCGGGCTGCCCACGGACTGCGGGCCATTTTTATACTCCTAGTGTGGGTTTTAATTTCTAAAATTACAAAGAATAATTTGTATTTTAAGTAAATTTGAAGAGGTGTATTTATAGTTTTACTCTTGTTTTTTTTTTTTAAATATTTTTTATTTTTTTTATAAAAAAAATATAAAAAAATAGAGATAATGATTTAAAAACTTGTAGTTATTTTTTTTTTTACTTTTTGCTTAAACTATTTAGTTCCCAAACATAGCCTTGGCTCCAACTAAAGTTGGAAATTAAGCATTTAGGATCTCCTATAAAAATGTACTTTTTTTTCCTTTTCTTTTTTAAATCGTATCATATTTCTATTTTTTTAATACAATTTTTATTAAAAAATTATAAAATATATTTATTTAAATCATTACAAACACCCTCTTAAATTTAGTTGTTGATAATAGAGGTGGGCGCGGGTCGATTGTGATTACAGAATCTCTAATTCGTCATTTGTCAGCCAGATTGGCGGATTGAAAAAAATCAATTCGCATTCGTCTGCCAATCTGGCAAATGTGGATTGAGCGGATTAGCAGATTGATGGATGGATGCGAATCGATTTAGCGGTTTAAAATTTTATAAATTTTCAACATAATTCAACTTGTACACTTCCTCGAACAAAAAAAAAAAAAAAATATAATTAATGACTTAAAAAAGTATTACAATCACGGCATGCTTCATCCAAAAAAAAAAAAAAGTTTGAAATTTTAGAATATTACAATCACTGCATGCCTTATCCACTTATTACAATCACACTATACTTCATCTACATAAAGTATTATAATTTGTGATTTTTAAAATATAAAAATAATTTAAACCACCAAAACTATGAACAAAGCAGTAGTAAAGATTGTATGCCTCTGTATTGTTACATTCATATTTATTTTTGAAAATAAAATCAACCAGCATATATCATCTTTTTTATTTATTATTTTTAGAGTTAGATTTAAAAATAAAAAAATATAGATAAATAATACATTTATTTTTTTTTAATTTAAAAAATATATTCAAGTTGAAAACTCTTTTTCAACAGAATATTTAAACTTTTTTTTCGATTGAAAATACAAATAGAATATCTAAATAAATTAAAAACACAAAATCTTACAAATTATTAGGGATGCTCGCTGTTTGACAGTTCAGTTGTGACCAAAGTAATCTCAAATCTGTCATCCATAAAAAACTAAATAGATTAAAAAAAATCAATTCACAATCATCTACTTACCACCACACATCCGTTTAAAATACGGTAAACCGATCTAGACGAATCGGTATACCACTACTCCCAGTTGATAAATCATTTGAGTCAACTAAAGCGGGTACCGCTTTGGGATCCGAAAATGAGTAAACATTGGATTTTTTTAAAGCTATTATACTAATTTATAAAAAGAAAAATCATTTGAATTTGAAAAGCCCTAATAAAAAGCTTATAAAATATGGTTAAAATTTAAAATCAAAAGATGGTTGATGTGATAAATTATTTAAATTAATTGTTTCTGCTAAAAAAACAAATTAAAAAGCCAGTTAATATTATGAGTGATTAAAATTAATGGAGGGTTATTTTTTAAGCCCTGGATATTATTTTGGGACTAAAAAAAGTATAAAATGTCAAAATAGATTAAATAAATTAATTAGACAAAATATCACATTTAATTCATAATCATTACACTTTTTCTTTCAAAAAAGCCAAAAAATCCAAACCAAATGAGGCTAAATAATTCTAACACAAAAAAGTTGACTATATTAATTAATGTCAAATGAAGCTTAAATGTATGAATTGTGTATATAATACAAGAAAAATGTTTAGTACCTTGAATTTGTGTAGTTCAAATGGCTCGAATATATCAAAATGACGTTATTTTATTCCCAAATCGACATCGTTTTGAAACATTCAAGACATTCAGACCATGAAAATTCGAGCTATTAAGTATTGTTGATAATACAATTAATCATCCTAGTTACAATTATTTATGCAAAAAGAATCTTTTTAAATTTAAAGTAAATTGAATATTATTTTCTATCAACAATTTTTACTTAAAATGTAAGAATGGTATTGTTCAAGTAATATTTTGTTATAATTTTTTCAATTTTTAATACTTTAGTTTGGATTATTTTGTTCATTTTTTATTTTATTTTATAAAGTTTGTTATATATTTAGGTAAATGTTAATAGTTATTTATGAAAGTAACATTTCTGTAAGTCAAAAAAAAAAAAAAAAAAAAAAAAACTTTTGATCACAAATTTTTTATTTTTTATTTTTAAATTATGGAAAACCCTATAAGCCTTTGTTTGACATGCTAAACTCTTTGATTTTTTTGACTATTTTAATCACAAAATAAGTTAAAAAATTAATAAGACAAAATATCACATTTAAACCATAATCATTTCATTTTTTCTCTCGTAAAAATAAAAAAAGTCAAAAAATCAATCTCAAACGAGACATTTTAACCTCAAATTAAAATAATTAAAAAATTAAAAAGTCAAAAAATTAACCTACATTCCAAATGCGCCCTAAGAGTCCGCTTATAGTCTAAAAATGTGAGGGTCAAAATCCTAAATAGAGTGCATTAGAGGCAATCAATTGCTGCAGACACACCAACCGAGTTCAAAGAACATCTACAAGAGACGCAATTTTGGAATCCTGCGGATCTAAACAGTTATACTGTATTTAATTGGAAAATTTAAGGAGAAATTTAAAAAGAAAAATGAAAAAATAGATAAAATATACTTAAATTTTACACATATTTTTTTTTTCTTTCTAAATTTCTCTTAAAATTTCATAATCAAACACATAATCAAACACAACGGTAAGAAATGTGTAACTTTGGTGACTGACCCTATTGCCAAAGCAACTGATCCAGCAGCGGGGCAATATATCCATGGATATAAAATCAAATAGAGCTTCAAAATCAGATCCACATTCAAATTCAGTAATTAATAAATTTTTTTTTTGAATATCTTCTATACTATTTTATATATATATAAGCATTTAGATTGGTTTCTTAAAATTTTATTTTTCTTTAAGTGTAAAGCTATTTATCAAAAAAAAAAAATAAAAGAAAAAAAAAAAGAAAAAAAGAAAAGAAAAAGCACTAGAGAAGAGAATGGATCGAGACTTGAACTCAAAACCACAAATTTTATAGAAAAACTTTTATTACAATTATATGTTAAATATTTTATTTATTTAATTTGCAGGTATGGGGTGTGCCAACCGCTAGTTACTCGCTAACTCGACAGAAATGTAAATGGAAAACAAAGATCTACATTCTTCACATAGCAATGCTTTCACCTAGAAGGAGCATAACAATTGTATTACCAACTAATAGCATCATAAAAGCACGCGAAAATCTTCAATGGAAAAAATATACGAATAAAGAAAGAGAAGAGGACGATTCTGCTTGTCGATTAACAAAAATGCGCCGGACCCCCGGTAAATCCCACCCCCAGTGACCCCCGCCACGTGGCACTGCGAGATTGGAAGGAAAGAAAAAAAGAAAAAGAAAACTGGCCAATGACAGCGCGCCACGTCACTGGGGTCGGACCCCCAGTGCGGGTCTGAAGCAGTGTTGGTCTATTAAAACGCCTCTGATCAGTTGTCCTTCAACTCGTGCCGCAATCTTCATCTTAATCCATGATATAAAGAGACATGTATGAAACTTCTCTCTTTTCCCTAGATTTTCAGTAACCAAATTGAACAGTGAGCCTGTTGCTTCCTTCTTTGTGGTAGATAAAGATGCTAATTGTCTCTTCATCTGATAATGCCATCATTACCTTCTAATGAAGAGACAAAGGAAATTTCCTGGTATTGCTATCTACCACAAAAAGGGCAATAACACACTCTCTGGATCCCACACACAAATTTCCTGGCAAAATGTCTTTTGTCAATTGCATTGCTTGTCCCCAATGATGGCACAACCTTTGGTTCAACTAGAGCCAGTCTCCCATTTTATCTCATTTAAGATTTGGAAGAGAAACAACACACACAGATGCATTCACAACACACACACACACATATAATATAAAACGCTAAAGCAGAAAATTTTAAATATATTTAAGTCCTGAAATAGAAGGAAAAAAAAAAAAAAATTAGATGAGCATCATATAAAAATTAGACTAGCCAGAAATTACCTGATACGTCTATATCTCCAATGAAAAAGTTAGAGAGAGAGAGAGAGAGAGATAGAGAGAATGATCCTGCTGAAGTCATCCATATTTGCTTACAACGCCTCTGATCTCCATTTCTCCATTAGTTTCCGTCGCGAACGATTTGGCACTGTACTCCAAAATCAATCTTTTCCGCTTGGCTGCCGAGAAAAAAAGATGGCTAGTTATTTATTTCTTTCTTTTTTTCCCCTCAATTTTCTCAGGAGACAACTGTGCCAAAATTATCCGCGACAGAAAACGATGGAGATTGAAGATCGAAGGAGCTTCGGCAGCACATCAAGACCGACTTTAGCAGATTCAAGCTCTTCTCTTCTCTTCCGCGGCGGCTCTTCTTCCCTTCTCTAGATCTAGGGTTTATGGTGTTATATCATTATATATAGTTTGGTAAAGACTATTTTAACACTTTTTAATTTTTGTCAATTACAATTCTATCCCTCCATCAAAATTATTCTTTTGATATGACCCTAAAATCTAATTTCTCAATACGCACAACTAATCATCTCAAGTCTGTTTTGATGCAACTTTTTTAGTTAAAAATAAAAATAAAAATAATTAATAAAATAAAATGTCGCATTTAAATCATAATTATTAATTTTTTTTTTATAATCATCAAATCAACTAAAAATTAGCTAAAACATAATTTTTTAACCAGATTAAAATAAACAAATAATCAAAATATCATGCTAAAAAAGTTCATTCCAAATGAGGGTTCAGTACACACCACCAGCCACTTTTTTGATGCTACTTTTTTAGTTAAAAGAAAAATTTAAAATAATTAATAAGGTAAAATATCACATTCAAACCATAATCATTTTTTTACAATCGTCAAATCAACTAAAAATTAACTAAAACATAACTTTTTAACTAGATTAAAATAAACAAATAACCAAAACATCATGTTAAAAGAGTCCGTTCCAAATGAAGGTTCAATACACACCACCAGCCATCGCCATAGCCGGAACCCCTCAAATGGGCTATTGAAGGAGTTGCGATAGGAAGAAAAATAGAACAACGTAAATTTACGTGATTCGGCTCAATCCTCAATGCAATTAATTGCATTCTGTAAAATAAAAAAAAAAAAAACAGAAGAACATGAAGGAAAAGTATATAAAATTATGGATTATATTTTCTTAAGTAAGTTTATACAAACATAATTTTTGTATAAAATTTCCATATAGGATAATGTGGTTGTTTGTGTTTTTAAATTACCTCTGCTGCATCATTCTGCTTGTTTTTTTTTTTTTTTTTTTTTTCAAGTTTTTTAACAAAGAAAACTCTAACTGTTAATAATCATTCATTGCCTTCTATAATCATATGGATAATAGAAAGATGAAGATAGAAATGTGAAGATACATTGTTCCTCTTTAGCTCTGGTATGGACCAGAGGGGTCTAGTCTGTCCTGTGGGACACCTATGTTCCACTTTGATGATCAAAATCGTTTATTCTATTGGCCCTTGTACATAGATTATTTATGAAAAAAAAATAATATCTAATAATCGTAATTATATGATTTCATCATATTTATATTAAAAAAATGAACAACAAAAATGATTTTAAAAATATACAATATATATTTTTGGGGAATTGACTAGTAAATCCCATTTTATCATCTTGTAGATCATGTAGTCCTAATTGTTTTCTTTTAAACCGTTTAGTCCTTTGGGTTGTTTGTTTACTATTTTGCCATTAAAGTGTTAATTTGAGTTTGTAGACCCACATGTATTTATGGGAAGGGGTGTGTGAGGTTTACGTTCCAAAAAAAGGTAATAGTACTCTTTTTCAGTGACGTGGGTTTTGACGTGAATTTGACAATTTGTTTTTGTTTTTTCATGAGACGTGGGTTGTGACGTGAAAACAAGTAATATGACACGGGTTTTTTTTTTTTTTTTTTTTTTTTTGTGACGTGAGTTGTGACGTGGACAGGTAATTTCTTTTTTTTTTTTTTTTTTTTTTTTTTTTTTTTTTTTGATGTGGGTCGAACAGAAGTAATGGTGACTTTGTTTCACGTTACCGAATAAAACGTACTACTTTTTATTATTATTTAATTAGCAAAACAAGAAAGAAGGTAAAAAAAACACAGATCACTACTATGGCTGCTTTAGTCAGCACCTCACGTTGATTTCACGTGACAAAGAACCGGAGATTTACACAGGACATGCCTAATCTGCACTCTCACACACACACACACACACACACACACACAGACGTGTCCTTCGTCTTCATGAGGTGCTTAATCTCTCTCTCTCTCTCTCTCTCTCTCAAGGGTTTCGAGTTCCTGATTCAATTCAATTCAATTCCCTACCCACATCCCCTGTGAATTCACTCTTTTCGATCTCTACAAATCCACTTCTACCGAAGATCTGCTAACTTTTCTCTCTCTTTTTTTTTTTTTTTTTTTTTTTGTAGATATTGATTTGTGAAATTGGATACCCAAGTAGCGTGGAACATCCCCAAACTGGAAACATAATATCTGTGAGAAGGTCGACGAAAACCCTAGATTGGCTTTGATCAGCAGTCATGTGTTGTGTTTAAACTTGCTAAAATTCCGTGATTGCCTCCCACATTCTAGATTGAAAGGATTGTTTACAGAGAGCTTGTTGGCGAATTTTTTGTGGGTTACGTTTGGTGTGTGGAACCCTAACTTCAAAGATTTGGTGGAGTGCAGCAAATGACTTGAAGCCGTGGTGTGGATATCGTTCATTCTCGATGCTTGCAATGATTGTTGAATGATCGCGAAAGCATTACTTGTTGAATGATCGCGAAAGCATTACGACCAAAACTACACCCCCCCTCATATGGAGCAGGCACGGTTTGTGACAACTGTTAAAAATGGCAGGCCGAATCGTTACCGAAAACATAGAACAGAATGTAACCCATCTGCGTGGCATATCAACTACGCGTCGTGTGTGATCAACAAAGCGTTAAGCTACCCATTTACAGTGCCTGTGATGTTCTGATTGACATACCAAACATGAATCACGGGACTTCGGCAGAGGATCCTGATTCACATACCAAACATGAGCAAACCAATCCCACAAAACAAGCGAGGGTAATTTAGGCACGAAACAACTATTTTTGTTTGAATCAGGACCTACCGGTAACAAACCACACACAAACGGGACTTCGGAAGCAAACAGTTATTGTATGGGACCAAATGGTTCACAAGTTCTTATAATGGGACTTAGTGATAAATTTCCCTATATTTTTTTTAATGACAAGTATGATGAAATCTTGTGGCTACGATTATCAAATAAAATCTAATTTTTTTTTATTTCATAAATGATCTCCACAAGGACATACATGTTGAACGTCTTAGATTATCATATAACCCGTAACAAATCCACCGGCTAGACTAGATCTCTCTGATCCATAATTAGGAGAGAAGTTGATGCCTAAAACAACGGCTTTTAACAAAATTTTTGATTTTTGATCAAAATATTAAAGGAACGATGATAAAATCTCCTAATTAAACAACAAATCTCATAATCACAACATATTAAATGAAATTAACAATGGAAAAAAAAAATAATGTACATACCAGGATTACTAGTCCCTTCCCAGGCAGAAGCTAAAGCCCCTAGGAAACAAATCAAAAGAAAACAAAAATCATTAGTATGAGTAACACAAAATTGTTTGCATAGCTAAGATGCATGCGCATGTGAGAGAGAGAGTACCTGAACCTGCGAAGGCTAGCGAGTTTTACTTTGATGTATCTAATATTAAGTATTCCATCTTCATTTATGTCGCAGATAATTTTGGCATAGTTAATCACATCCATTTGTTGTAAAAATATGAATTTTGACTCAATATAAATCATCATGAGTGTAGGGTTTTCAGGATCTGTATCGTCGTAACATAACGATTTGGTAACTAATTCCTTAGTTTCACCTGGTTTAATTTTTGCTATACTAACATAATGGTCTGGCCTAGTTGGAAGAATGAAAGCTCTAATTTCCATTTCCACACTGGACCTATTCTCAAATGAAGTGAGTTTAGCACCCATTTCATTATACAAACTTTGGTGGTGAGTGATCTGTGAGTGTGTGTGCTGGTGTTGTGTGTGTGTGCAAAGTGCAAGCAAGATTGAGTGATACTTATAGAAAGACGTGTCCTAAAAAAGAACTTACACTGTTTATTTCATAAATTTTAATAGAGATTTAAAAATAAAAATAAAAATAAAAATAAAAATAAAAATAAGAAAGATAGGTAAAATATAAATAAAAATATATTTATATTTCACATATATTTTTTTCCCCTAAATTCACGAATCAAACACGACCTAAGGCTACGGTTGAATCATAAAATTGGGTAGGAATTATAAGTATATATATATATAATTATATTTCATTCACATTTCATCTATTTTTTTTCTTAAATTGTTTATGAAAATAAAATTTATTGTAATTAATGATAAAATATAACTTTATTTCACATATATTTTTTTCCTTTCCTTTCCAAATCCACGAACCAAACACAACCTAAAGCTGCGGTTGAATCATAGATTGGATAGAAATTTTAAAATATATATATATAATTATATTTCATTTACATTTCACTTATCTTTTTTTAAAAAAAAATTATTTAAGAAAATAAAATTTATTATAATTAATAATAAAGTAAATCATTTTTCCTAATTTTATTGTAGAGTATTCTTGAAAACGAAACTAGTCTTTCCTCTGAAAAAAAAAACGACTAACAAAAAGAGCAGTGGTTGGTCGTCCCTCTTGCTTTAATACTCACATTCTTGCTTTTCTTGTTTCATGATAATTCCGATGTCTCTCACTCTCATTATGCAACCATTTGTTGTTTATCTTTTCAGGAAGAAGATTGGGATTAAGTTACCTTACTAAAAGATAAAATAAATTAAAAAATTAATAAAATAAAATACTATATTGAAATTATAATTATTTTATTTTTTCTTTCATAAAATTATAAAAAAAATAAAAAATTATTCCTAAGCAGAACTTTTTTAATCAAATCAAAATAATTAAAAAATCAAAAAATCAAATTAAAAAAGTTATTCCTAAACAAAGGCTTAGTTACTTGATTCTCACTCATTACATAGTACATATATACTCCTCTTTTTACCTTCTTTTTTTTTTTTTTTTTTCTCCTTTTTTTGAGAATTCGAAACTACCCAAACATTTCCTGATCAACTTTCATCTTGAAATGGTTAGAGCTCCTGTTCTCTTTATCAAAGGAGTTGAACAATTAATTGCAGCAACAATCCCTTCAAAAGGTTAAATTTGTTTGTAACAAAATTAATTAATGTGAATATATATATATATATTTCCTCTTTATTTATTTATTGATAACCAGAAATCGTATCTTAAGTAGTGTAAAATTTGAGAATTAAGCAACACTTTCTAATCATATGATCAGGCACACGTGTGGAATTAATTGCAGTATTTCGTGTTTTAAAATTGCAAGTCAAACCCTTCATTCCCTTGACTAAAAAAAAAAATAGAAAAGAAAATCTAGCAACTCAATTTATATTATTTTTCAATTATGGACTTCCTTTTTGTCATTTTGTTTCATAGATTTTTGTAAAGTTGGATTTGAACTAACTCCTTCCTGGAATAATTCTTGGTCTTTCAACTGGAGGAGACTTGACTGGTTCCCTTACATCCCAAAGGGAAAAAATTGAAGAATTGCTTTTCCAAAAGATAATTAAAGAGAATTCTGCTTTCTCTGCATATGGTTGGAAGCAACCTTGAATATATCACATAAAGAAAAGCCCAAATGAGTAGAACAATGGCTAGGAGCAGTGATAAAACCACCCAACTTTTGAATCAAGTCATGCTCGGTTGTTCCAGATCGAATCCCATGAGTCACTCACTAGCTATCTCCCATCCCCTGGATGCGTGCCCTTTTGGGAAGAGTCTACTTTTTATAATTTGAATGGTTTATCTGAGAAAGTTATTTAAAATATTAGGTTCTGTTTGTTTTGGATTATAGGGGATGTGATTGGATTAGTAGTCACTACAAGAAAAAGTACATTCGGCGACCAAATTTCTCGACTAAAAAAAATTTGGTCACTGAAAGTATAGCTTTCAGCGACCAAAACAGCATTAGTAGTCAAAAGTAAAGCTTTTTGGCAACTAAACAATTTTAGTAGCCAAAAGTCTACAATTAGCGACTAAAACTAAGTTTGGTCACTGATTATATGAGTTTTAGTGACTAAAAAATTTTTAGTAGTTCAAAGTAAAGTTTTTTGGCGACTAAAAAACTTTAGTAGCCAAAAGTCTATAATTGGCGACTAAAAATAAGTTTGGTTGCTGATTATATGGGTTTTATCGACTAAAAAAATTTTAGTAGCCAAAAGTCTACAATTGGGGACAAAAAAATAAGTTTAGTGGCCAAAAGTGGTCATTTTTAGCGCGGGAGAACAAAAATCCTAAGGCGGGAATTAAATTTTTTAGCGACCAAAATTTTGGTAGTTGAAAGTGCATCTTCGGCGACCAAATCCAACTTTGGTCGGCAAAAACTAAGTTTTTTAGCGATTAAAAAACAATTAGTAGTCAAAAGTATAGAATTGGCGGCTGAAAAATATGTTTAGTCGCCAAAAGTGATCTTTTTTTACTTTGCTACTAAATAGTTTATTTTACATAAATTATGTTCATCAAAATAATTCTGTTTATACATATACTTTTATATTAATATGGATGTATGTACTATATAAATAATATATGTGACATATATAATCATGTGGTGCTATAGAGGCGTAGTGGGAAGAGTGTGGTATATAAGGTTTATGGTGTGGGAGGTTGGCAGTTCTTGTATTTACAAGAGCGGATTAAATTGTTGTATAACGAATTATTATTATTATTTTTTCACGTTTGAAGCTTTTGGCGACTAAATGTGTTGGTCGGCGATTCCTTGACTATTAGCGACTAAAGCATTAGTGGGTAAATGTATAATTTTAAAGAAATATAATTGACTATTGGCGACCAAAATTTTAATAGCTAAAGACTTGATTTTTGCCGACCAAAGAGTTTTTGGTCGGCAAAACCCTCCAAGACCTTTCCCGACAGGGTTTTGGCGACAAACGTAGCGACTAAAATTTTTGATCGCAGAATATCATTGGCGACCAAAAAACAGACAATTGGCGACCAATATTTTAGTAGCTAAAAGTGACTTTTTGTAGGGAGTGATGTGTGATCCACAAAAATCATGTTTGTTTAGAGAAATGACCATGGGATTATAAATATCCTTTAGCGAGGGGACTAATAATCTCACGAGGTGGTATTCAAATCAATTCTTATTCAAATTTTATTTGTTAAAAATCAATTCTTAATTATATTTTATATCAATCCTTAATTATATTTTTATTTTATTTTAAATAACATATTAAAAAAATTTCATTATATAGAAACATATAAATTTATGTCTTTTTATGTAGCTAGTTTTGGAGGGAACATGATTCCCTCACTAGACTTGGTGTCAAAGGCGCATGCATTTGAAAATTTATCAAATCCAATGGAATAGCCAATGATAGTAGTTTAGTCCAAAATTATAGGAGGGGTTAGTAATTATTTCCACACGATAAGAAGTAAAGTGCAACTAGCTTAAATCACAAGGGATAAATAGGATTTTGCCTTTTAAAAAGTAAATAATAAATCTGATTTGAGAATACCGTGTCTATTTTTTAAGGCAACTATAATTTAATCATTTATTATAAGTATACATTATAATATATAAAAATTTTAGAGATTAAATTTTTTAATCTTTAAATGTGAAAATTTTGTTATAAAAGATATTTAGGGATCAATTTCTATCATTGTGAGGATCGTCGCTAAAGGTTGTTTCTAAAATTTAAAAATAAGGCTTTTAGCAATAAAATTTTGAAAATGTCACTAATAAAGAGACTTTTAGGGACAAAATAATTTGATCTCAAAATAGTTTATTTTTTTAGACAAAAAATTGGTCTAAAAGGATAATAATTCATCACTAATGTTCAATTTTTATAAAAATATAATGACACTTTCCATAATAAAAATATTTTATCATTAAAATATAATTTTATTTCTAAATTTTGATTTTTAAAACCTTAATTTTTTTTGTAATGATATGACCAAAATAAATTTTTACATTGATAATCTAGCAGGCCCCAGTGAGAGACAGACGTTGCTATGTTTTTTTTTTTTTTTTTGTTTGGTATCAACAAAGCAAAAATTGCAAAATTACATCTAAACCATCTGAGGAGTCATGCAAACCTTATTTCCCCGCCAAACAAGGGTTGCTTTTTCTGTTATCCATGAAAACCTGGTCACTTGGGACTAGTTTTCATCATCCATTGGTTCCAAAAACACAAGCAGAGACCCATCTATATATGCATTGAACGCAAACAACAGCTAAAGCTACAGTGTTTCTCTAAACCCTAGCAATAGGGATGGCAATTTGAACCCAGCTTGACGGGGACCCGACCTCCCGACCCCGATTTAAGTGATTTTTTTTTTTGAAAAATGTCCACAATGGGGATGGAGATGGTATTCAAAAATCAATTTCCTATCAGTTTCGGGTCAGGGACGGGAATATGTGTCCCAGCCCCGTACCCGATCGAGCCTGGGCCTCGTCCCCGTCCACGTTTATCCCGAAGTAAAATTACTATTTTACCCATTTATATATATATAAACCAAACCTCATCTCACTTTCACTTCTCTCTTTGTCAATCTTACGCGTGTCTCAGTTCTCTCTCCCTCACTCACGTCTCTTATCTTTCTCTCCCTCACTCACTAACTCAGATCTTTTTGAGTCTCATTGCTTCTCTCCCTCCCTCACTTACTCAGATCTCTCTCATCTCTCTCATTCTCTCACTTCTTATCATTATCAACATCATCCAGATCTACTACCACCACCGATCTGAACAGATGTGAAGCCCTCTGTTGCTACCGATCTGAACAGGACTAGGACCAGGACCAGGACCGTAACCATGAAGTCACCGATCTGAACAGATCGTGGTCCGATCGATGTCTTGATCAACGGACAGATCATGATGCCCCTCTCTCTTTATATATATATATATATATCTGTTGTTGATTGATGAACAATTCTTTTTTCTTTTCAAGTTGTTAGATATATTATATCTGTTGTTGCTAATGAACAATATTATATCTGTTGTGTGTGTGTGTTAAATAGATCTGTCGTGCATTATACATACAAATTAAAATTTTTTTTTCTTGTGTTTATGTGTGTGTTGAACATATTTGTCGGGGATTTTTCGAGGTCGGGGACGAGGACGGGGACGGGGAGTGCCATCCCCGACCTCGCCCCGCCCCGCCCCGTTGTTATTCCTACCTAGCAATGGTAGATCATGAAATCACATTCATATGCAAACTATGAAGTAGGGATGACAATGGACTGGGGTGGGGCCGGGGATCACACTTCCCGTCCTTGATCCCCGATGGTGAAAATTCCCCTGTTCCCGACCCAGATCCCTGACGGGGAACCTATCACCGCCCCCACCTTCGCCTCTGCCTCCGCCTCCTAACGAGGATCGAGTTTCCTCGACCCCGAAAATTCCCCGGCAACCAAAAAAAAAAAAAAACAATGGAAATCAAAGAATCAATCACCTACAGAACCTTGAACAACCAAAGCAACTGCAATGGTGAACATTCTTACCACAGAACAAACCAGTTGCAGAGCCAACCCCATTTTCCATATACTATCAAAAATTAATACTCCCCCAAACCCAACCTACTCAATGATGAAGAAAGAATAAAACAGTAATAAAAAAATTAAATCTTTTAATTGAATAAAATAATGAACAGTGATAAATGGGATATCAACAACAAAAAAAAAAAACAAAAATAGATCTATAGAAAAGAAAGTTTGAACTGGATTGATTGTGTGTGGATTTATAAATATTATATGTATTTATACAACGAGATCTTCAAATTTCAGCGTAGATCCAAAGATGAAAGCCGCAAAGGAGATGTTACAATCAACAACGAACGAAGGCGAGACCGCATCTACGGTGGTGACATGGATGGGCATCGGTGCTTTTTTCAGATCCGCGCTGGTCTCACTATTTTGCATTGGTGAAACCTGATTTGGGATCTACATTGGTCTGTGATTGTGGCTTCGGCGAGAGAGAGAGAGAGAGAGAGAGAGAGAGAGAGAGAGAGAGAGAGAGAGAGAGAGAGTAAATAGAGGCTATAATAAAAACTAGATAGCTATGAAAGCCAAAACCAACCTCATTTTAGGAAGGAATGAGGGAGATCGGGGGGAGGAAGATCAGCGTGATGTGAGGGTTTTAGAGAGAGAGAGAGAGAGAGAGAGAGAGAGAGGTGAGAGACAGAGACGGTGAGGCTCTGTGTGTGTAAGGTTGTGTTATGTTGGGTTTTAGTTTATATATATATAGGTATAATAGTAATTTCAGTTCGGGGAAACGAGGACAGGTTGGAGCTGGGGCCGAGGCCGTGGCCGGGGAACGTATCACCATCCCCGGTCCGAACATTATCGATGATGCATTTTACAATACCATCTCCGGACCGTTGGGGGCATTTTTCGGGAAAAAACCGTTCTAATCAGAATAGGGGGGTTGGATCCTCGTTGAGCCGGGTTAAAATTGCCATTCCTATTATGAAGCATAGGTATGGGTACGAGTACTGATACTAGTATAATATGGGTACGTCAATACGGTAAAATTAAAAAAAAAAATAGAGTACGGGTACTGCTTGGTACACTTGTAAAAAAATATTTATTTTTAATTTAGAATAACGCAAAAATTAATTAAATGATTTAATTTGTTAAGTTTCAACCTACAATTAACATTTAATGTCAAAAATAAAGGTATAAATCAAAATTAAATGTCAATATATTAAATAACTTACAAACCATAGTTTAATTTTAAAATCATGCTAAGTATAAAACAAAAAATAAAAAAGAAATCTAGTGAAAGGAGTTTTATTTCTGTAGTAGAAAAAAATATTGTTTCAACTGGGGTACGGTATGGCTTGAGTATATATTAGGTACGTCTGGATACACCAAAAATTAAGAAGAAAAAACTTAGGTACGTGTTTCATGTACCCGATACGTATGCAGAAGTACCATACGAAATACCATACATCGGTAAGTACCCGATACGGGTACGACATGTTTATCGAAGTACCTATGCCTTATAGTATTCAAACGAACCGTGGTCAGCACCAAGGTAGTACAACCTGGGAAATTCTACAACCTATCGGTCCTAGACCGGGTGATGGAACGCAACCACATCTGAATGGTGTACTATTATGGGGATCCAAAAGAGAGGGAAGTTGGAGAGTTGACAAAGAAGCTCAGAGAATCTCTCTCTAAAATGCTTTGTAGTTTTCGTATGGTGACCGGCCGATTGCTGAAGAATGATGAGGGGAAATGGATGGTGAAGTGTAATGATGCCGGAGTGAGAATGGTGGAGGCTAGGATTAAGGGAAGCTTGGAAGGGTAGTTGGGGAGGGTGGATAGAGAGAAGGAACTTAAGCTTGTTCATTGGGAGGACATGTATCACAAGCCTTATTTTTGGTCTACCTTTTACATTCAGGAAAATTTTTGTAGATTTTGTCTCATTTTGTGATTGAATTCTATGCGTTTAAAATTTTTCTTAAATTTGTTAAAGTTGGAGAAATTCTAATAGTCTATCCAAAATTTAAAAAATTAAGATTGTGCCAACCTCAAAAATTACTATTCACTCTTTCATTTGTTTTGTAGTGAGAAAATGAATCACCTCATCCTCTTTTTCCATAGAGACCTTTCATTCTTTGTTGAATGGCTAAGATTTTTTTCAATTTCTCGGTTAAAGTTGAAACTTCATAATGAAAGTCCAGAAACATAAACATCAATTACAAAATTTATATGAATGGATAAAATTTTTCAAAAACAGTAAATTCTTATCCATTTATGTGTATTGTATGTTCCATTATGTGTAATTTTAAATTTAGTGAATCCATATTTATTCACAACTATGTTTTTAAATTAAATTATATATTACATTATCATGCAATGTGTGTGGTAAAATTTCTAGAATTGTATGTAGATTCAACTTGCCCAAGTCTTATTTTTTGCAATTTTACTAATGTCTAATGTTTGTTTGTCGTTCATTTTTTTATTGAATGTATTGGTTCTTATATGACAAACAAATCTCTTCTTTCCATTAAAAAATAAAATAAAATCCTTCCATGGCTTTTATGAGATTCTTCCCATTGCAACTCACATAATTTGAAGGTGGTGGTCTAGCAGTTGGCCTGAGCTGTACCCACCTCCTAATCGATCCCACTTGCGCCGCTATGTTCATCAAGGCCTGGGCTAACATAACCCTAGGTGGCAAAATGCTTAGTCCCCCTCTCCTCCACCCATTGCCACTGCGAAGACCTATCAACAAGAAAATCAACCGTAAGCCTTACACCGCCTTAATCGACCACTACAAATCATCTCTAAAGAAGCCAATTCCTATCAAAACTGTGCCGCAACATAAAATTGTAACATTCTCATTTACTCATGAAATGGTGCAATCTTGCATGGCCATGGCTAAAACCTTAATGCCCCTTTTGAGGCTCTAGTCGGGCTTTTTCTGGGTTATTGTAAACAAAACAAAAAGAAAAAGAAATGGCTTAACAAACATGTCAATATGTTTGGATATGAGAAAGGTTTTAGGGTTAGACAACGACTTGTTTGGGAACTGCATGGTGTATAACAAGGTTCATGGGAAGGGTTTTGATGAAAATGGATTGTTGTGAAGAAAATGGACACTGTCCGGGAGCAAACATTCATTGCTTCCGTACTTCTTTCGTCTAAGCCTCGTTCTACTCCAAACGATGTCGCACGACCTACAAGTACGATAGTGAGCTACTCGGCGGGTGTGTTACTAGAAAACCCCTCCGATGGTCAAGTTAGTACTCAAAGAGAGAGAGAGAGAGAGAGAGAGAGAGAGAGGGAAGAAGAGACAAAAGAGAAGATTGTAGTGTAAAGAAAATCGCAGACCATAGGGGCTGTCACGACCTAAACCCGCCCCTTTAGATTTAGCGTCGCAATCGGCTAGTAATCCTTGGATTACCGAAGGCCTCTGACCTAAATATCATGAAATATAGGGGCTAGCGGAAGCAGATAGAGAAACATACATAGTCCATAGAGTTGTGTAGACATACATGGGACATAAAATATTTAAAACTTATATATATATAATGTCAAACTTCCATATGCCATGTATTACCGTACAGATACAGATAGTGTCATAAGGGACTCAGCCCAAAGTACAGATAGACAAGAACAAAACAAAAACATCTTTTACATGATTCACAAAACTTGACTTGACTTGACAAACGGGAACCTCCCCGGGAGGCACGGTGGCTGGCTGACAAAACAAAACTCTCCAGGCAGCAGCTTAGGCCTGGTTACGCGCCTGCTCACCTACATACATAATATAAATAGTGAGCGGAAGCCCAGTGAATAATATTAGAGTAAAGGGTTTAATGTATGTAGTCCATAATAGTTACCAAAACGAAATTCATAATCATGTTCAGAAATCAAAGTTAATATCAGAAATAGATTCATAATCATACTCATAATTAGAATTTGCAGTTAATTATACGTGGTACATCCATTAGCATTAGCAGAAACAGTTGATCCATAAAAGGGATGGCCATAAAGGCGTACAGTTGACTCATGTGCATGGAGACAGTACAATTGACTCATGAGATGTACAGTTGGCCCATAAATGGGACGTATATAAAAGGATCCATAACAGTTGGTTCATGAGACGTATAGTTAGCCCATAATTGGGACATAACAGAACAGATCACAGATGTCATTTGAAGCTAATGATGCCACGAGTACATTTCAGAAACATTGGACAACCATTCATTCATACAGAAAGTAATATTTTAGAAAACAGATCATCTTATATTATTCAGAAAATACTTATAAATTGAACATAGCTTTACAAAGTTATTATTCACAGATGGCTCCAATTGGAGAACAGATGAAGCAGACAGATCATATAGCTTACGGCGCGTGACTTACAAACAACACATAACATGTACACATTAAAACACACGCTCGGGATTCATTACAGTCATTGTGTTTCATTCTTAGTGTGTTTCTAAGTCTTAACCTCATTATTGTGTCTTAATCATGGCTTATGAATGCCTAGGATGCGATGAAGATGCCAAAATGCACTTTGAAACACTCAGTCAATTATGTTGAAAACAGGGGCCTCGCTCGAGCGCAACTTCCTTCGCTCGAGCGGTGGGTCAAAAATGTGAGGGGCTGCTCGAGTGCAACTTCCTTCACTCGAGCGCTTTGTAAAAATCTAAAAAAGTACTAGTTGTTTGATTTTTTCGCTTGACGCACGCTCGATGGTTGCTCGAGCGTGAGACTGAGGTCTTTGCTCGAGTGCAACTCTTGTCGCTCGAGCGGTCTACAAAATGTGCCAACTTCTGGGAGCATGCAATTTACGCTCGAGCCAACTTTTGGTCACTCGAACGGAGGTTCAAAACACAGAGTGGTCGCTCAAGCTCAGGATCTGTTGCTCGAGCGGTGAGGCAGAATCTAGAATTTCCAAATTGCTCTTCCAAGTTCAAAATTCAAATTCAAAGCTGCAAATCATGGTCTTTTGGGCCAAAAACTTGAGGAAACACTTATAAACTAATAAAACATGGTGAGTTCAAAATCATTTCATAAAATCAAGGCCCAAAAGCTTGCCAATTGCTCAAAATTCAACTTGAAACTTAAAAATGCGATGTGAACAAAACATGCATGAATTGTTATGAGCTTAAACTTTTCAAAACATGATCAATTAAAGTCAAATGGTAAGAAATGTGATGAATTCTCAAAACAAAGTCAAGATAGACACATGCATGTGGGATTTGTTTGAAATTCAAACTCAAAATGCTATGATATATGCTTACATGTATGAATTCATCTACTTAATCTTAATTCTCAAACTTAAACACTTAACCCTCTTAAGTTAAACCACTTATGTCTTGAATACAAAGATTCGGAATCAATTACTCACCTAAGATCCTTAATTGAGTTCTACATTGCTATGTCTTTGAGCCTCTAAGTCAATTCCTCAATTTCTAGCTAAATCCAAGCTAATTCCTTCCTCTTCCTCCTTGATCTCAATCTCTAGCTCTCTCTCTCTCTCTCTCTCTCTTTCTCTCTCTCTCTCTCTCTCTCTCTCTCGTTATGTTGAGCTCAAAAATGATGAAGGAAAGGTGATTCAAGTGGTGTATGAGCCTTTTATAGGCTTGATTAAGAAACTTAATTAATTAAGCTTACCACTAAACAAATGAGCATTTAGTCTAATTATTTCATTCCGAATCAAATTTCTATTAAACCCACTATAAAATTCTAAAAATTCTAATTAACACAGAAATCAAGTCAATTTCGTAATCGGATGCCAATAAGGCCTTCAATTCACAGTACATAACAGAAACACAAACAGATATGCCTATGCAAAACAGATAGAATCTCATATGGCATATCACACATGCAATTAATGCAAAATTCCAACTTAATTACTTATTAGGCATCTTTAATCATGGTTTATTAGTTAATCATGGATCGGGGTTATTATAGTCTTCCTCCCTAAAGAGTTTGGTTCTCCAAACTCGAATTACTTTCATTTTGGTAGAATATCGAATCCAAAGGGAATAAGTCTGGGTATCTCTTCATCATATCTTCTTTGGTCTCCCAATTCGCATAAGTCCCTCTATGGTTTTGCCAATCAACCTTCACTAATGGTATTTCTTTGTTTCTCAATCTCTTGTTTCTGCGATTTACAATATGAATTGGCCTTTCTTTATATGTGTAGTCATCTTTTAGAAGCACGTGAATCGATTCAATCACATGAAGTGGATCTCAGAGATAGTCTTGAAGCATCAAAACATGAAAAACATTATGCATATGTTCCATGACCGGCTGTAAGGCTACCTAATACGTCACCGGATTAATCTTCTCAAGAATTTCATATAGCCCAACATATCTTGGTGCTAGCTTGCCCTTTACACCAAACCGTGTCTAGCTTTTCATTGGAGTCACTTTTATGAACATGTGATCCCCGACTTCGAATTCTCTATCTCGCCTTCGGACATCTGTATAACTCTTTTGGTGACTTTGTGCAGTTTTTAATCGTTGCTGAATCAATTTCACATTTTCAGTGGTTTCTTGCACAAGTTCCAGGCCCAACAAGGGTCTATCACCTACCTCGGCCCAACAGATCGGTGAACAGCATTTTCTACCGTATAGAGCTTCATACGGAGCCATCCCAATACTTGAGTGATAGATGTTGTTATACACAAACTCGACCAATGGTAAATAGGTTTCCCAATTACCTTGGAAATCTAGGGCACACATTCTAAGCATATCTTCCAGAGTCTGTATTGTTCTTTCTGATTGACCATCTGTCTGTGGGTGAAATGCACTTCTCAATCACAACTCAGTTCCCAAAGCTTACTGTAAACTCTGCCAAAATCTTGAAGTGAACTTAGGATCTCTGTCATATAAAATAGACTCTGGCACACCGTGTAATCTCACAATCTCATTCACATACATGTTAGCTAACTTATCTGCATTATAAAAAGTTTTAACAGGTAATAAATGTGCGGACTTAGTCAAACGATCAATAATTACCCAAATAGAATCCATACCTCGAGAAAAACGAGGCGGTCCAACAATGAAGTCCATGGTAATATGCTCCTATTTCATTTTGATATTGGAAGCGGCTGAAGTAAACCAACGAGTCGTTGATGTTCGACTTTAACTTGTTGGCAATACAAACATCTAGCCACAAAATTAGCAACGCTTTTCTTCATTCCAGGGCACCAGAAATTCTGTTTCAAGTCATGGTACATCTTTGTATTCCCCGGATGCATAGCGAATTTAGAATTGTATGCTTCAGTCGTAACACGTTTCCTCAAGTCAGAACAATCTGGTACACAAAGTCTATTCTGAAATTTTAACACATTATTATCAAACACAAATCCCAGCCTTGGTTTTGAGTCAATCTCATTAATAATTTTCTTCAAAAACTCATCTTCATGTTGTTTCTCTCTAATTTTTCTATGATTGCAGGTTGGTCAGAGATGACGGCTAGAATCCCGCCTTGTTCACGCAGGACTATCTCAATTTCATTCTTCTCCAAGTTAGATATCAACTTTTTCTGATCGGTAAGCAAACATGATAAGGTCCCAACTAATTTCCAGCTCAAAGCGTCTGCTACTGTATTTGCTTTTCCCTGATGGTACAGAATTTGCAAGTCATAGTCTTTAATCAACTCTAGCCATCTTCTTTCTCTCATGTTCAGTTCTTTTTGGGTGAAGAAATATTTTAGACTTTTATGATCAGTATACACTTCACAAGTCACTCCATACAGATAATGACGCAAAATTTTCAATGTAAAAACCACAGCTACAAGTTCAAGGTCATGAGTTGGTAGTTCTTTTCATGTGGTCGGAATTGTCGTGAGGCATAAGCAATCATATTACTGTAGACACCCCATTTTTGATCGTCCTTAAGACTTGGGCGCTACTGATCGTTTACTTGGTGATGAAAGGTGTGCAGTGCAAAGGTTCAATTTTTTCGGCAAGAGGAGAGTCAAATCCCAACCTTACACCCCTTTTTGGACCAAAATGATCTTGATCAAAAGATTTTGAGACCTTAAAACCCTCTCTTTCAAAATAGCTTTTGAAAAAGTTCCTACGATGTTCCGAAGCTCGTATTTTGTTAAATGTCGCGCTTTTCGGTAAACAGAGCAAGGACAAAGTGGAAATGAATGGAAGAGAGGTGAACTCTTTGGAAAATATTTCAAAACACCTTATTTGGGGGTTTGGAGTTGAAGAAAAGAGGAGAGGAGAGAAGAAAACAAGTTGGCGAAGAAGTTCGGCATGAATCCAAGTAGGATCGAAACTGAGCAGTCTTCACTCAAACAGACATAACTCTTTACACAATTGGAATTTTGATTTGAGGCTGCCACCATTGGAAATAAAACTTCCAGGGCTTCAATTTAGACTTAAGAATGACCTGAAAAGGTGTCCAGATGAAGGAGTTATGTCCGGTTGAAGTCGGGCCCAAAAAGTAATTTTTTCTATCCAACCAGAGGTAGAAGTTTTTGACCATAAATGGGATTTTTTGGCCATGTGCCGGCCATGGATGGCCAATGCCGGTCCCATGCCATTCAAGAGTATCCCATGCCAGCCAACAATGATCAAGTGCCGGCCAACAATGATCCAGTGCCGGCCATTGATACAAAAAGGTAGTTTTTTTGTAGATATTTTACCTCCTGCTGTTTCCACAATGTGCTAGCTGTTCTAGCTTAGATATTTTCAACCAAGGCTCCTCTTTTGCTATATATGGAGGCTATATCTCATATATTGGGGGAGGGGGGGACAAGTTTGGGAGCCTCTCTCTCTCTATAATTTTGTGAGCAAAATTCCAGTCTCTCTCTCTAAAAGCCTTTCTCTCTTCCTATATTGTGCTTAGAAGTGAGAATTTCCTACACTCTTGCAAAGAGACCCTAGACCAAACACCTCTAACTTGTTGTTGAGGTTCTTGGAGGTCCTATTTGAGCTCTCAAAGCTAGTTTTGACTAAGATTTGCACTTGTTTTGCTGTTGTGCTTCAAGAGTAAGCACTTGTCCCTTTTAAGCTTGTCTTGCACACTTGTTTTGCCACATTTGCAAACTGTTTTTGGGTTGGTTTTGAACTGAAGAAAACTCTATTTTTCAGTCCTAAAAATAGTGGTTTAAGCCCCTTTTGAGTTTGAGGGTGGTCCACCATTCTTGTCTCTTTGTTTGCTAAGCTTTTTGCTCTCCTTTAAAGCTTTTGACACCATCTCCTTTTGGCCCTTTAACCACTGAATTCTAGAGAAATTTCAGTGGTGGAAAGGTGGTTTTGAGGTCCAAAATGGGAGGGGGTGGTCCCCTCTCCTCTTGTCTTGTTTGCTTGTGTTGATGGCCTCATACTTGAGCATGTTTTTCTACCATCTCTTGACTTGATCTAAGCATGTTTTTGTGACTTTTTTAACATGTTTTGGCTCTGTTTGTGGCTGGCTTGGCCACTACTTGTATGCTCCTTACACTTGTAGTGCAAATCTTGCTTACTAGCTTAATATGCTTGCTACTTTAGCCCATCATTCTAGCTTATTTTGGCTATACTTCAGCATGCTTTTACTCATGTTTTAGCATGCTTTAACTCTATTTTGAGTGGTTTAGGTCATATGAGGCTTGCTTTGTATAGCTATAGCAGAGTTGGCCTTTATTAGCTTTGTGATTTAAGGCTTCTAACATGCTTTGCTTGGGTTGTTTGCATGCCATAGCACCATTTAGCATGTGATTTTAGTGCATATACCTCTGTCACACTCTCGCATATTCCACTCTTTTATGGCTTTGAGATTTGTGCCTTTATGCCTTGTTTATGAGCCAATACATGAGCATATCTTTCTTGCCATCTATGCTACAAGTCTAGCATGTTTTTGCTACTGTTTCAACCTATCTTAGGTCTATTTTGAATGGTCAAGGTCATTTGAACATTGTTTAGTATAGTTGTAGTGTAAAGGGCTTTGACTAGCTTTGAGTTTTGAGGCTTTTAACATGTTATGCATGTGATGTTTGCATGGTATGGCACCATTTAGCATGTAATTTCTGTGTATATAGTGTAGTCAAAATCTCACACACTTCACTCCTTCATTGCTTTTGAGGGTTGTGCATTGTGCCTTGTTTGTGGCCTAACATGTATGCATGTTTGTCTAGTCCTTTGAGTTTCAATTTCAGCATGTTTTGGCCTCTATTTTGGCATGATTGAGCTCTGTCCAGAGCTGGTGTGGTTGTTTAGGCTATGTATTACATGCCTCTTGTATGATGCTCTTCACAAGCCTTAGTGTTTTGGGCCCTTAACATGTCTTGCATGCATTGTTTACATGATAGAGTCTTGTGCATGCCACTTTAACATTGAAATGTCTGCCATCTTTCCCATTAGAGGACTTTCACAATTGGACCAACCGATTAAGGAATTGATTGGTAATCTAAAATGTGTAAACAAAATCAACCAAGTAAAACATGCCCAGTGTGATAACCCTGGTTCATATTATGCTAATTAATCTTAATTGTGATTGTGATTGTGTGTTTGAAATGATTTTGAGTGCCATTTATATGAATATATGTGGTTTTGAATTTCTATCTGTTCAACGTAGGAAAATCTATTTGATTATGTGCTTTAGAGTTTAAATTGAAGGCCTTATCGGCCACAGAAACTGAAATTGACTACACCATTGTGATTAGCTTAATTTTTAGAGCCTACGGTGAAATTTAATTGAAAATTGATTCAGATCAAATTAAATAGATTAAATTAATGAAATGGTGCTCAATTATTTAAAATTAAAGAAATATGTTTGAGAAGGAGCTTATAAAGGGCCAATTTCACTCTCATTTGTTGTTTGGAGCTCAAAAATCAGATTTTACACCTTAGAGTGAGAGAGGGTTGGCTAGAAAGAGAGAGAGAGTGAAGGAAATTGAAGTTTTGATTTTGAAGCTTGAATAATTTGAAGACCAACTCAAGAATTAAGGATAAGTTTGGAAGATTAAAGCTCCTAGGTGAGTAATCAACCCTTAACTCATGAGTTTGAGTTGTGATTTTGTGAAGTGAAGATTAAATGGTGAGTTAGATCATGAATTGAGTTGATTAAGTTGAGATTGAAGTCCATGTGTGCATGCATGTAGAGAATTACTATGAATTGCCATGAAGTTGCATAATCTAACATGTAGCTTGTCAATTATAAAAGATTGTGAGTTGGATCATACATGCAAGCATGGTTTTGGTTGAGCTTCATGAGAATGAACACCATTTGCACCATATTTTTGACATGCATGTTTGATTATTGAAGGTATGGAGCTTATGTAAGGTTTGAATGCATGAGCCTTGATTATACAAAGAAGTGTTGATTAATTTTGAAGAATTAGACCATGATTTTGAATGATTGGCCTCATGTTACTTACATCCATATGCTATATAATGTATTTGCATGTTTTGGACCGAAACTATGAGTTTTGGACCTTTGAAGGTCGAGTTTGAACTTGAAGAGCAGTTCTGGAAAACCCAGAATTCAGCATGTCTGCTCGAGCGGGAAAAACGCCGCTCGAGCGTGAAATGCAAGCTCCCAGAACTTTTTGCAAACATGGATGTCCGCTCGAGCGGGGAGCCATGTAGTATGACCTTCAGCTCGAGCGTCTGAATTCACGCTCGAGCGTAAAAATGAGGCAACTAGTACTTTTGCAGACCTAATGGGTCCACTCGAGCGGGAAAGTCCACGCTCGAGCGAGGACCCCTGTTTCAGAAATTTTGTAAAGGTGTTCTGTGATTCATTTTCCGTTATCGTTCATTTCTAAGCACTCTTAGGCATGCATTGGGCATCATAAATGAATTAAAAGGAGAAGAAAGAAGCCTAAGAGGGATGTATGAATTAAGAACGGATTGAATTGTTTGTGACCCATTGTGTTCATAAAATGTGTAGGGTCAAGCTTCAGGGCGAACCTGCCGGCAGAACACTTGAGTAATATCTTAGTAAAGATACTTTGAACTATGGTAATTGCTTATTATAAGTCCTATGAGTTTGTTAATTTGAATTGTGGACAAATGTTTGTTATGCCATATGGTTGGGCCAAAGGCCGTCGGATACAATTGAATAGGCCAGAGGCCGTTGGATATGAATAAATGGCCAATGAATGGGCCAGAGGCCGTTGGATATGAATAAATGGCCAATGAATGGGCCAGAGGCTGTTGGATATGAATGAATGAATGGCCAATGAATGGGCCAGAGGCCATTGGATATGAATGAATGGTCAATGAGTGGGCCGGAGGCCGTTGGACATGAATGATAGGCCCAAAGGCCGTTTGATATACATGGATGAATTAGGCTCGAGGCCGCTCGTTTAAGAACAAAGTAGGCCAGAGACCGTTTGATATGTTTAGGCTTGAATCGCCTAATGTACTGAATAATACCCGAAGTAGAATACTAAATAGGCTCAAGGCCGTTTGATATATGTGAATCTCATTCGTGTACTTCCTTTATTTGATATTATTCACTAGGCTTTCGCTCACGCTCATTCATGTGTATGTAAGTAACCCAAGGGATGTCCAAACCCAGCCTCTGTGAAATATGTGAGAAACAGTCAAGGTTTTGAGGAGTCAACCCAACGTCTCACGCACGAGACTTATCTTCGCCTCTTTTGCTCTTTGATATGGTTTTGTTATATTGGCGAAAACATTGGATCACTTTTGTATATAAACTTTGGGTTCGACCGACTTAGACTTAATGATCCTGTATGTACAGAGCTTTGTGTTATTACTTATTTTGACGTGAGTTATTAACATGTATGAATTTGGAATGTTATGATGTGCCATGTAAGCACAGCTCTGTGGACAAAGTTTTAAATCTACTTCCGTTTGGCCCCTTACTCTGATGAGTTATGTCTGGTTTGGTTTGAGGCCATAGGTAATCCCTTGATTACTAGCCGGTTATGTTCTTAACCCATAGGGGCAAGTTCGGGCCATGACACCAAGATAAGCATGCTGTTTGCATTGCATGGTGTTCAATCGGACGTTATATTGAACACAAGATGAATTGGTTCATTTCATACTTGAAGTGATGAAAATGAGCCAATTCTCTGTCTCTATTGCCTTTGATCACTCATGATAAGGCCGTGGTCTTAGTGTCTTGTTTGTTGTGCATTTACTGAATGTGTACAAGTTGGGTCTTAGACTATCATGTATTCAATTATGCAACTCCTTTGATGTTTTGAGGTGATAAGGAGGGGCATGGTACACACATACCCTTAAAAGACCCTCCCTTTCCTCTATTTTGTGCTCTGTTGCAGTTTGGTGTCACAGCACACCAGTGGCTGGCAGTGCCACATTAATGGCCAACACCCTTGCATTGTTGGCCGGCAGAGGCCCATCTTTGGCTGGCAGGTGGTCGGCAGCAGCTCCTCATGGCCGGCAGGCCACTGGTGCACTCTCCAGCATGGATTTGGTAAGTTTCAGCAGAGGGTTCTTGAAGACACCCTGCAAACAGAGCCTCTAAAGAGCAAACCAGAGAGCTTTTCGGGCCAAAAACCGAGCATGCATCTTCTTATTCTTCGAACAGAGCTGGAGCAGCTTAGTTTAATACTTATTCGTTAGTTAGCATCAATTTGTAATTTGATTAATTTGTTAATTAATTAAGTGTTGTAATAATTAAGTAGCTTAGTTTAGCTATTTCTTCATTGGTTTGTAATAATTAGTCTAATTAGCTTAATTAGATTAGTTGGTTAGCTTAGCTTAGATAAGCTTAGCGTATTCATTCGGACCCTCCGTTGAGAGGGCAAATGTTGTAATAAGTGTGCGTGTGTATGTGCGTGTCCTCCAACCCCACTTCTTTCTCCATTTTATTTAACCGCTTTCGATGGTTAGTTTAGGGTCACTTTCAATTAGCATACCTTATGCTTTGTATGCATGCATCATTCATTTGTCTTGTATGCACCGAGCTCGGCGCATCATTCAAACTGCATTGTATTTCAATACACTTTCTTGAATACGTGTTCCAAAGCATGTTATCAAGTGTTGCATTCGTATGTCATCTTAGATAGCCGAGCCTATTTTAGTTGCATTTTTACACGTGTCGCATTAGGCACTTATCATAGTTAGGATCATGCATTGATTTCTAATTAGCTTTTGTTTTGGCTGGGAGTACACTGTAAGTGTTTACACTTTAGCATCCTTCCATGTGTGTAAGTGACTGCCATGATAGCATGCTTGCCATGAGGCTATTTGCTTAAGTGTTTAACTGCATGAATGCCTGTGGCTGAAGGCTTTATTGCTTGAATTCGAACAATTCATCAAATATGAGTTTTAAGCCCACTTTATGGAGTGGCAAATCATGTTGTTTTAAGCCTACTTGAGGGTGACAAATCCGCATTTTAGCCTACTTGCAAGTAGCACTTCCCAAACCATTTTCGAAAAATAAACATGAGATGTTTTGTTTCAAATAGAGTGATTTAGTCTATACTTGTATGCTGTGCGCATCACATAGTAAGGTTAGCTAATAAACTGGAATAAGAACACATGTATTTTCAAAATAACATATCATGTTTAGTAGAGGCCGATCCTTTGATCGGGCAAGCGGGGGTGCTCATTTCAGAACCTTCCCCTCTCGTACCCAAGTTCCTGAGCCGAGGCAACTTTGGTGATGATGAACACGTGGCCTTAGGCACGAGTCAGGGTTTCCCAAATTTTCCAAAATAAAATATTTAGGTGGCGACTTTGAAATCTAGCAAAGCAGTCCATGTTTGGCGCTTTTTGATTCAAAATTGATTTTTCAAAACCAATTGCTGGATTTGGACTCTTTGGTGATTTATCAGTCTTACATTGCACTTTGTGAGATTAGATTCAGAACCGTGACAGGAGTCCGAACTGTAGTAGCTAGAACCCAATTTGCTCCCTCTTCGAAAGGGGGGGCGCGCGGAGAGAGTTTCGAGTGGTCTACAATTACCATTTTGCATTAGTACACATCCCAAACCTTTGTACGAAACATCATTGCAAATTTAAAATCCATCAGTACCGTTAGGTAAAGTCAAAATTGGTGATGTTACAAACCTAGTCTTCAACTCTTGGAAAGCAGACTCTCTTTGATCATTCCAATCAAATGACACATTTTTCTATGTTAACTGTGTCAATGGCATGGCAAGTTTAGAGAAGTCTTTTACAAATATGCAGCAGTAGCTAGCAAGTCCTAGAAAGCTTCTGATTTCTGTCACATTGGTTGGTCTTGGCTAATCCACAATGACTTCAATTTTCTATGGGTCTACTGATATGCCGTCTTTGTTAATTACATGTCCCAGAAATGCTACCTTATCAAGCCAGAATTTACATTTGGACAATTTTGCATACAACTTCTTTTCTCTCAAAATCTGTAAAGCAGTTCTCAGATGATGTTCATGTTCTTCCTTGCTTTTATAAATAAATCCAGATGTCATCAATAAACACAACTATAAATTCATCGAGAAATTGTTTGAATACCCTGTTCATTAGATCCATAAATGCCGCAGGCGCATTAGTTACCCCAAATGGGATTACCAAAAATTCATATTGTTCGTATTTAGTTCTGAATGTAGTTTTCTCTATGTCCTCTGCCTTGACCTTTAACTAGTGATACTCGGATCTAAGGTCTATTTTGGACAACACTTGAGCTCCTTGAAGTTGGTCAAACAGATCATCTATTCGGGGCAGTGGGAATTTGTTCTTTACAGTTACTTTATTCAATTCACGATAGTCTATCTATAACCTCAAAGACCCATCTTTCTTCTTCACAAACAAAACTAGAGCACCCCAAGGTGACGTGCTCGGATGGATAAATTTCTTGTCTAACAGTTCCTAAAGTTGAGTTTTCAATTCTTTCAGTTCAGAAGTTGACATTCTATATGGGGTTTTAGAAATCGGTTTTGTCCTGGGTACAACATCAATATTAAACTCGATTTCCCTATTAATTAAGTCTCCAGGTAACTCATTTGGAAATACATCAGGAAATTCATTTACTATAGAGATGTTCTCAATAGTAGAACCATCAGAAGTCACAGTCGAAACGCAACATAAGTAACCTCGGCATCCTTTTCTTAACACTTTCTGGCTTTCACAAAAGAAATCAAATACGGTGGAGGAATTAGCCCATTCCCAACAAATACAAATTCAGGCATACCAGGTGGTCGAAATACAACAACTTTATTCACACAATCAATAGTTGCACAATACTTCGTTAACTAATCCATACCCAATATGTAGTCAAAATGATTAATTCCCAAAGGAAATAAATCAACATACAATGTCACATCATCAATCATAATATCACATGCTGGATAAACATAGGCACATATCATAGAACCTCGAGATGGTGTAGATTACAGACAGTAAATAATTCATGGGTTCTAAAGGTTTGGTTAATTTCCAGGAAAAGGCATATAACACAAAAGAGTGTGTAGAACCAGAATCTATCAAGACATATGCATTTTGGGCACAAACTAAAATTATACCTGACACCATGGACTTGGTGTTCTGCACATCCCCAGGCACTAGGGTGAATACTTTCCCTTGTCTCAACGTTTAATTCCCGGTATGTAAAACCCCTTGTTGATGAAATCATTTCAATTAATGTGGGTACTGAGAAGGATCTGCGTTTGGTCTAGATCGGGTCCACGTTGTCTTCGGAGGAACGCGAGTGCTTAGTCGTTTTATTAAAAGATTTCAAAGATGTTTTGGCATGGTCCTACAAAGACATGCCTAGAATCGATCTTAAGATTGTACAGCACTGGATCCCTCTTAACCTCGAGGCTCGACCCGTCAAATAGAAGCTGCGGTGAATATGTCCGGATTGGGCTTTGAAAATCAAGGAAGAGGTCACCAAGCAGATAGATGTAGGTTTTTTGTTAGTATCTGAGTACCCGACTTGGTTGGCCAACATTGTTCCAGTGCCGAAGAAAGATGGCAGAATTCGGGTGTGTGTGGATTTCAGAGATCTAAACAAAGCTAGTCCGAAGGACAACTTTCCTCTACCGCACATCGATGAATTGGTGGACTTCACCGCAGGCCATGCATTGCTTTCCTTTATGGATGGATTCTCCGGGTATAACCAGATCTTGATGGCACCCGAGCACAGGGAGAAGACTGCCTTCACCACGCTATGGGGAACCTACTGCTATAGGGTGATACCGTTCGGTCTGAAAAATACTGGGGCTACTTATCAACGGGCTACAACCACTATCTTGCATGATATGATCCACAAAGAGGTTAAGGTGTACGTGGATGACATGATTGTTAAGTCCAAGGAAAGAGAAGGCCACTACACCGCATTGAAGAAATTCTTCCAACAGATTAGGGAATATCGGTTGAGGCTCAATCCACAGAAATGCACTTTTGGCATCACAGTAGGGAAAATGCTGGGTTTCTTGATCACACAGAGGGGTATCAAGGTTGATCCTTCCAAAATCAAGGCCATCCTAGAAATGCCACCACCAAGGACTGAAAAGGAGGTGCAAGGCTTTCTAGATAAAGTGCAATTCATAAGACGGTTTATTGCAAAATTGACCTTGACTTGTGAACCACTATTTGGTCTCCTGAAGAAAAGAAAGAAATTCCAATGGGATGACCGATGCTAGTTTGATTTTGAGCAGATCAAGCAGTACCTTCGGAACCCGCCCGTGTTGTCACTGCCAGAGCCGAGGAAGCCGTTGATTCTGTACCTGTTAGTAACGGACACAATGATGGGCTGTATGCTTGCGCAGGAATCTGAGGATAGAGTGGAAAAAGCCATCTATTACCTGAGCAAGAAGATGCTGGAATATGAGACTCGTTACACCCTGCTGGAAAAGGTTTGTTTAGCCTTGGTATGGGCTACCAGGAAGTTGAAGCACTACCTGTTAGCTCACTTTATAATTTTGGTTTCGAGATTAGACCCCATCAAATATCTCTTCGAGAAACCAGCGCTTATGGGTAGGCTAGCTCGTTGGCTGCTTCTTCTCTCCGAATTTGATTTGAAGTACGTCACGCGCAAGTTTGTCAAGGGGAGAGCAATAGTCGAGTTTTTGGCAGATCACCCAGTGGAAGGGGATGAAGCGGTAGAATACATATTCCCAGATAAGGCTATTCTGTTGGTTGAGGAAGAGATTTGGACAATGTACTTTGACGGAGCGTCTAACCAGTACGGTTATGGGATAAGGGTATTGCTGATAGCACCCTACAATTCCCATATACCTTTAGCCTTCAAACTCCGGTTCAAAGTATCCAAGAACGAGGCAGAATACGAAGCGTGTATCGCTGGTTTGGAAGCAGCCCTGGAACTAGGGGCCAAAAGGTTGGATGTCATTGGGGACTCAAACCTGGTTATGTCTCAAGCAAAAGGAGACTGGAAAGTTAAGGAAGAAAAGATGAAGATCTATCACCAAACACTAGATGTTCTGATTCCTAGGTTTGAGAAGTTGACCTTCACACATCTGTTAAGAGAGAACAACATGTTTGTTGACACCTTATCAACTCTATCTTCCATGATAGACATCACTTTGGGAGTCCGGATGCGTTCGATCATTACTGAACAGAGGTATGTGCCGGCTTACGAGTTGATCGCCGTAATAGATGAAGTGCAAGATCAAAACCCCTAGTATTATGTTGTTTGGAACTTCTTGGAGAAGGAGGTTTATCCACTAAGGGCAAATTGTCACGATCTAAACCCGCCCCTATGGGTTTAGCATCGTAACCGGCCAGTAATCCTTGGATTACCGAAGACCTCTTGTCAAATTAACATATAATAAGGGGTTGCGGAAGCAAATATACAAAATATACGAGGTCCAATGAGCTGTGATGACATACATGGGACAGAATAATTTAAAACTTTTATAACATACAAGTGACGACCCAAAGGTAATATATTTACACGTCACTCCCAGAAGTGTAGTGCCAGAAATTCATCCCAACAAAAAAAAAAAAAAACAACAGAATCTAATAATTACTAAAACAGCCATTAAACTTGACTTCATTCGGAACCTCCTTGGGAGGCACATTGGTTAGTTGACAAAACAGGAACTTAGGCCGTCAACTCTGGGCCTGGTCATGTGCTTGCTCACCTACATACATAATATAAATAGTGAGCGGAAGCCCAGTGAATAATAACGGAGTAAAGGGTTATAATGAACGAGTCCATACAGATTCAGAAATCATAATTCAGTTTCGTATCAAATTCATATTTTTGTCCAGATCATATACAGAAATCATAAGTCACGCTTAAGTATACGTGGTACATTTATTAGCGCTAACAGAACAGATACAGAGCAGATGCAGAACATGTGGGGGTTATAAATAGCCAGTTCCATAAAGGAACCTTCGGAACTGGGTAACAGAGAATAAACATGCTGAGCTCCATGATGGAGCCTCCGGTACGGGTAACAGAGTGCAGACATATTAAGTTCCATAATGGAACCTTCGATACTGCGTAACAGCTAACACATATAACATGATGCTAAGGATGCCACGAGTACATGTCAGAAATTGGACAATCATTCATTGTACAGAATACATCATTTTAGAAAATAGATCTTAATTCATCATATAGAAAATAAATAAAGTTGAATATAACTTTACTAAGTTATTACTCACAGTTGGCTTCAGGTGCAGACAGACAGAGCAGGCTAATCGAACGGTTTACGGCACGTGACCTACATGACACATAACAGATACACACCTGAAACACACGTTCGAATTGCACATAACTTATTTCGTTTGTTCTTAGTGTGTTTCCAGCCTTTAATCCTCATTATGGAGTCTTAAACATGGCCTAGGAATGCCTAGGATGGAATGAGGATACAAAAATGCATTTGAAAACATTTTTCAAAACTTGCTGAAAATAGGGTCCACGCTCGAGCGTGGCTTTCCTCGCTCGAGCGGGCATGCAGACAATGAAGCTCCACTCGAGCGTGACTTTCCTCGCTCGAGCGGACTGTAAACTTTTGAAAAAGTACTGGTTGCACGTTTTTCACGCTCGACGGACGCTCGATCCCCGCTTGAGGGTGAGACTCAGAACCTCGCTCTCGGGCGGACTGTAAAACACATGAACTTTTGGGCATATGCATTTCACACTTGAGTGTGACTCACGTCGCTCGAGCGGAAGTGCACGTACTCAAAGTATACGCTCGAGCGTGAAGTCCCCCGCTCGACCGTGGATCAAATTTCTGGAATTTCCAACTTTGATCTTCAAGCTCAAACCCAACCTATACACCTCGAAACTCAATTTTTCTGGGCCCAAAACTTGAGGAAATACATGAAAACTCTTAAAACAACATGTTTAAAGGATCATATCAAGAAATCATGGCCCAAAAGCATGCCAATTGCAAAAATTCAACTTGAAACTCAAGAATAATTCATGAACATAACATGCATGCAATTCTTTGAACTAAGGCTCCTCAAAACACGATCAAATGCTACCAAATAACATGAAACTCATTGTTTTCCCAAAATTAAAGTGAATTCAAAACATGCGTGGGAGAATTCTTTGAAAATTAAATTCAAAACATGGAAATTTATGCATGCATGCATGGATTGATTTAGTTCCCTCCAAACCTAGCTCAAACCTTACATGAATTCATCTAGTTCACTAGAATTCTTGCACTAGTAATTCGATTTCATAGTTAAGAGGGTGAATGCCTATCTCAAGTCTTGAATTCTCAAGTGTGGTAGCTTAATCTTCCAAATTCTCTTCAATTTCCTCTAACTTTCAAGCAATTTTCTTGTTGAGTTCAACTCTTCTCTCTCACTCTCTTCCTCTCTCGTTTGTCTCTCTTGGATGAGCTCAAAATGTGATGGAATGAAAGAAAAAGAAGTGAGTGGGCTCAATTGGTGCCTTAAATAGGCTTGGATGCAAATGTGATTAATTGAGGTTGATTGGTGCACATTAATTTAACCTAATTTAATCGTTCCGAATCAAACTTCGATTGAACCTACCATAAAATTCTAAAAATCCTAATTAGCACATAAATCGAGTCAATTTCGTAACCGGATGCCGATAAGGCCTTCAATTCGCAACCCGAAACTAGAACATGAATAGATCTTCCTACACCCAACAGATATAGACACAACCAATGCAACACACACACATGCAGTTTAATTCAGAATTTCACCTTAATTGCTAATTAGGCATAATTAATCATGGATTAACGTTAATTAGAGGTCGGGGTTGTTACACAAATGCCAAAGATAAAAGGGCAATACAGCGAATGGCTGCTCAGTTTATCATCTGCGGGGGTAAGTTATACAAACATGGTCATCTGGGAATGCACAAGCTGTGTGTTGATGTAGAAGAGTCGAAGCGCCTAATAGAGGCCATCCATGGGGGAAAGCATGGGGCACACATAGGCGGAGTAATGCTAGCCCGAAAGATTCTTAGGCAGGGCTATTACTAGTCAACCATGGAGGAGGATTGTATCAGTTTTGTTCGGCGATGCCACAAATGCCAAATCGATGCAAATCGCATGAATGTCCTGCCGTCGAAGCTGTATAACATGAGTTCACCATGGCCGTTTTCAGTCTGGGGAATTGATGTTATTGGGGCAGTTACACCGAAAGGCTTGAATGGGTATGTGTATATCTTAGTGGCAATTAACTATTTTACAAAGTGGGTCGAAGCCCAATCCTATGCAGTGCTGAAAGCGTCGCATGTAGCCAAGTTCATCGGGAATAACATCATTTGTCGTTATTGGGTCTCGAATGAGATCATTTCAGATAATGGCTCACATTTTAAGGAAGAAATGATCGACTTGTTGGAGAAATACAACGTGGCTTTTCATAAGTCATCCACATATCGGCTGCAAACCAACGGAGCTATTGAGGCCGCTAACCAGAACATCAAGCCCATTTTGCAAAAAATAGTTGAGACTTACAGGGACTGGCCAGACAAATTGCCGTTTGCTCTCTGGGGCTACAAGATTTCGATCAGGGCATCTATTGAGGCAACTCCGTATTCTTTAGTTTATGGAATGGCGGCTGTTTTGCCGATTGAGATAGAGGTTTCGTCACTGCGGGTTATGGCTGAGTGCTAGATAGCAGAAGCTGATTGGCAGCAAAGCAGTTTTGAGGAACTAATGCTGTTCGATGAGAGGAGGCTGAAAGCACTGTACCATGTTCAAGGATATCAACATAGGATTGCCAGGGCTTTCCACAAGAAAGTTAAGTCCAAGAATCTAAAAGAAGGGGATTTGGTGTTAAAAGACAACCGAGCTCTCATCCACGACCCTAAGGGCAAGTTCAGACCCAATTGGACTGGTTCTTACATCATCAAATCAATCTGGTTAGGTGGAGCTGTTATTCTTATGGACTTAGATGGCCTAGAATTCTCCCAACCAATCAGCATGGACAAGTTGAAGAAATATTATCCTTGAGTAGCTCGCTAGGCCGAAAACCTGGAAGGGCGACCGAGGCAAAAGTTAGAGCACAAAAAATTAGAAAAAAAAAGAGAAAAAAATGAGCTCGCAAGGTTGAAAACCCAGGAATGGCAGCTTTGGCAAAAGTTAGAGCGCAAAAGGAGAGTGTTAATACACGAGTGAACCCGAACCAAACTACATAAGGCCTGATTCCCATCTTCGGGATACGCAGGCAACTTCATCCTGAAGTTCAGCCGTAAACATTTCCAACTCAACTGTCCTGTCCATGAGATTGTTCAGGTCATCTTTGTCTTTTCTATATGCCAAGAGTTCGGCTATGATCTTCACTATGAGAGCTGGTTACAGTACCATGCTGAGTAGTTGTTTTCAATCAAAAGGGTAATTTTCTGTTTCTGGATACGGGGTTGTACATCTCGAGGATAGGTTTCATGTGTGTCAAGTTGTGATCCTTATTGAAAATGGTTTTGAAAAGTTTTGATAAAAGTTGATTTTGTTCAAATTAATCTTTTTACAACTTAGACCATTTTTGGACCAAAAGGAAAATTTTCAATGCCCACAACTTCAATTTCATTGATTTCAATGCAGAATTCTCCAACTCTCGATGCAAATCAAAGCTGCTTTTTATTACATTCAAAAAGAAAACTTGAAAGTACGGATCAAAGCAATACACTTGGGGCATAGATAAATCAGGTGTTCCGGCGTTCCCTCCCAGAGCTTGTGGAAGCTCCAGATGCTAAAGTAGGCCCGACTTGTGCCTCTTCTATTAGCCAAGCTATGCATTTGTCAGATAAGGTGCAATTGAAATTGGGAGCAGGAGTTAGAAGTTCTCTTGTCCTCCAGGCAGTGGGGTATCGAGCCAACTGAGAACCTCGGATTGGAAATGGAGCTGGGTACTCTACCTCCTCTTCTGGGCAAGTTTGGTCCTGTCCAAACTGACGCTTGAATCGAAATGGAAAATAGAAGACACAGTGTGTCAAGCCAATCAGTTGAATGTCGGGTTGCCGAGATATGCTGTAGTTCATCTCGGGTAAATCAAACTAGGGGCAACGCCAAACAATGTCAACGGCAGACCTGTTACACATCCAATGGCACCACCACCCTTTGTTCAGGAAATCAACTAGCCGTTGGTGAAAAAAGTAGCTTCGTGATGAGTATGCAGGGCATGAGTCCACTACTTTCAACCTATCCATGAGCCATATCTGGGGAGGGATGAAAAATGAAAGAGATTAAAGAATAGAGAGGTGTATGTGGAGAGAAAAAGTGAGAAAGGGTTTTGAGAGAAAAACAGAGCATGAGTGCTGAGTGATGTGAGAAACACATATAAGATAGGGTGGGAAACATGACCTGTAAAAGTAGTAGACTTCTTGCGAATTTGGTCGTCTCCCACCGATGGAAGGCATTTAAGCCCATCAAAGTCTCAGTCAATGCTAAGCCAATGTAGCTCTTGCCCTCTTTCAAGCCTTGGGCTACTTCAATCAGTCGAATGCTAGACCCACTGAAACCAAGGGCAAGCAGGAAATGAGCCAACATACACAAATAAAGGGCATGCTATCGAAAACTCTGCCAAAGATGGTCGCCGCGATTGCCGGCGTCAGAAAATTGATAAATGAGGCTGGGAATGTTTAGCTCGCCATTAAGAACTAAGGATCGGGCATTGTGTAAAGTGAGCCCACACATCCTTCCTAAAGCTTGGATATGACCGAAATAGGACTGGGGCAAGATTTCCTCGTCACGCTGGGATTCCATCAAAACTTGGAATTCATCAATTGTAAGGCATATCTCTTGCCTCCTGAAATTGAAAACATGTGTAATCGGGTTCCAACATCTAGCCGCGGCATGTAGGAATGGAAAACACAGTGAAGAACGACTTAGCGGGAATAGTGCATTCATCCCGAAACCCCGGAAGTTCACTTTTTCTGAGCCATCTAAAGTCGCAATCCAATTTGAGAGTTTTTCGGTAAAGAATGGCTCCATTTGTGGCAAAAGCAGAGCTGGAATGAAGAAACTACGAAGTCCCAACTTTAATAGAAGATAAGGCATTGAGTGGAAGACAAGTGGCAACAATTTGGAGGTCCCTCACATTGATGGCCAACCGGCCAGTGGTGATGGCCGAAAGCCACCTTTGGTAGCCGACCGGCCACCATTGGTGGCCGACATCCACCACTAGTGTTCGACAACCTCTGTTTATGGCTGACAGCATTCTTGTGGTCTTCATGTGGGTTGAGAGTGCTGAGAACCTTTGTTTTGTTCTGCTCTTGGTGCATTCTGCTGTCTTGTTTTAGTAAGTTTTGTTGAGTTGCTTGTAAGTTGCTTCAATTTGTTTATCAAGTTGTTGTGTTACTCATCGAGTTTTATTTATTTTGTTTTTGCTTATCGAGTTGTTACTTGTCGAGTTGTTGCGTTGTTTATCGAGCTGTCTTATTTTGTTTGCTAAGTGTTGGTCGGTTCATTACCTGATTAAGAAAGTGCCAATACAATGTGCAATTTTCAATTGAGCACAATCTCGCTTTTATGCTATGTGATGTTATGCAGTGTTCAGAATGCAAAATACAACATTTTTGTTCATCAAAAAGACTGGTTTTCATTCCGATCATGGTTACTTTTTACAAAAGGGTACAAGTTTTTAAAGAAAATAAAACTGTCTAAGCTGTACAAAGTGCTAACACTACTAGCAAAAAGAAACTAAACAAAAATGTAGAGAATCAGCACCAGCTATCTCAGTCTCAAGAGGCCCTCTTCGTCCTTTTCCTGGGTAGAGCCTCAGAGCTGTCCTCGTTAACGCCGCTGTTTGCAGCTTCTTCTGAACTAGAGTTAGAATCGCCGCTGCCATCTGCCTCGAAGCTTGACGCAGCATCATCTCCACTAGCAGAACCTGAGCCAGCATCATCATCTCCGCTCTCGGATGACTCAGCATGCTGACTCACTGCCTCCTCGGCCTCGCTAGTTTCAGCCTCGTCATCACTCAAAATGGGCTCGGAAGGGCCACTCTTATCTCTGCCTCGACTGCATGCCGAAGCCTGTCTCTCTCTCCTCCTAGCTGCCGGAGGGGGCACTGATGGTCCTGCTGCAGCTCCCACTGGTGCGCTCGGTATGGCTGGGATCTGAAAAGGGCAATTGTCAATATATCAGTCTCAGTGTATGTATCAAATGCAAAGATGGTGTGCAGTGTATGAATGTTGTGTTTGAGTGCATCGTATCAGATCAGTGCAGTGTGGAATAGATTACAGTTGAAATGCTAAAATATCAGCAGAAAGTTCAATGGCATGAAACGTAAACTGAAGAAAGTTACTTGAATACTGTAGAGACTGAGCAGGCACATGTTCCTCTGTACCATCCCCATTAGGGAAGCCGCTAGCTCGAGAGCGTTCCCGGTGTACTCTATAGACGCCTATAAGTGCGTTGAGGTGGTCAGTGTTCGATAAGCATAACTCAAATGAATTTAACATGAAAAAATGTAAAGTGTGGTTACATACTGGAGTCGGGCCTCGAATCTTGACAAGCTCGTACCCGACTAGTGCAGGCTCAATAGGGATTTGGTAAGCCTCTTCGGTATGTCGCCAACAGGTAAGTGTAGTGGGAAGCTCTGGCCAACCAGTCATCTATCTCGCCTGAGGAGCCCCTCTGCCATAGGCCTTAGCTGCCCTGGTTGCTCTAGGCTCCATACTCGCAACAGGAGCTCTCGCTCCCTCGCCTTCGCGAGCACCGCTCAGAGGTGGCATAAGATATGTCTAAATGAAGACTGCATAGTCACCCTCAACTCGGAAGTATTCCGCCTCCAAGTCCACCGTGAACTGAATAACTCTGTCAACAGATAGGTCGTCCGCTGATCTCATGGACTCTAGTGGTGTCATCAGTATGAACTGAGTAGGCATACCTAGAGACTGGCGTACGACTCTCTCGCCAAGGTATCAGGCTCGGTAGATCGGACCCTTAAGTAGAATACGGTAACAAGACATGCCCCAGGCCATATTATATCGGCCTCCAACTTCTCTCGATATCGTGGCCCATGGCTGCCATGAGATCTACAAATGGAAGTTGTATAGATTGTTAGTTGCTGTCAGTGGCTACAATGTGAATCAGAATAATGTGAAAGCAAATAATAGCCGTGTTTTAGGTTACCTTGTGAGCAGCTACGGTGTCGAAGTAACACCTGAAGAAAGAAAAGGGCTCGCGAGTCCTACGGCGAAGCTGGCCATTGTACACCCGTGAATAGGGGACCGTCAATGGAACCTCCACCTCTGGTTCCGGGGCGAGAGTCGGGAAGTATGCATACATCCACAGCTGTAGAGAAAGTGCAAATGATATATGGTCAACAACACATGAACAGACATAGAAAATGCAAAGTAGAAAGCATACAGAGCATGAATAGGTATGGAAACTACAAAGCAGAAAGTACATATGTTAAACAGATGTAAAACAAGAAATGCTGAACAGAAAATGCAAAATGTAAAGAGGGAATTGAGATGTGTACCTCCCAAGCTCGCAAGTAGCCTCTGACCAAGAGTCTAATCCCATGGGAGGTCGAGCTCATATAGCTGTACAATGTAGAAGCTCACTTGGGGAAGGACCACTACTGCGCTCAGCAAGTATAGCCTTACGGTGTTCGCCCTGTTTGCAAACAGGGTGGTACCGAAGAGGAACATCAGAAAACCTCGAGCATAGTGCTCTATCTCCTCTACTGTCTCTGGCACGGTCCCTCGGAACCGCTTCTCGAACCAGCTGTATCTGACTTGGGCTGTCCGGAACAAAGGCGGGCGTGCTCCGAGAAGCTCAATCCAAGCAGCCTCCTACTCCCCTATATCAGGATCAAGGGGAATCGAATCACCCCCTACGGTTAGGCCTGTGATCATGGTGAAGTCGTACGGGGTCATCGTCTTCTCTCCGGTAGTGAAAAGATGGAGAGAGTTGGTGGTGTCCCACCATTTCTCCACTAGAGCTCCAAGAAGTGGACGGCTCGCTATGACTCGTGGCAGTCCAGAGCAGAATAGGCCGAAGTCTGTATCGTCGACAATAGCTCGTACTCCGGTAGGGAGCTCGTCGTACCAATCTCTGGCCGTCGTAGCCCCATAGCCCCTGTATGCACAGGCGTCACCCTGTGACAAATGCAAGTGAATCAGTGTAAATACAGTGCAAAAGTGTGATTAGTGCAAGAAATACAAGTAAAGAACATCAGATGTGCAAGTGCATAGAGTTTTTATACCTCAATGGGAACAGCTGAAATATGGGAATCTGGCTCATTCAGTAGGAGGTCCGCTGGCGCATCAGCGAAATCAGTAAAGTGCCTAACACCACTAGCAGGCAGAATGTGGGTCTGGGGATGATATCTCGCCGTGTCAAAAGCTCTGGCTCTACATTAGAATCGAACTCTGCCTCGAACTCCGCCTCTGGAGGAGCCCCGCCATGTGGAAAGTAGTCTGCCATCTGGAATATAGGTAAAGAGTCGATGAAAAGTGAAGAAAGTGGGGAAAATAGGTGGAAAATGCCAAAAGTCAACTCAAGTCAAACCCTAGGAGAGAGAAAATGGGAGAAAAAGTCAAAGCCTGGGAAAAGGTGCCAAACCCAAGAGAAATTCAAGGGGAACAAACCTTAAGTGGTGAAAATGAAGAAAAAAGCACTGAAATCAATTTTCAATCGGTTCAAAACGAATGAAATCAAGAGGTTTTAGCGAATCAACTTCGCGTGGGGCATTGGAAAACGCGTATAAAGCTTAGATCTAGAGAGAAGGAAGGTCTAGAAAGGGAGACGAAAGAATTTTGGGCATAGGGTGTGGAGGAAATGAGCCCTCATGTCCTATACTTTAACGCCCGAGTGCAAAAAGACCAAAATGGCCAAACCTGCCATTGATGGCAGGTCGGCCACCACTGGTGGCCGACAACCCTTAGGGGTGGCCGACACCTCTCCTTGGTGGCCATTAGGCTTTCAGTGCTCCTCCTTTGTGTTTTTTTGCTGTTTTTGTGTTCTCAGTTCTCGAGAAAGTGTGAGAAAAATTCATTTTTAAGCTCAAATTGCCTCTGCGGAAGCTCTAAATCGTGTCTTCGATGCATGACGATTCATCGCTGATCAACATCAATGAGGTGTATCCTTTTTAACTTGTTGCAACTCTTCTGAGATGTAAACCGGAAGTTGCTATTCAATCCACTGTTGCATTGAGTATGTATTTTGATGTTGTATTTGCTGACCTTGCATAGAATATGCATTTTGTGTTATTGATAGAACATGCATTTTGTACTGTTGCATTGAGTATGCATTCTGATGTTGCATTTGTTGACCTTGTATAGAATATGCATTTTGTGTTATTAATAGAACATGCATTTTGTACTATTGCATTGAGTATGCATTCTGATGTTGCATTTGCTGACCTTGCATAGAATATGCATTTTGTGTTATTGATAGAACATGCATTTTGTACTGTTACATTGAATATGTTTTCCGAAGTTGCATAGAATGTGCTCCTGTTCTCATTGCATAGAATATGCTTCTGTCTTGTTTCTCGCATATTTTACATGAAACATGTCTCTAACATTGTGTCACGATTATTCGTCTTGCATATAACATGCACTCTTACTATGTTATGCTTGTTAAGTTTCTTTCTTATGCAGGCATGATATTGTATGTACGGTTCATTCAGAGGAGTTCCAGGTGAGATCGTCCCTGTCCTTCGATCACTCCCTGTTTTGGTTAAAAACATTTGGACGTGTTCCGATGTTTACCACCACTCCCTGTTTTGGTTAAAAGCATTTGGACGTGTTCCGATGTTTACCACCACTCCCTGTTTTGGTTAAAAGCATTTGGATGTGTTCCGATGTTTACCACCACTCCCTGTTTTGGTTAAAAGCATTTGGATGTGTTCTGATGTTTACCACCTTACGCTGTTTTGGTTAAAAGCATTTGGACGTGTTCCGATGTTTATCACCACTTCTTGTTTTGGTTACAAACATTTGGATGCGTTCCGATGTTTATCATCGCTTCCTTTGGTTAAGAACAGTCGGGTACGTCCTGGTGTTCACATCATTCCTTCTATCTTTCTACGTGCAACGCGTTAGGATCTTGTTTGCCACCTCGGGTGCGCCCGACGGTTGTGTTATTCTTTGCCTCTCCTGCGTGATGCGTAGTTAAGCCTGCATAATTTTCTTACATCCTTTCTGCATGAAATGTGGTTCGGTCCGTAATTCCCACGCGTGGCGTGTTTGCTTACTCCTTCTTATGATTGAATTTGCTGTACCTTGTTTCGGTTTGCTTGCATTGCATTTGCATTCAAATATTTCGTTACAGCCTCATTGCATAATCATAAGTTATGTTTTTGCATCGTGCATGTCATTTGCATCTTGCCCTAGAACTACGCTGATTCCTTGCAAAGGGATACGTAGGCAGCCTGCAGGCGCAACCGTTCTTTGTCTTGCTTGTTTGTTTGTCCAAAGTTTTCGGCCTTGTCAAAAATGGGTCATCTCTGGGCTTTGACATTCACTCTCGTCATTTCATGACTTCCAAATTCTGTCAAAGAGGGACAACTGTAGACATCTCATTTTTGACTGTCCTCAAGACTTAGACGTCATCGTTTGCGCACGCGATGATTGTGCTTGTTTGTGTTCGTTTTGAGCGCCGAAAGTCCTCAGCGGAATACCCTGTCTTTGAGCCTTTGAACCTTTTTCTTTCTTTACCTTGTTTTGGACCAAAACTTGGTGTCTAGACCTATTGGTGACCTGTTGGCCACCCCCCAAGGCTGTCGGCCATGGGTTGTGCCTGTCAGCCATGGATGTGGTCGGTTGACCACCAGTCTCTTTTTCCAGATATTTATTGACAGCTGTGCCAGTTGTTGCTCACTGAGCTGCATCTTCATACACGTGTATGGTAGGATGTATCTAAGCTCAAACCTTGATTTTCTATATATAGGGGGGTGCCTCCCCCATTTTGGAGGGTTAGAAGATTTAGACCAAAAATATATCTCTCTCTAGATCTCTCTCTCTCTCTTGAAATTTTGTGCCTTGTAGCTTATTTTCTTTACACTCTTACATACACTACCCTAATCAAACTTGACCACCTTTGAGCTGAGGTCCCTTGGAGCCTTGTTTGAGCTCTAGAAGGAGGTTTGGGCTTGGCTTGTTGCCTATTTTGTGCCTTATCTTCAAGAGGTATAACACTTATTATTTAAGCTTGCTTTCAATACTTGCTTTTCCATCTTTTTCTGCTATTTTGGGGCTGGTTTTGACATGTAAAAAGTTCTGTTTTTGAGACCTAAAAATGGTGGTTTGAGCCCTTTTGAGTTGGGGGGTTGTCTATCCCTTTTGCTTCTTAGCTTGTTAAGCTTTTGTGCCATCTTTTCATCACTTTCAAAACAACTTTTTAGGGCTTTTTAACCACTAAATTTCAGAGTTTTTTTTCAGTGGTAAAAACCAACTTTTGAAGTCCAAAATTGGAGGGGTTGGCCTCCCCTCCTTGTGTCTTGCTTGCATGCCTAGTTGGCCTCACATGTTAGCATGTTTTTTTTAGCTTAACTTAGCTTTAGTCTAGCATGTTTTTGCCTCTGTTTTGACCTGTTTTGGCTCTGTTTCGGGCTGGTTAATTCAGTTGAGGCTTGTATTGTATAGTTGTAGTGTTAATTCCTTCACTAGCTTACTGTTTTAATGCTTTGATCAACATTGTTTTGAGTTGAAAGCATGTTTTAGTGTTGTTTTACACTTCATTTCAGCACTTAGAATCTCTGCAACCTCCCTCCATTCTTCACTCTTTTGTTTGCTTTGAAAGTGGTTTCAAACCACTTGTTTGCCTAAGTGTGGAATTGAGGTATTGCACCTAATGGTTTAATCGCTCAGGGGGTTCATTATCAATAGTGTAATGCCTCTTTCATGCCCCAAGCAACTCGTTGTTTGAGCCATCTTTCCATTAGAGGACACTCACTTTTGAACTTAATCGATTAAAGAATGAATCAGTAACAAAAATGAGTAAACAAAAATGGCAAGTAAAAGAAGCAAGATAAGCATCTTTTGTGTTGCATTGCATGTGTTCGAATCTGACGTTAATTCGAACACAAGGAAAATGGAACATTTCATACTCAAAGTGATGAAATGTGCCACTTTCCTTGGTCGCCATCACCCTTGATCATGCGTGATAGGGTGAAGGTCTTTTTGAGTCTTGTTTTGCACTCATTAAACTTGTACAAACTTGGTTCTTTGGCCATTATGCATGGAAATTGCTTGATTGGTGGTTTGAGAGCCAAGAGTTTCACTCATTTGAGCTTGTTCGATGATAAGGAGCGTAAATAGTACACACAAACCTGTGAGAATACACTATTTTCCTCTATCTGCTCTCTGTTGCAGCAAAAAGAAGAGTTCATGTCATCAGTGGCTGACCGGCCACCATTGGTAGCCGATAGGCCCCCTGTCGGTCACCAATGAAATTTGCACAGTGTGTTCCTAAGGTGGAGCAGAGGTATTCTGGAAGTTGGCAGAATTTTTGGTGTTCAAATACGCAAACAGAGGCTTGCAGCAGCAAAACGATGGCTTTTCGAGTAGAGGAACCGAGCATGCATGCATCCCTCATTTCCCGAGGCCGTTTAGTTAACTTGTCTAGTTAGTTAGTTGTTTAATTCGTGTTGTAATTAATTAACTTAATTGCTTTGTAATTAGTTAATTAAGTATTGTAATATTTAATTAGCTTATAGTAGTTAGTTAAATACTATGTGTTGTAATTAATTAGTTAGTTTAACTAGTTATTCGATTTCGTTTTGTAATTAGTTAGCTAGAATAGTTAATTAATTTGAGTTTCGTAATAATTAGTTGGCTTAATTAGCGTAGCTAATTGGTTAGCTTATTCATTCAGACCCTCCTTCACGAGGGCGTAACGTTGTAATAAGTGTGTGTGCGTGTGTGTATGTTTTCCAACCTCACGTCTTTCTCCTTTTTATTTAATCGCCTTCGATGGTTAGATTAGGGACATTTTCGATTAGCATACCTTATGCTTGCATGATTGCATCCATTCATTCGTGTTGCATGCACCGAGGCTTGGCACATCATTCAAACTGCATTGCAATTTCAATACTTATTTGAATACGTATTTAATCACATGTTGTTCAAATCGATTCATATGCCATATTAGTAGCCGAGCCTATTAATTGCATTCTTTGCATGTGTTGCATTAGTCATTTAACATAGTTAGGAATCATGCATTTTTCTAACTTTGTTTTCTTTCTTGGCTCGGAGTACTCGGTGGGTTTTATGCTTTAGCATATTTGAGTCTGATTGCCATATTGCCATGTTTCGCATACTTGCCATGAGGCTATGTGCTTAAATGATAAACTGCATGAATGCCTGTGGATGAAGGCTTGTTGTTTGAATTGGAACGATTCAACGAATGTGCATTTTAACCCCACTTTGTTAAGTGGCAAATCTTGTTTTAAGCCCACTACGTTTGGTGGCAAATCGGCATATTTAAGCCCACTTGAGGTGGCAAATTCAAATCATTTTCGAAAACAAACATGAGTTGAATTATTCCAAGTTGAGCAAACTAGTTTATACTTGCTTGTGTGTGTTACATAGTAAAGCTAGTTTAATAACCAAAATAAGAACACATAATGTTTATAAAAAATCATATCATGATTAGTAGAGGCCGATCTTTGATCGGGCGAGCGGGGGTGCTCAATTCATGACCTTCCACCTTTGTACCTAATTTCCCAAGCCGAGACAACTTTGGTGATGACGGACACATAGCCTTTGGCACGAGTCAGGGTTTCCTAAATTTCCTCAAAATAAAATATTTAGGTGGCCACTTTGTATTTGGCAAAGTAGTCCAAATTTTGGCATTATTTGATTTAAAATCGATTTTCCAAAAAGGTTTGCCGAATTGGACTCTTTGGTGTTTATCAGTTTCATATTGCATTTATGAGATTAGATTCAGAACCGCAGGAGTTCGAACTGTGAGGTCTTTCTTTTCAAACCTTTCCTAAAGGCAAGGCGCGAGAAAAAGGCGAGTCCCCAGTAGAGTCGCCAGAAACTGTGGACTCGCATTTTTCTCGCGCCCCGCCTTTTGGAAAGGTTTGAAAAGAAAGGCCTCATAGTTCGGACTCCCGTGGTTCTGAATCTAATCTTACAAGTGCAATGTGAAACTGATAAGCATCAAAGAGTCCAAATCTGGCAAACCTTTTTGGAAAATCGATTTTAAATCAAATAATGCCAAAATTTGGACTGCTTTGCCAGATACAGAGTCACCACCTAAATATTTTATTTTGCGAAAATTTAAGAAACCCTGACTCGTGCCAAAGGCCACGTGTCTGTCATCACCAAAGTTGCCTCGGCTCGGGAACTTAGGTATGAAGGGGGAAGGTCATGAATTGAGCACCCCAGATTGCCTGATCAAAGATCGGCCTCTACTAATCATGATATGATTGTTTTATAAACGTTATGTGTTCTTATTCCGGCTATTAAACTAGTTTTACTATGTGACGCACACAAGCAAGTATAGACTAGTTTGCTCAACTTGGAACAATTTAACTCATGTTTGTTTTCGAAAATGGTTTGAATTTGCCACCTCAAGTGGGCTTAAAGAAGTGGATTTGCTACCAAATGTAGTGGGCTTAAAACATGATTTGCCACTTAACAAAGTGGGCTTAAAATGCACATTCGTTGAATCGTTCCAATTCAAACAACAAGCCTTCATCCACAGGCATTCATGCAGTTTATCATTTAAGCACATAGCCTCATGGCAAGTATGCAAAACATGGCAATATGGCAATTACACTCATGCAAGTATGCTAAAGTATAAAACTCATCGAGTACTTCGAGCCAAGAAAGAAAACAAAGTTAGAAAAATGCATGATTCCTAACTATGTCAAATGACTAATGCAACACATGCAAAGAATGCAATTAATAGGCTCGGCTACTAATATGGCATATGAATTGATTTGAACAACATGCGATTAAACACGTATTCAAATAAGTATTGAAATTGCAATGTAGTTTGAATGATGCGCCGAGCATCGGTGCATGCAATACGAATGAATGGATGCAATCATGCAAGCATAAGGTATGCTAATCTAAAATGTCCCTAATCTAACCATCGAAAGTGATTAAATAAAAGGGAGAAAGACGTGAGGTTGGAAAACATACACACACCCACGCACGCACACTTATTACAACGTTACGCCCTCATGAAGGAGGGCCCGAATGAATAAGCTAACCAATTAGCTACGCTAATTAAGCTAACTAATTATTACGAAACTCAAATTAATTAACTATTCTAGCTAACTAATTACAAAACGAAATCGAATAATTAGTTAAACTAATTAATTAATTACAACACTTAATTAGCTACGACTAATTAATTACAACACATAGTATTTAATTAACTAATCTAAGCTAATTAAATATTACAATACTTAATTAACTAATTACAAAGCAATTAAGTTAATTAATTACAACACGAATTAAACAACTAACTAACTAGACAAGTTAACTAAACGGCCTCGGGAAATGAGGGATGCATGCAAGTTTGGTTCCTCCACTCGAAAATCCACCATTTTGCTGCTGCGAGCCTCTGTCTACGCATTTGAACACCAAAAATTCTGCCAACTTCCAGAATACCTCTGCTCCACCTCAGGAATACACTGTGCAAATTTCATTGGTGGCCGACAGGGGGCCTGTCGGCTACCAATGGTGGCCGGTCGACTACCACTGGTGGCCGGTCGGCCACTGATGACATGAGCTCCTCTTTTTGCTGTAACAGAGAGCAGACAGAGCAAAATAGTGTATTCTCACAGGTTTGTGTGTACTGTTTACACTCCTTATCATTAAACAAGTTCAAATGAGTGAAACTCTTGGCTCTCAAACCACCAATCAAGCAATTTCCATGCATGATGGCGAAAGAACCAAGTTTATACAAGTTTAATGATTGCAAAACAAGACTCAAAAAGACCTTCACCCTATCATGCATGATCAAGGATGATGGCGACCAAGGAAAGTGGCACATTTCATCACTTTGAGTATGAAATATTTCATTTTGCTTGTGTTCGAATTAACATTGGATTCGAACACATGCAATGCAACATGAAAGATGCTTATCTTGCTTCTTTTACTTGCCATTTTTGTTTACTCATTTTAGTTACCAATTCATTCTTTAATCGATTAAGTACAAAAGTGAGTGTCCTCTAATGGAAAGATGGCTCAAACAACGAGTTGCTTGGGGCATGAAAGAGGCATTACACTGTTGGTAATGAACCCCCTGAGGGATTAAACCATTAGGTGCAATACCTCAATTCCACACTTAGGCAAACAAGTGGTTTGAAACCACTTTCAAAGCAAACAAAAGAGTGAAGAATGGAGGGAGGTTGCAGAGATTCTAAGTGTTGAAATAAAGTGTAAAACAACACTAAAACATGCTTTCAACTCAAAACAATGTTAATCAAAGCATTAAAACAGTAAGCTAGTGAAGGAATTAACATTACAACTATGCAATACAAGCCTTAACTGAATTAACCAGCCTAAAACAGAGTCAAAACAGGTCAAAACAGAGGCAAAAACATGCTAGACTAAAGCTAAGTTAAGCTAAAAAAAACATGCTAACATGTGAGGCCAACTAGGCATGCAAGCAAGACACAAGGAGAGGAGGCCAACCCCTCCAATTTTGGACTTCAAAAGTTGGTTTTTACCACTGAAAAAAAACTCTGAAATTTAGTGGTTAAAAAGCCCTAAAAAGTTGTTTTGAAAGTGATGAAAAGATGGCACAAAAGCTTAACAAGCTAAGAAGCAAAAAGGATAGACAACCCCCCAACTCAAAAGGGCTCAAACCACCATTTTTAGGTCTCAAAAACAGAACTTTTTACATGTCAAAACCAGCCCCAAAATAGCAAAAAAAGATGGAAAAGCAAGTTTTGAAAGCAAGCTTAAATAACAAGTGTTATACCTCTTGAAGATAAGGCACAAAATAGGCAACAATCCAAGCCCAAACCTCCTTCTAGAGCTCAAACAAGGCTCCAAGGGACCTCAGCTCAAAGGTGGTCAAGTTTGATTAAGGTAGTGTACGTAAGAGTGTAGAGAAAATAAGCTACAAGGCACAAAATATCAAGAGAGAGAGAGAGAGATTTTTGGTTTAAATCTTCTAACCCTCCAAAATGGGGGAGGCACCCCCCTATATATAGAAAATCAAGGTTTGAGCTTAGATACATCCTACCATACACGTGTATGAAGATGCAGCTCAGTGAGCAACAGCTGGCATAACTGTCAATAAATATCTGGAAAAAGAGACTGGTGGTCGACCGGCCACATCCATGGCCGACAGGCATAACCCATGGCCGACAGCCTTGCGGGGTGGCTGATAGGTCACCAATAGGTCCAGACACCAAGTTTTGGTCAAAAATAAGGTAAAGAAAGAACAAGGTTCAAAGGCTCAAAGACAGGGCATTCCGCCGAGGACTTCGGGTGCTCAAAACGAACACAAACATGCATAATCATCGCGTGCACAAACGATGACGTCTAAATCTTGAGGATGGTAAAAAATGGGGTGTCTACAACCCGCTACTTTGACTTGAACTGCTAGTAGACCCCATATTTTCTTTCTTACTCGTAGCAAATGAACGACCCTTCTTGAAACTGAATCCAGATCTTTTCACTCTCCATTCAGTTTATTGGTGCTTTTGGATTGTTTCTTTGCTACTAATGTGGCCTCTACCATTAATGCTCGGTCAAGTATTTCCACATATGTAGTGTCACGACCCGAACCCGCCTCTATAGGTTTAGCGTCGTAATTGGCCAGTAATCCTTGGATTACCAAAGGCCTCTTGACTGATTAACATAAAGTTAAGGGCTGCGGAAGCAAATATACAAATATATACAGTCCATTGAGCCGTGAAGACGTACATGATACGCATCATTTCAAACTTTTATAAACATATGAGTGAGGTTGAGAGACATAACTTATACATATCACTTCTAGTAGTGTATTAACAGACATCTTATCCAAAACTTAACAAACAAACAAAGTCTAACATGATTATACAAAAACAACCACAAATCTTGACTTCAATCGGAACCTCCTCGGGAGGCATAAGGGTAGGCTGACAAAAACAGAACTTAGGCCGTCAACTCTGGGCCTAGTCGTGTGGCTGCTCAACTACATACATAATATAAATAGTGAGCTAAAGCCCAGTGAATAATAACAGAGTAAAGACTTTAATGAATTATGTCCCATAACTATGGCTGAAACTGAAATTCATATTCATATTCTTATTCTGAGCATATATAGAATTCAGAGTTCATGCTTAGTCTTACATAATACATTCATCAGCGCTGATAGATCACACACAGAATATCTTGAATCCTACTTGTCAGTTCTATATAAGAACCTCCGGCCGGGTAAAAATAACTTGTCAGTCCCATGAAGGGACCTTCGGACTGGGAACTTGTAAACTTGTCAATTCCACTAAGGAACCTCAGCCGGCATAGATGGCTTGTCAGTCCCATAAGGGACCTCCGGACCGGGAACTTGCATATACTTAAATCATAGCATTATGTCATAATTGCTTGTTAGACTTGGACAATCATTCATAGCATAAAACATAACATTTCATAAAATAGTTCTTAATCCGCGAGCAGAAAATAATTTACTTGAACATAACTTTACTAAGTTATTACTCACAGATAATTGGTAGCTCCAACTTGACAGCAAGGTAAGCAATTCACTTAGTCCGAGGCGCGTGACCTACATAACATGGTAGATTCGTACATTGAATGCACACGCTCAGATTGTACATAACTTATTTCACTTATGCTTAGTGTGTTTCTAGCCTGTAACCTCATTATGGAGTCTTAAGCATGGCCTAGGAGTGCCTAGGATGGAATGAGGATGCTAGAATGTACTTGAAAACATTTCTCAAATTTTGCTGAAAACAGGGTCCACGCTCGAGCATGGATTTACTCGCTCGAGCGGACATGCAAAGTGTAAAGGTTCGCTCGAGCGTGAATTCCCTCGCTCGAGCGGACTGTAAACTATGCCAAAAGTACTGGTTGCTTGCTTTTCACGCTCAATGTACGCTCGATATTCGCTCGAGTGTGAGACTCAGACCCTCGCTTGAGCGTGACTCCTGTCGCTCGAGCATGCTGCAAAACTTATGAACTTCTGGATACATGCATTTCACGCTCGAGCGGACATCATGTCGCTCGAGCGGAAGTGCACGTATTCAGGGTGCTCGCTCGAGCGTGAACTCCTATGCTCGAGCGTGGATTCAAATTCTGGAATTTCCAGATTTGATCTCCAAGCTTCAGGCTCAAACCAAACACTTCAAAACTCATCCTTTTGGACCAAAATTCTGGAAAACATTTGGAAACTCGTAAAACATCATGGTTTAAAGATCATTTCATGAAATCAAGGCCCAAAAGTATGCCGATTGTACAAAATTCCAACATAAACTTTATGAATGTTTCAAGAACACAACATGCATGAATTTTTCTTGAATCCAACCTCTTCAAAACATGATCAAACTTGATAACTTGATAGGAAACATGATGAATTCTCAAAACATGGGTGAGATGAACACATGCATGGGAGAATTTTTGAAATCATGCTCAATTTGTGAAGAAATGTACATGCATGCATAGTATGGCTCAATTCTTCTCAATTCTAATGCAATTCCCTCATGCATTCACTTAATTCACTAGTGATCTTGTAGAATCTAATTCAATTACTCAATTAAGAGTTTAGTCCCTTCCCTAGAGGCTTGAATCTACAATAGTTGAGGTTGAGATCCTCAAATCTTCTTCAATTGACAACAATTCCTAGCACTTCTTTTGGTTTGAGCTCACATTCTCAAGTCTTGGACCAAATCTCCCTACTCTTTTTCCTCTCACGTTTTTGTGCAGGAAGGCGGAAAATTGATGGTGTCAAAATATGTATAAGGTGTAAAATGGTCTCGAAAAAGCCCACTCAATGGCATACATGTAAATAACTTAAGCTAAATTAATTCGCATTATTTATCTTAATTTAATCGTTCCAAATCGACTTTTAATCAAACTTACCATAAAATCCTATAAATCCCAATTAGCACATAAATCAAGTCAATTTCTGATTCGGATGCCGATAAGGCCTTCAATTCACAAATTGAAATCAAGACATGAACAGATCTTCCTACGATGAATAGATATAAATATCATAATGCAATGCACACATGTAATTAATTTCATAATTTCTTCTTAATTACTAATTAAGCATAATTAATCATAGCTTAACGTTAATCAAGGATTGGGGTTGTTACAGTCTTCCCTCCCTTAAAGAGTTTGGTCCTCCAAACTCGAGTTACCTTCGTCCTGGAAGAACATTGGATCCAACGGAAACAAATCTGGATATCTCCTCATCATGTCTTCTTCTGTTTCCCATGTAGCGTAAGTCCCTCCATGATTCTACCAATTGACTTGTAGTAGTGGTATTTCTTTGTTCCTCAATCTTTTGATCCTGCGGTTCACAATCTGAATAGGTCTTTGTATAATCTTCTTTTAAAAGCACGTAAGTTGGCTCAATCACATGTAACGGATCTCTCAGATACTCTCGAAGCATAGAGACGTGAAATACATTGTGCATATGCTCCATTACTGGAGGCAAGGCCGCCCGAAAAGTTACTGAATTGATCCTTTCAATGATTTCATATGGCCCAACATACCTTGGTGCCAACTTGTCTTTTATACCAAACCAAGTTTGACCCTTCATAGGGGTCACTTTTATGAACACATGGTCCCCAACTTCATATTCTCTGTCCCTTCTTCGAATGCCAGCATAACTCTTTTGTCGGCTCTGAGTAGTTTTCAACCTTTGCTGAATCAATTTCACATTTTTTGTGGTTTCTTGCACAAGTTCCGGCCCTAACAATGGTTTGTTACCTACCTTAGCCCAACATATCGGAGATCGGCATTTTCTTCCATACAAGGCTTCATAAGGAGCCATCTCAATGCTTGAATGGTAGCTGTTGTTATACACAAACTCAGCTAATGGCAAATAAGTCTCCCAATTTCCTTGAAAATCTAACACACACATTCTGAGCACATCTTCCAAAGTTTGATTAGTTCGTTCAGTTTGACCATCTGTCTGTGGGTGATAGGCGCTACTCAACCTCAGTTCCGTCCCCAAAGCCTGTTACAAACTCTGCCAAAATCTTGACACAAACTTTGAATCCCTGTCAGATACAATAGATACTGGCACCCCATGCAATCTCACAATCTCATTCATATAAACATTGGCCAATTTGTCAGCATTGTAAATAGATTTAATAGGTAGGAAATGAGCAGACTTAGTTAAACGATCCACAATGACCCAAATAGAATCCATACCTCGGGAAGAACGAGGCAAACCCACAATGAAGTCCATGGTAATGTGCTTCCATTTCCATTCCGGTATTGGAAGTGGTTGTAGCAAACCAGCTGGTCATTGATGTTCGACTTTAACTTGTTGGCAGTGTAAACATCTAGCCACAAAATCTCCAATACACCTTTTCATTCCGGGCCACCAAAAATTCTGTCTCAAATCATGATACATCTTTGTGTTCCCCGAATGCATGGCAAATTTGGTGCTGTGAGCTTTGACCATAATACGCTTCCTTAAGTAAGAGGAATCTGGTACACAGAGTCTATTCTAGAATTTCAATACGTTATTCTCAAATACAAACCCCGACCTCGACTTTGAGTCAAATTCTTCCACAATCTTTTTCAAGTACTTATCTTCAAGTTGCTTCTGTTTGATCTCTTCACTGATTACGGGGTTGGGCAGAGACGGCAGCCAAGATCCCACCTTGTTCTCGCAATACAACTTCAATCTCTTTCTTTTCTAAGTCACATAGCAATTCCTTCTGACCGGTGAGCAAACATGTCAAATTTCCCATTGATTTTCTATTTAAGGCATCTGCTAGGGTAATAGCTTTCCTTGGGTGATACAAAATTTGCAAATCATAGTCTTTGATCAATTCTAACCATCTCCTTTGTCTCATATTCAATTCTTTTTGAGTGAAGAAATACTTGAGGCTTTTGTGATCTGTGTACACTTCACAAGTCGCTCCATACAGATAATGTCGCCAAATTTTCAAGGCAAACACTACAGGTGCCAGTTCAAGATCATGTGTTGGGTAATTCTTTACATGTGGACGGAGTTGCCGAGAGGCATAGGCAATTACTCTCCCATTCTGCATTGACACACAGCCCAAACCTTCGTAGGAAGCATCACTGTAAATCTGAAACCCATCAGTACCATTGGGCAGAGTCAAAATCGATGTAGTTACTAATTTAGTCTTCAACTCCTGAAAGGCTGACTCTCGCTGTTCATTCCAATCAAATGTCACATTTTTCTGAGCTAACTGGGTTAATGGCATAGCAAGTTTTGAAAAGTCTTTCACAAATCTTTTGTAGTAACCTGCAAGTCCTAGAAAACTTCTATCTGCTGTTAAATTTGTCGGTCTAGGCCAATCCACAATAGCTTCAATTTTCTGAGGGTCAACAGAAACACCATCCTTATTGATTACATGCCCCAAGAATGCTACATTGTCAAGCCAGAATTCACATTTGGACAATTTAGCATACAATTTCTTTTCTCTTAAAATCTGCAAGGTAGTTCTCAGGTGGTTCCCATGTTCTTCCCTACCTTTGGAATAAATCAAAATGTCATCAATAAAAACAACAATGAATTCATCGAGATATTGTTTGAAAACCCTATTCATTAGGTCCATAAAAGCCGCAGGAGCATTTGTTACCCCAAAAGGCATTACCAAGAATTCATAGTGCCCATGTCTAGTCCTGAATGCAGTTTTCTCTATGTCTTCTGCCTTAACTTTTAACTGGTGATACCCGGATCTGAGGTCAATCTTGGAAAACATTTGGGCTCCCTGAAGTTGATCAAACAAGTCATCTATTCGAGGCAAAGGGTATCTATTCTTAATGGTCACTCTGTTCAACTCCCGATAGTCGAGACATAGTCTCAAACATCCATCTTTCTGTTTAACAAATAAAACCAGGGCACCCCAAGGTGAGGTACTCGGGCGGATGAATTTCTTGTCTATGAGTTCTTGAAGTTGGATCTTCAACTCTTTCAATTCAGAAGTCGACATCCTATATGGAGTCTTAGAGATTGGTTGTGTTCCAGGCATTACATCAATGGTAAATTCAATTTCCCTATCCATTAGATCCCCAGGTAGATCATTAGGAAATACATCAGGAAAATCACAAACCACAGGAATGGTTTCTACACCGGTGTTATCTAAAGATTCAGTTAATGCACAACACAAGTAGCCCCGACACCCTTTCCTTAACAATTTCTTGGCTTTCATAAACGAAATTAAGTATGGAGGAGAAACTACCCCATTCCCAGTGAAGGTAAACTCAGGTATACCAAGTGTTTTAAATGTGACGGTTTTGTTCACACAATCAATAGTAGCACAATATTTAGTCAGCCAGTCCATACCCAGGATATAATCAAAATGATCAATGTTCAAGAGGGTAGCAAGTCAACATACAATGTCATATCACCAATTAGAATATCACATGCCGGGGTATACATAAGCACATATCATACAACCCCCAGATGGTGTAGACATAGATAGCAAACAATTCACAGGCTCAATCGGTCTAGTTAATTTCTGAGAAAAAGCAATGCGAGACAAAAGAATGTGTAAAACCAGAGTCAATCAGTACATAGGCGTTCTAAGCACAGACAGGAATTATACCTGACACCACTGTTTCGGCATTCTGTACATCTCTAAGGGTGAGTGCAAACATTCTTCCTTGTCTCAGTGTCTCATTTCCAGCATTACCTTTGGCATTTGTTTTAGTATTGGCCTTTGTTACAGGAACAGACCCGGCTGAACTTGCCGCTGGCTGGCTAACACTGTCAAACCTCATTGGACAATTTCTAATCATGTGATCGGTTTTGCCACACCGGAAGCACGTACCCGATGCACGTTGGCATATGCCTTTATGCCTCATTCCACACTCGGAGCAAGTTGGTACAGATCCACTACTCTGGCTAGAGCTGCTTGAAGATCCTGTATTTTTTCTTTTTGTTCATGAAGAAGGAACGACCCTTGCGAAGATTAGATCCAGACCTTTTGCTTTTCCATTCTGTTGCTGGTGCTTTAGCTTGCTTCATTGCTGCTATTGTGGCCTCTGCCATTATTGCTCTATCCAAAACTTCCACATAGGTTGGTAATTTCAAAACACCTACTCGGTCGAAACACTTCTAGATCCAGTCCACCCTCAAATTTTCATGCCTTTTTTATAATCAGTATCCACCATATGAGGAGCAAAATCAGGCCAGCTCAGTAAATTTGGCCTCATACTTAGCCACAGACATCCTGCCCTGTTTAAGTTCTTGGAATTCGGAAACTTTCCGATCTCGGAAACATTGGGGAAAATATTTATCATAGAAGATTGCATTAAATTGTGCCCACGTCATATTCCCATTACTACTTCGAATTAGCAACCACCACCTTCGGGCTTCATCTTTTAGAGTATAGGTGGCTAGGAGAACTTTCTGAACCTCAGAACAAGGGAACACTTCAAATAGCTTCTCCATTTCAAGAAACCAGGTTTCGGCTTTTAGCGGTTCAATGCCTCCTAAGAAAGTCGGTGGTTTCATCTTCAGGAACTTCTAAGTTAAATTTATGAGATCATTGTTATCCGGCTCCACCTGGACCGGCGGGGGAGGTAAGTGTTGTTGCCCTTGTTATTGTTGAGTCATTGCCTCAGTCAAAGCTGCAAGCATTTGTTCCATTTGGCTCATTCGAGCCTCAGATGATTCAGCCGTTCCATCACTTCTTGCATTGTCCATTTGCTATAGGTAAACAGGACATTATGAACATAGGCAAATAGTCCTTTTTACATTATTCAGATTATTTGTTCCCATAACACATGATTATAATCGGATTTATGCTTTCATTTTTAAACACACACACTTAAACGTGCAGATGGAATGCGCTACTTCTTACTAGGACATCCTAAGCTCATATGGATTTGGGTGTGTGGTAGAACACGTGCTCTGATAGCATTTTGTCACGACCCGAACCCACCCCTACAGGTTTAGTATCGTAACCGGCCAGTAATCCCTGGATTACCAAAGGCCTCTTGACTGATTGACATAAAGTTAGGGGCCACAGAAGCAAATATACAAAATATATACAGTCCATTAAGCCGTGAAGACGTACATGATACGCATCATTTCAAACTTTTGTAAACATATGAGTGATGTTGAGAGACATAACTTATACATGTCACTTCTGGTAGTGTATTAACAGACATCTTATCCAAAACTTAACAAACAAACAAACTCTAACATGATTATACAAAAACAGCCACAAATCTTGACTTCAATTGGAACCTCCTCGGGAGGCACAAGGGTAGGCTGACAAAAACAGAACTTAGGCCGTCAACTCTGGGCCTAGTCGTGTGCCTGCTCAACTACATACATAATATAAATAGTGAGCTAAAGCCCAGTGAATAATAACAGAGTAAAGACTTTAATGAATTATGTCCCATAACTATGGCTGAAACTGAAATTCATATTCATATTCTTATTCTGAGCATATATAGAATTCAGAGTTCATGCTTAGTCTTACATAATACATTCATCAGCGCTGATAGATCACACACAGAATATCTTGAATCCTACTTGTCAGTTCTATATAAGAACCTCCGGCCGGGTAAAAATAACTTGTCAGTCCTATGAAGGGACCTTCGGACTGGGAACTTGTAAACTTGTCAATTCCACTAAGGAACCTCCAGCCGGGCATAGATGGCTTGTCAGTCCCATAAGGGACCTCCGGACCGGGAACTTGCATATACTTGAATCATAGCATTATGTCATAATTGCTTGTTAGACTTGGACAATCATTCATAGCATAAAACATAACATTTCATAAAACAGTTCTTAATCCGCGAGCAGAAAATAATTTACTTGAACATAACTTTACTAAGTTATTACTCACAGATAATTGGTAGCTCCAACTTGACAGCAAGGTAAGCAATTCACTTATTCCGAGGCGCATGACCTACATAACATGGTAGATTCATACATTGAATGCACACGCTCAGATTGTACATAACTTATTTCACTTATGCTTAGTGTGTTTCCAGCCTATAACCTCATTATAGAGTCTTAAGCATGGCCCAGGAGTGCCTAGGATGGAATGAGGATGCTAGAATGTACTTGAAAATATTTCTCAAATTTTGCTAAAAACAGGGTCCACGCTCGAGTGTGGATTTACTCGCTCGAGCGGACATGCAAAGTGTGAAGGTTCGCTTGAGCGTGAATTCCTTCGCTCGAGCGGACTGTAAACTATGCCAAAAGTACTGGTTGCTTGCTTTTCACGCTTGATGTACGCTCGATATTTGCTCGAGCGTGAGACTCAGACCCATGCTCGAGCGTGACTTCTGTCGCTTGAGCGTGCTGCAAAACATATGAACTTCTGGATACATGCATTTCACGCTCGCTCGAGCGTGAACTTCTACGCTCGAGCATGGATTCAAATTATGGAATTTCCAAATTTGATCCCCAAGCTTCAAGCTCAAACCAAACACGTCAAAACTCTTCTTTTTGGACCAAAATTCTGGAAAACATTTAGAAACTCATAAAACATCATGGTTTAAAGATCATTTCATGAAATCAAGGCCCCAAAGTATGCCAATTGTACAAAATTCCAATATAAACTTTATGAATGTTTCAAGAACACAACATGCACGAATTTTTCTTGAATCCAACCTCTTCAAAACATGATCAAACTTGATAACTTGATAGGAAACGTGATGAATTCTCAAAACATGGGTGAGATGAACACATGCATGGGAGAATTCTTTGAAATCATGCTCAATTTGTGAAGAAATGTACATGCATGCATGGTATGGCCCAATTCTTCTCAATTCTAATGTAATTCCCTCATGCATTCACTTAATTCACTAGTGATCTTGTAGAATCTAATTCAATTACTCAATTAAGAGTTTAGTCCCTTACCTAGAGGCTTGAATCTACAACAATTGAGGTTAAGATCTTCTTCAATTGACAACAATTCCTAGCACTTCTTTTGGTTTGAGCTCACATTCTCAAGTCTTCGACCAAATCTCCCTACTCTCTTTCCTCTCACGTTTTTGTGCAAGAAGGCGGAAAATTGATGGTGTCAAAATATGTATAAGGTGTAAAATGGTTTTGAAAAAGCCCACTCAATGGCATACATGTAAATAACCTAAGCTAAATTAATTCGCATTATTTATCTTAATTTAATCGTTCCAAATTGACTTTTAATCAAACTTACCATAAAATCCTATAAATCCCAATTAGCACATAAATCAAGTCAATTTCTGATTCGGATGCCGATAAGGCTTTCAATTCGCAAATCAAAATCAAGACATGAACAGATCTTCCTACGATGAACAGATATAAATACCATAATGCAATGCGCACATGTAATTAATTTCAGAATTTCTTCTTAATTACTAATTAAGCATAATTAATCATAGCTTAAAGTTAATCAGGGATCGGGGTTGTTACATGTAGGCAATTTCAGGACGCCTACTCGATTAAATACATCCAGGTCTAATCCCCTTTCAAATTGTCGAACTTTTTTGTAGTCTGTATGCACTATGTGAGGAGCTGTCAATCTACCCTCATACTCGGCTACAAACATGTTGCCTTGCTTAAGTTCTTGGAATTCAGAAACTTTTTGGTCCTGGAAACAGTAAGGGAAGTACTTATCGTAGAAGATCTCATTAAATTGCGCCCATGTCATGTTCCCATTGCTATTTTGGATTAGCAACCACCATGTTCGAGCTTCATCTTTTAGAGTATAGGTGGCTAGCAAAAAATTCTGAGTCTCGGTGCAGGGGAAAACTTCAAATAATTTCTCCATTTCGAGTAACAATGTCTCTGCCTTTAAGGGTTCTATACCACCCAAGAAAGTTGGCAGTTTCATCTTCATAAAGTTCTGAGTTAGATTTGTAATGTCATTGTTATCCAGCTCATTTTGTACTGGCGGAGGCGGAGGGAGCAAGGGTTATTGTCTCAAGGATTCTGTTAAAGCTGCATGCATTTGTTCCATCCGACTCATTCGGGCTTCAGACGATTCACTTGAATCATTACTTCTTGCATTTTCCATGTTGCTATAAAGAAACAAGGTAATAATAAACATAGGAATAATCTTGTTCATTTCTTTCAATTCACTCATGTTCATATTTAGATTCAATTCTCTGAAGCACACACTCATATATGCAGATGGAATGCCCTTACTTTTTTTCTAGGACATCCTAAAGCTCATATGGATTTGTGTGTGTGGCATGACACATGCTCTGATACCACTCTATCACGACACAAACTCGCTTCTATAGGTTTAGCATCGTAACCGGTCAGTAATCCTCGGATTACCAAAGGCCTCTGACCTGAATATCATGAAATATAGGGGCTAGCGGAAGCAAATAGAGAAACATACATAGTCCATAGAGCTGTGTAGACATACATGGGACAGAAAAGATTTAAAAATTATATATATATAATGTCAAACTTCCATACGTCATGTATTACCGTACAGATATAGATAGTGTCATAGGGGACTCAACCCAAAGTACAGATAGACAAAAATAAAACAGAATCATTTTTTACATGATTCACAAAAATTGACTTGACAAACGGGAATCTCCCTAGGAGGCATGGTGGTTGGCTAACAAAATAAAACTCTCCAGGCAGCAACTTAGGCCTGGTCACACGCCTGCTCACCTACATACATAATATAAATAGTGAGCAGAAGCCCAGTGAATAATATTAGAGTAAAGGGTTTAATGTATGTTGTCCATAATAGTTACCAAAATGAAATTCATAATCATGTTCAGAAATCAAAGTTCATATCAGAAATAGATTCAGAATCATACTCATAATCAGAATTTGCAGTTAATTATACGTGGTACATCCATTAGCACTAGCAGAAACAGTTGACCCATAAAAGCGACGGCCATAAAGGCGTACAGTTGACTCACGTGTACGGAGATGGTACAATTGACTCATAAGACGTACAGTTGGCCCATAAATGGGACGTGTATAAAAGGATCCATAACAGTTGGCTCATGAGACGTATAGTTAGCCCATAATTGGGACGTAACAGAACAGATCATAGATGTCATCTGAAGCTAATGATGCCACGAGTACATTTCAGAAACATTGGACAACCATTCATTCATACATAAAGTAATATTTTAGAAAACAGATCTTCTTATATCATTAAGAAAATACTTATAAATTGAACATATCTTTACAAAGTTATTACTCACAGATGGCTCCAATTGGAGAACAGATGAAGCAGATAGATCAGATAGCTTACGACACGTGACCTACAAACAACACATAACATGTACACATTAAAACACACGCTCGGGGATTCATTACAGTCATTGTGCTTCGTTCTTAGTGTGTTTCTAAGTCTTATCCTCATTATTGTGTCTTAATCATGGCCTAGGAATGCCTAGGATGTATTGACGATGCCAAAATGCACTTTGAAACACTTAGTCAATTTTGTTGAAAACAGGAGCCTCGCTCGAGCGTAACTTTCTTCGCTCAAGCGGTGGGTCAAAAATGTGAGGGGCTGCTCGAGTGCAACTTCCTTCGCTCGAGCGCTTTGTAAAAATCTAAAAAAGTACTTGTTGTTTGGTTTTTTCGCTCGACACACGCTCGATGGTAGCTCGAGCGTGAGACTGAGGTCTTCGCTCGAGCATAACTCTTGTCGCTCGACCGGTCTACAAAATGTGCTAACTTCTGGGAGCATGCAATTTACGCTCGAGCCAACTTCTGGTCACTCGAGCAAAGGTTCAAAACACAGAGTGGTTGCTCAAGCGCAGGATCTGTTGCTCGAGCGGTGAGGCAGAATCTAGAATTTCCAAATTGCTCTTCTAAGTTCAAAACTCAAATTCAAAGCTGCAAATCATGGTCTTTTGGGCCAAAAACTTGAGGAAACACTTATAAACTAATAAAACATGGTGAGTTCAAAATCATTTCACAAAATCAAGGCCCAAAAGCTTGCCAATTACTCAAAATTCAACTTGAAACTTAAGAATGTGATGTGAATAAAACATGCATGAATTGTTATGAGATTAAACTTTCTAAAACATGATCAATTAAAGTCAAATGGTCAGAAATGTGATGAATTCTCAAAACAAAGTCAAGATAGACACATGCATGTAGGATTTGTTTGAAATTCAAACTCAAAATGCTATGATATATGCTTACATGCATGAATTCATCTACTTAAGCTTAATTCTCAAACTTAAACACTTAACCCTCTTAATTTAAACCACTTATGTCTTGAATACAAAGATTAGGAATCAATTACTCACGTAAGATCCTTAATTGAGTTCTAAATTGCTATGCCTTTGAGCTTCCAAGTCAATTCCTCAATTTCTAGCTAAATCCAAGCTAATTCTTTACTCTTCCTCATTGATCTCAATCTCTAGCTCTCTCTTTCTCTCTCATGTTATGTTGTGCTCAAAAATGATAAAGGAAAGATGATTCACATGGTGTATGAGCCTTTTATAGGCTTGATTAAGAAACTTAATTAATTAAGCTTACCACTAAATAAATGAGCATTAATTAGTCTAACTATTTCGTTCCGAATCGAATTTTAATTAAATCTACTATAAAATTCTAAAAATTCTAACTAATACAGAAATCAAGTCAATTTCGTAATCAGATGCTGATAAGGCCTTCAATTCGCAGTACAGAACAGAAACACAAACAAATATGCTTACGCAAAATAGATAGAATCTCATATGGCATATCACACATGCAATTAATGCAAAATTCCAACTTAATTACTTATTAGGTATCCTTAATCATGGTTTATCAATTAATCATGGGTCGGGGTTATTACATAGGTGTTGCAAGGTTTATATAGCTTGTGTGCATACTGGCCTATTCGCCCTCTCTTGGACATGTGGATGTACTATCCTTTCTTCGTCCTCCACGTGTGTGTGCGACAATACTGCCAAACAACATCGACAAAATAGCCAAATGGTTTTGACACGCACGAATAGTGGATTCCTTCCTTTGCTCTTCCATTAGGCCATGTGGCAACTCTTGCCGAGCTACCCGTAATCCGGCATTAGGCCATTCACTTCCAACAACTTACACCAACTGATTTAGCTCCGAGATGCCCAACTGGTCAATTGCATCTTGGCCAAGTTACCTCACTCTAGTTCTCCACCTTGGCCAACTTTGCTTGGCTTACCATGGCTTGGTAAGATCAGCACGGTTTATGGGTAGGACACTTCGGCCAAGGTAATGGAGCTCAGTTGACATTGCTGGGCGGACCCAGTCCACTTCAGTCTAATTCAACTAGCTGTAAGGCGGTGGACTGGGCTCGGCCCATCAGGTCAATTGCTCAGCCCCTTTGCATGGCCAGAACTCCCCTCTCAGACACTGAGGGGACTACGGATCTGGTTAAGTGATTGGAAGGTTTTGATTATCATAACCCTCTATTCATGAATGGTTATGATCTCATTTGTGCTAAGTTAGATGGTTTGGACTCAAATTTAGCCATGTTTGAAGATGTGGGTTCGATCTAATTCGTTTTTCTTGTTACATTGAGCCTGAATTTGGAGAAAGGAAAGTTTTGACCCTTCCTTCTCCTGGTGGTGAGGTTAGTTTTGTGTCACGACCCAAACCCGCCCCTATGGGTTTAGCACCGTAACCGGCCAGTAATCCGAGATTACCGAAGGCCTGCTCAACAGTAATGCAGTAATACAGAGTACAGGGGCATGGCGGAAGCCAATACAGTAAATAAACAATGTCCGATGAGCTGTGACAGTCTGTATGCCAAAAAGATTTTTCATACATATATGCAGACAGAGGCAAACAGTATGTACAATATATACAACCAGTCAGAGCAGGGACCAAATCCCTATTAAACAGTACAATACGGTCTATACAGTATTACAAAAACAGTACAAAGACAGACGGGGAAATAAAAACACCCCTAAGCCGTGGCTTGGCAGGCTCGGAACCTCGCAGTAAGGCACAGTAGTTGGCTTGACAAAACTAGAGTTTACCCCGACGCTCCTAGCTGCGGTCTGGTGCCTGTACACCTACATATATATATGAGCAGTGAGCGAAAGCCCAGTGAATAACATAATGCGTAAAGGGGTTTAGAATGAATGCCCTTACAGTAATGAAAACAGTTCATTTCAATCAGTATATCAGTTGTCCAGTACAGTAAATAGTCATATGTGGTACATCAATTAGCATAACAGTACAGTAAGCAGTAGGTCTTAAAGACCGAATAGTAATGATGGCCATCAATCAGTAAATAGTAGTGGTTCCACGAGGGAACCGGCAGAGATCTCTATAACAGTAACAGTAAACAGTAGGTGCTAAGGATGCCACAGTACAGTTCAGAATATAGGACATACATTCATTCAGTAAACAATATCAGTTCAGTAAACAGTTCAGTTCAGTATCCAGAAGATAATCATTTTGAACATATCTTTACACAATTGTTACTCACAGAGTTCTGGGCTACAGTAGGCTAGAGCGTCTCCTCGAAAAGCCAACCCTACAGAGTTTACAGATTGAACACACACTAAGCTACACAGTTGGGAAAGGTAATGATGACTTAATCCCTAATTTGCCTCGGTGTGTTCGACATCTATATCCTCATTAAGATGTCTTAAACTAGGCCTAAGAATGCCTAGGATGGAATGAGGATGCAAAGATGCACTTTTTAAAAGTATTTTCAGAACTTTCAGAAAAATAGATTCCCGCTCGAGCGTAGGTCACTCCGCTCGAGCGGACATGCAGACAAAGGTTCCCGCTCGAGCGTCACTTACCCTGCTCGAGCGGTCTGTAAAACAGTCAAAAGTACTGGATGGGTGAAAATCACGCTCGATAGGGCGCTCGATAGCTGTTCGAGCGTAAGACACAAGGTCCTGCTCGAGCGCCAATTACCCCGCTCGAGCGGACTGTAAAACAGTGCAAAGTACTGGGAGCACGAATTTCCCGCTCGAGTGCCGTTATCCCCGCTCGAGCGGAAGACCAAAATCTGGAAAATCCAAATTCGAGCTCCAAGTTCAAAATCAAACACAAATGCATCAAAATCAATTCCTTTGGGCCTATTTCTTGGAAAACACTTGTAGATACATGGAATAATATGATTCAAAGCTCAATTTGTAAAATCAAGGCCCAAAGGAAGATCAATTAAATCCAATTTCAACTCTTCAAATGAACATGCATGAACTTTAAGCAATTCAAAGCTTCAATACTACCTCAAATGAGCCAATTCTTTTCAAAGTAAGATGAAATCATGGACTATTCTCAAAACATGGACATGCATGTAGCAAGTTTATGAAGAACAAGCTCAAAATGCAAGAGCATGCCATGCATGCAAAGATTAAGCTTCTAATGCAACAATTTAAACCAATTCTAGGCTCAATTCTTCAAATTAGCATGAAACATGCAGGAACAAACTTGAATACACAATTAGAAGGATAAATTCCTCACCTAGGTTCTCAAATACAAGTCTAGAAGCTCGATTGATCACAAACTCCTCCAATCTTCTCAATTTTCAAGCAATACAAGGTGAAGCAAATTGAAATCACTCTTTTCCTCTCACTCTCTCTCTCTAGTCGACAATTACAAGGAAAATGGTGGAGGGATGTTTGTTGTAATGAACTAAGGCTTCAAAAATGGCCCAAGTAGTGGGCCACTAAGTGTGGCAAAATGGTAAATAAGTGCAACAATGCAATTTAACTTATTTTAATTTAATTTAATCATACCAAAGCAGTTTTCAGATGATTACACCATAAAATCACATTAATTCTAATGACCATAGAACTTCAATCAATTTTGGATTCGGCCGCCGATAAGGCCTTCAATTAACAGTTTAAACATAAAAACTGAACAGATAATCAAACAGTCAAACAGATAAACATGCAATTAAACAGATACAGTCAATCGATTCAGTTTCAGATTTCAGTCAGTCAGTTCAGTAATTCAGTCAGTTCAATTACTTTTCATATTCGGTCTCAGTTTAGCAGTAATCGGTAATCATTCAATCATTAATCGGTAAACAGTGTGAGGGTTGTTACATTTTGGCAGGGTGGTCATGGTTACACTTCCTGAGGATGAAGTTGTCAAGATGTGTGAAGATGATCTTTTGCTTCACTTTAACCCTAGTATTTTAACGGGATTCAGCAAGAATTGAAATGGGTATGATTTGTTTACCAATTTGTATCCACTTTCTAATTTAAAAAAACCAGTTTATTAAGTTTATTAACCAAAAAATGATGTTATAAAAGAGGTTTATTATGAGTGGTTTGTTGTGGATAAAGAAAATATTATACTTTTTCTACATAAAACTCATATAAAATGATATGAGAGTGACATTTTTATAATTCTGAATCTTAATGATCGGTGTTTTTGACTTGAAAAAAAAAAAAAAAACAAAAACAGCAAGCGAGCAGCAAGCTATGGTTTTGACAAGCAACAAGCACTTACAAATAATAGAAGACGACAGAACCGTTATAACATAATTGTGCGTTAAAGTCAGTCTAAAACGAAAAGTGTTCAAAAGAGAGAGAAAGTGACTTTTAATCCGAAATGCAAGTGCAATTTAAATCCAACACGTTTAGGCTTGAATTTCAATTTTCAAATCACACAATGCTCTGTAATTTACAAGCATACGTTCCAATGAGATGATAAAAGATCACCTCTTTCTACATAAAAGAAGCATATGATTTAATATGAATTTCTTTGTTTTCTTATCTTGAATCACTTTCAATCATATTAATTATGAGCGAATTTTAAAAATTAATTCAATTAAGAGTGCATTTAAATGAATTCAAAAAAAAAAAAAAATTAAAAACGGAGATCCCAAAATATGATTTCCATCATTGGATGGTTTTAATGTAAAGCAAATAAAAAAAATTAAAGAAGAGTAAAAACAGAGATCCTAAAATATGATTTCCATCAGAGGATGGTTTTAATGTAAAGCAAATATAAAAAAAATTAAAGAAGAGTAAAAATGCGTTTGCCGGGAGTCAAATACGGGTCTATTGCTTGGAAGGCAATTATCCTAACCGTTGGACAACAAACACTTCGGATGCTCTTTTCGTATTAAATTATTAATACATATGTTTTTTTACATCTCACATATAAAAACCCAAGCATTTGAAAAAAATTTACGAAATTTATCCACCCAAATGATTTTTAATAGATATGCAGTATCAAAAACTCTCCGAATTGTTAAATCATTAAAACTGTGTTTGGATCAAAAATTTAGAAAAGATGAATAAAATGTAGGTGAAATATTGAAACATTTCACTCACATTTTCTCTTTTTCTTTTTAAATTCTTATTTAAATTCATAATTTAAACACAATATAAGCCTAAGGGAAAAATATAACTCTAATGCTGTGTTTGGATGAGGGATTTGGAAAGAGAAATGGAAAAAATAGGTGAAATGTAAATAAAACATACATATATTTCACCTAGTTTCACACACCTTTTTCATTTCCCTTTCCAAATCCCTCATCAAATTCCTCAACCAAACACAGCGTAGGGAAAGGGAAAAGTAACAAAAAAATTATTTTCAAATTAGTCTAGAACTTGAATGTAGTTAGATTTCCATATATCTATCAAACAAATTTTTCTGAATTTTTTTTTTTTGGTACAGAATCACATCACTTTTTTTTGGTAGTCTCTTCATTTTAAATTTAAACATTTATAAATTATAAGCATATATATTTTGATAAAAATATAGCTTAAAATTGTCATCATTTATTTATTTTTTAAGTAAAAATTATAGGTATAAGTATAATTAATAATATCATTTTATCGATATGTGAAAAAATTAATATTTTTATAAATAATATTTTTTAATAAATATTGCTTGAAATGGTCAACATGGTAAATTTATTGTTTTAAGTACAAGTTATAGTTGTAACTTGTAAGTATGTCATCATAGCTTTGAGTTAAGTTTTATGACTTCATCCAAATTTCATGACAATCGAAATCCTTTATATATTAGAAGAAAATAAAATGTTAAAAATATAAAGCAAGTCATCCTTTTGTTTTATTCATTGAAAAAAAAAAAAGATTACTGTAAATTAATAACTAAGTCAAACATACCTAGTATTACAAAAGATTGGTTCGACCCCTTTAAAAATAAGGCAACAATAATATTCGTAATCTAATTCAAAAAAAAAAAAAAAAAACTTACTCACTCTTATTTTCTCTTTACATCATTGAGTTTAAAAAATATATATAATTTTTGAACTAAAATAGCAATATCCTTTTAAATAAGGTTGAGTATGACCTATATATCTTCTCTTGGATCCATATAAACAGCTGGTACACAAGGGATAGATGATCATGGATCCAATCAGTTCTATTTTGTTGGGGTTAATCATTTAAAGTTTTTTGGGTTTTGATTTTCATAATTCAATACCTGCCATTATATAATATTTATCTAGATGTGTTCATCTTTATATAAAAAATAAAAATAAAAATTATTAGCCATGATTTTTTAAAAAAATTGTTGAAAATAGTATGACCATGAAATTGTTTTGTAGAAAATAATATAGCTAAAATCATTCATTGATTTTCAATATATGTGGTCTTCATAATAAGACACATAAAATAGTAATCTTTCATTTTTTATTTTTTTTATTACAATTATACATTGCCACACATATAGGGCTGATAATTTGTTGCCTCAGTGCGTCCAAATAAAAAAATGAGAAGGGGACAGAATTTGATTTTCTTGACTATCATGTCATTCCGTTCAAATAAAAAGATGGGAGGGGGACAAAATTTGATTTGCTTTATTTTTTTTTTTTTTTTGGGTCTCTTTTTATCCCGCGCTGCCCCTCTTATATCAATTAGATTGATCAATAAGTCTTATATTTTAAACTTGTAATTCATAGTCTCATATTTTTTTTCTTTTCTTTTGGATGTGTAATGACTCATTTACCTGTCACATTGGAATGTCATATTTTTAAAAAGTACACTAAAAAGTTTTTTTTAGTATCACAACATACCTGTCACGTTAGAGCGTCACATTTGAAAGAAGTGCACTAATTTTTTTTTAATTTTTTTTAGTGTCACATCACACCCACCACGTTAGAATGTCACTTGTCACGTTTGGAAAAAATACACTAAGGAATTTTTAATTTTTTTAGAGTGTCATCATACCTGTCACGTTGTTATGTTTGAAAAAGGTATACTGAAGATTGTATTTTTTTGAAGTGTTACATCATACTTGCCACGTTGTCATGTTTGGGAAAAGTACACTAAGTAGTTTTTATTTTTTTTGAAGTGTCACATCATACCTGTCATGTTGTTACGTTTGAAAAAAGTATACTAAGGAGTTATTATTATTTTTAGAGTAAAAGTTTTAAAGTATCACATCATACCCGCCACGTTGTCACATTTAGAAAAAGTACACTAAAGAGTTTTAATTTTTTTTTGAAGTGTCACATCTTTGAAGTGTCATATTAATACATGTCACATTGGAGTATCACATTATACCTTTTACATTAATAAAATGGTATAACTTTATACCAAAACACTACCAAAATAAAAAATAGGACTACACGAACTCGCTACTAATAAAACTTAACAAATCAATAAAAAAAAATTTAAAACTAATTAAAATACTTATTTATGAGATGAGATTTATTATAAAACACCAAAGTAATCATATACAGCTCTCATTTTTTAATATTTTCAACAAACAATCACTCATGTATCAATTATTTTCTTTCATGTGTTGTATCATCTATACTATATCATATTAGATTATTTGGCATCCCCTAAAATAGCACATTTTTTATCATTTTTTTTGGTTGTCATATTATCTCTTTATTTTTTTTTACATATTTTTTCATATAAAATTAAAAAATACACTTAGAACATTTCACACAATCCCTTAATATGGTCTCCTCTTAGGATCAGTGGCGAAAATTACGTTGACATCGCCTCGTTCCTACCCCATTCTTATCACCTTCCTAATTTTCCATGACTTGTCAAGAAATAGAGTGAAAACATATAAAGATAGGAATGGGACAAAAGTTTTATTGTTTCATCAAGACTTATTATTATGTTATTCAAAAACCCAATAAGCATTTTAAAAAATTATTGTCAAAGTTGAGAGATGTGTCAAAAGATTCATGTGTTGCAAAATTGACATCTTATGTTATTATTGTCAAAGTTGAGAGATGCGTCAAAAGATTCATGTGTTGCAAAATTGACATCTTATGTTAGGAAATCTAGGCAGTGGTTTCCATCCAATTCCAAATGAGACTGGAGCATATTATTGGATTCATGGAAATCCATTATGGCTCTTGTTTCGATAATTCGAACTGTTCAATATGTAGAACTCGTCGAGTACTATATGCCTATAAAAAATCACGCTGATCGGATATCGATAGTTTTCTCATCGGATCAGTTTTCTGTCAACTGTTTATTTTTTCACTATCTATTTTTTTTTTATACAAAACTGATTTGATCATGTAGCTATCGATATTCAATCAGCGTAATTTTTTATAAACATATAGTACTCGACAAGTTCTACACATTGCATGGTTCAAATTATTGAAATGAGACCCGTGGTGAACCTCCATAAACTCAACAACACCATTGAATTGGAGGGAAGCCAGGGCCAAAATCTAACCTGGTAACTAACTAACGGGAGATTCATTCCTAAGATTCAGTACAAGCAGTTCAAATTTTGACGAATTGAGAATTTGTTTGGGTGAAATTATTTTTAAATTAGTAAAAAGTGTTTTATATATTTCAATTATTTTGGACTTTTTTTTGCGCCCAAAAATACATGTTTGTAAAATCATTTTTCTGTTTGAGTCTTGTTAACTGCCGCTTACTTGTTAAGAACTAGGGAATTTTATTTTTAAAAAAATTCAATACATATTTTATTTTTCTCTTTACTTTTTTTTTTTTTAATATATATTTCACTGTAATTTTTAGGGGTTGTTTGGGATGATCTAAATAAGTGCACTTTTTGACTTTTTACGAAAAAATGTAAAATATGAGTTGGATTTGAAGTGATATGATAGAGAGATGATGTGATTTAAATGAGATAATGTGACTTAAATAAGATAGTAACTGAGAGGGTAATTTATATGTAAATTGGGCCGAGTTAGGTAATGGGCCGTTCTATGGGCCATAGTAAGAAGGGCTTAGTAAGTGGACCATAGTCCAAGTGTTAGCTCGGTCCGGGTATGAAAGTGACCTAGCAAGTGTTAGCTCTGTCCAAGAGTACTTACAGTTACCGCGGTTGGAATGGATATAGTTAGCTCGGTCATAGTATATAAGACCGAGGTATTTGGGCTTGTGGACCTTGCTCTCGTTAGCTCGGTCGTAGCCTGCTACGGATAGCTTGGTCAAAGCTGACTACGGTTAGCTCGATTTCAGTAGACCAAACCAAGGTACAAGCAATAGAGGGGAGAACCGAGCTAAATGGAGCTCAGTCATTTCTGCCAGTATAGCATGGCTGTGTTAGCCCGGTCGTTTTGTCATACTACCGAGGTAAAACCATCTCACTTGGTTTAAGCAGTGAGGGGGGTGTTAAAGGATAAGCACTATCTTTCTGGAAAGTGATTCCTAGGAGGACTCTGTATGGAGGAATAAAAGTCCTACTAGGATTATGCCACGCGGAACCTATAAAAAGCTCACAACATAACCTATGAGAGAGGTAACACAACTTTGATTCTCGAATATACAGAGCTTTTGTCTATTTGTCTATTTTGCTGACTTAGGCATCGGAGAGATATCCGGCACACACCCACCGGCTAGCTCACATTTGTGTTTTCAGGGAGTAAAGTGACGACGTTTGGAGGAGTGCAGACTTGGTCAATAGGATTATACGAGGACAATATTTCGTGCTCGCACAATTGGCGCCGTCTGTGGGAATCACAGAAAGAACAAAACCTCTTGATCAAGTTTTTCTCTCTAATTAGAAGTAATGGCGCACAATGAAGATTTGCCGCAGTCTGCCATCGACGGACAAACCCCAGAGGGGGGTGGGAGACGCGAAGGTTTGCCTTTTATCCCTCCCATAGCGGATTTAGAGCCCCAGCGACAGAACCCCCGGAGGGATGCAAGGGGAAAGCGGACTAACAGACCCCGTCGCTCTCAAAGTCCGGAAAGACAGAGGTGGAGGATCGATCCCCAAGTTTTGGAGGATCGCGTAAAGGAACAAGACAAGTTAATAAGGAAGATGGCGGCGGACATGGAGTCTATGAAAACGCCAGATCAAAGGAAAAGGGGTGGCGACAGGAGAGGGGCGCAAAGGCAACACGCCTCCTCACCACTCGGAAGATCGTAGTAGGCATACCACACCATCACAAGCAGAGAGCAGAAGCCTGAGAACAAGCGACACTCAATCAAGGAATACCAAGACTCGTTACTCCAAGTCTGAGAGAACAAGGACTGAGAGGTCATGTACTGAGGGAAGCACCTATCGGCCCTCACGCACACACCAGACTGCATCCAGGCAAACGGAGTTGCCTAGATCGTCCGACCTACGGATTGTGCTTGAAGAGAAGGCACGATGGAAGGAGGATACCAGGGCACGCGACCCATGCAGAGTTTCAGTCCTTTAGCGGTTGGCTCCTCGAATGCATGGAAGCGTCGAGGTCGGAATGCCAATATCGCGCCTGGCTTACGAACCAGCAGACAAGGTATTAGCCAGATTGCAAACCTCGCTGTTCGTTCCGATAATAGAGAACGCACCTCTACCTTCAGGCTTCAACCAGCCTAAGTTCACCACTTATGAGGGGAAGACAGACCCCTACATGCACTTAAGCCACTTTCGCCAAGTTATGGCGGTATACCGACGGAACGAAACTTTAATGTGCATCCTATTCCCATCCAGCCTTGGCGACTTAGGTTTAACCTGGTTCGAAAGGCTACCAGAAGGCAGCATCGCCTCCTGGGCACAATTGGCAGAAGCGTTCGTGACTAGGTTCAGAACGAACACCAAGACGCCAGTGGAGATCAATCAGCTACTCTCCATTAACATGGGCGACAAGGAGACGTTGAGGTCAGACAACAGTCGTTATTAGGAGACCTTCAACCAGATAGGAGATTACCCCACAAATCTTGCCATCACACAGTACAAAAAATGTCTTCCAGTCGGAAACAGACTGAGGGACTCAATTACCATGACGGCCCCCCTCACAATGGAAGCCTTAATGGAGAGGGTACACAAGCACATTCGGGTGGAAGAGGATGGCGCCCGTGCTAAAACAAAGTCTGGTACAACCGCAATACCAGATAAAAAGACTTCGGCAAAAGTCAATGCGTTAGAACGTCCAAGCAGAAACGGGTGAGGCAGACGGGACAACGGAGAGGACCAAGATAAAAGGTGGTTGAGAGTCCGCATTGCTATTACCACAGTGTTCAAAAAACCGATCTACCGGATTCTCAGTGAGATACGTGATGAACCTTTCGTCAGATGGCCAGCTCAGTTAGAAGAAGCGCAAAAGGACTATGACGAAAGATCTCGGTGCACCTTCCATAAGGAAAAAGGACACCGCACTGAAAATTGCACACCGTTGAGACAGCACCTGGAGGAGTTAGTGGCAGCCGGGCGCTTGGACCAGTACATAGAAGGAGGGACACAGCCAGCCCCCTAGAACCACGATCACCCAGACGGAATGCCGATCGACGCCCCACCTCAAGGCGTGATAAACGTAATACATGGGGTATTCGAACCTGAGTGAGTATGTGAGCTCAAGGGAATGATCAAGAAGGCTGAGCACTTAAGGGAGGTATTAAGTGCACAACCTACCATTAAAAAGGGGAGAACAGAGGTCACGAACGTCATGTCTTTTTCAGACAGAGACTTGGCAAGGATATATTGCCCTCACAATGATGCACTGGTCGTCACTCTCTGCGTCAAGGATTACGACGTCAAGCGAATTTTGATTGACCAAGGGAGCTCATGTGAGATAATGTATTACGAAACCTTCAAACAATTGAAATTGGAGGACAAAGACTTGGCACCTGCCGTATCTCCTCTAATCGGATTCAACTCAATGCTAGAGTGGCCAATTGGCAAGATAATCCTCCCAGTCAGAGCAGGAAGCATGATGAAACAAGTGGAATTCTGGGTATTGAAAGTCCCTTCCACTTACAACATAATCTTGGGAAGGACATGGCTGCATGCCATGTGATCGGTAGCGTCAACCTACCGTCAAGTAATGCGGTTCCCCAACGAAGTTGGAGTAATTGAAGAGGTTTTTGGAGATCAGATCATGTCCAAACAATACTTCGTCACCGTAAACGGCAGCTGCGCTGCCAAAGGGTTTGTTCAGATGGTGGAAGAACTAGAGATCAATGAATTGTTTGCGAATGTTGGCAAAGCCGCTGAACAGAAGGCAGTGGAAGACTTGGTACAGATAAGAATAGATAAAAAGAACCCGGAAAAGTTCTTTTTGCTTGGCTTATCTATGTCCAGCACTGAGAGGATAGAGGTCATGGAATTCTTGACCTCTAACATCGAAGTGTTTTCCTGGACGCCGTATGACATGCCCGGCATTGACCCAAACTTCATCTGTCACCAATTGAACGTCCACCCAACTGCCAAACCAATAATACAGCGCACTCGCAGATCAGCACTCCACCACACCGAGATAGTGGCGGAAGAAGTGGGAAACCTTCTACAGGCATGAGCTATCAGAGAAGTGCATTATCCCAAATGGATATCCAATACAGTGGTGGTGCCAAAGAAGAATGGAAAATGGCGTGTCTGCATGGACTACAAAACAGTCAACAAGGCGTGCCTAAAGGACAGTTTTCCCTTACCACGGATAGACCAACTGGTAGACCTAACGGTAGGGCACAATCGACTTAGCTTTCTTGATGCGTACAGAGGTTACCATCAGATCGCTATGTATGAACCAGACTAGGAGGTTACATCCTTTACAATACCAAGAGCACTGTACTGCTACAAGGTCATGCCCTTTGGCCTTAAAAACGCAGGGGCAACATTCCAGCGGATGGTCACCAAGATGTTTGAGCCATTGTTAGGCAGAACAATGGAAGCATACATAGATGATATGTGGTCAAAAGCAAGGATGAGAATGACCATCTCAGAGACCTAGGTGAGATGTTTCAGATCCTGAAGAAGAACAAGTTGCGCCTTAATGCTTCCAAGTGTGCGTTTGGCGTAGGATCTGGCAAATTCCTGGGCTTCCTAGTGACCAACCGAGGTATAGAGGCAGACCCCTCTCAGATCAAAGCAATTCAAGATCTAGAGAGGCCCAACTCAGTAAAAGAGGTACAACATCTCACCGGTATGGCTGCTGCGCTAAGTGGTTCATAAGTCGGTCGTCAGACAGATGTCGACCATTTTTTCAAGCATTAAAAACCAAATTTGAGTGGGATGAAGAATGCGACCGCGCCCTAGAAAGTTTGAAAGAATACATGTCTTCTCCACCGTTGCTAGTGACCCCAATACCTGGAGAAGAATTATTTCTGTACCTAGCAGTTTCACAGCACGCAATTAGCGCAGTGTTGGTCCGAGCAGAAGGAATCCAACATCTGCCCATCTTTTATGTCAGCAAGACACTGTTGGGCGCAGAAACCAGGTACTTACCATTGGAAAAATTGGCCTTAGCCTTGATGATGGCCTCAAGGAAGTTGTCGCATTACTTTCACGCCCACACTATAATCGTTCTCACAGCCTTTCCATTAAAAGCTTTGTTTGCGAGAGCGAACTTTTCTGGACGAATCTTGAAGTGGGCAGTAGAGTTGGGACAGTTCGACATCAAGTTTCAACCCAGAACAGCGATAAAAGCCCAAGCTTTGGCAGACTTTGTCGTAGAATTCACACCAGGAAGTCATCACATCTGCCTAGTTGACTTAACTGGTTCAACCGAAATGGAGATGGAAAGTGTCGCTGGAATAGCACAATCCCAGAAAGAAGCAAACCATGCTACACCAAGCAAAGATTCATCAACAAATAAAGACTTGGTACAATTAGATAGTGAGGGGCAAACAGTAAGTATGGACTTTGAGGAAAACACCAGCAACACTCAAGACCCCAAGACATCATTCGATCCTTCTACCTGCTGGAAGCTATTAGTTGGAGAGATGTAGAAGCTCTTTGTGGATGGAGCATCCAACAGACACGGTGTAGGGCTTGGCATAGTCCTCATCTCACCAGATGGCCTGGTAGTAGAACAAGCAGTCAACCTTGGCTTCCCAGCATCAAACAACGAAATGGAGTATGAAGCACTTTTGGCAGGCCTAAAATCAGCATTCTACATGAAGGCCACCGAGCTAATGGTTTACAGTGACTCCCAGCTAGTTGTAAACCAAATTTCAGGCGACTACGAGGCAAAGGATGATAGGATGGCCAAATACCAAGAGTTAGTCAGAAAGGAGATCATGAAGTTTGAAGTAGTGCGAATAGAGCAGATTGGGCGAGAAGAAAACTGCAGAGCGGATGAACTAGTAGGCTTTGCCTCTATGGCGGACACATCCATCCCGCATCCTTTACTGATCGACTTCCTACCAAGACCAAGCATTGAAGAAGCTAAAGCAGCAGAGGTATGTTGTGCCGAACTAGGCCCTTCATGGATGGATCCCATTATAGTGTTTCTAAAAGACGGCATTTTGCCCGAAGAGAAGAAGGAGGCCAACAAAATAAGAGCAAAGTCACAGCAATTTTGGCTCTCTCCATCAATGGCTTTGTACAAGAAATCCTTCACAGGACCTTACCTAAAGTGTGTCCATCCCAGTAAGGTCGAAGCATTCCTGTTTGAGATTTACGAAGGCGTATGCGGCAGCCACCAAGGAGGAAGATCTTTAGCCTATAGAGTATTTTCATAAGGATATTGGTGGCCTTACATGTAAGCAGATTCAGAGAAGTATGTCAAGAAGTGCGAGAAATGTCAAAAGTTCGCACACCAAATACATCAGCCAGCTAGAGAACTACTGCCATTAACTAGCCCATGGTCCTTCGCAATGTGGGGCTTGGACATAGTAGGACGACTTTCAACAGTGCCCAGCAACAGGAAGTTCTTTCTGGCAGTAACAGACTACTTCACAAAGTGGGTGGAGGCGGAAGCACTCGCTTCAATAAAGAGAAACATGTGAAGAAGTTCGTCTGGCAGAATATCATCACTCGGTTTGGCATACCCAAGGCTCTAATATCAGACAACGGCACTCAGTTCGACGGCAAAATTTTTAGAGGCTTTTGTGAGGAATACAAGATAGAATTCTACAATTCTACACTGGCATACCCCCAAGCAAATGGCCAGGTAGAAGCATCCAACAAAGTCGTCTTGGATGGATTAAAGAAAAGGCTAGAGAGAGCAAAAGGAAAGTGGGTGGATGAGCTTCCTCATGTTTTATGGGCTTATTGTACCACACATCGGCGATCAACCGGAGAAACACCTTTTTCCTTGGCCTATGGCATGGAGGCAGTAATCCCACTGGAAGTTGGCCTCCCCACCATTAGAAGCGAAAATTTTGATCCAGACTTAAATGGAGAAGCCATCGCATTGGAACTCGACCTTGTAGAAGAAAGAAGAGAAAGAGCACTGGTTCACATTGCCTCATACCAATAGGAGTTATCCAAAAAATACAACAAGACAGTACATCCAAGGAAATTCAAGGTTGGATATTGGGTATTGCGCAAAGTAATGGAAAACACCCTGGTACCCGGAGACGGCAAGTTAGGACCTAATTGAGAAGGACCTTACAAAGTGGTTGGGTTAGCAGGAAAAAGGGCATACCACTTGGAAGACGAGGACAGCAAAGCCATTCCCAGGCCATGGAACACTGCCAATCTCAAACTATTTTATTTTTAGCTTTTCTTTAAAGTACTTGTAATTTTTTTTTTCCTCAATAAAATAAGTAGTTTTCTTTTCAGCATAATTGTTTTATTCTGTAAAAGTTGTTTTAGTGAGCTAGGGGCAACAAAAGCAGAGTTGGCCGGAATAACCAACTTTGAGTTCTCTTCAGCTAAGATAAGGATCTGGGCTGAAGAGGTTGGCTGGAAAAACCAACACTACTCCTAAGCCTAGGATAAGGATCCAGGCTGCAGGACATTTGGCAGGAATAACCAAACACTTTACTCTAGGTTGGCAGGAATAACCAACACCCCTCCTAAGCCCAGGATAAGGATCCAGGCTGCAGGACGTTTGACAGGAATAACCAAACACTTCACTCAGGGTTGGCAAGAAAAACCAACCTTGGGCTCTCTCCGGCTAAAGATTAGGATCTAGGCTGAAGAGGTTGGCTGGAAAAACCAACACTTATTGTTCTTCAGCCGAGATAAGGATCTAGGCTGAAGAGGTTGGCTGGAAAAACCAACACTTATTTTTCTTCAGCCAAGGTAAGGATCTAGGCTGAAGAGTGGTTGGCTGAAAAAACCAACACTTATTGTTCTTCAGCCGAGATAAGAATCTAGGCTGAAGAGGTTGGCTGGAAAAACCAAACACTTATGGTTCTTCAGCCGAGATAAGGATCTAGGATGAAGAGGTTGGCTGGAAAAACCAAACACTTATTGTTCTAGGCTGAAGAGGTTGGCAGGTATGGTCAGTTAGATTGCAAAGTTAAGACCGAGATAAAGTATCTCGGCCAGAGAATGTTACACTACATTCAGATTACATTTGGAAGGTAAATACAAGCATGGAAAAAAACCGAACTAACAGTTGGAGCAAAAGAAGATTTCATTGATAAGTGCAAATCAGAAGTACAAAAGGTAAGGCCTTAGCCCGGTTACAAATTCTTTTGCTAGACAAAAAAGAAAAATCAAGAGAAAAGGTCGTCTAGGTCGGCGTCCAAAACAACCCGGCCTTCACCCAGAGGTAGCTCGGTTGTAGCAAGCACCTCTTGGTTTAGCTCGGTTGGAGGCACTGCATTAGACACAGCAGGCAAAGGTGGGATGGAGACCACTGGAGTTGGGGAGATAGACTGGCGACCGAGTTGGGTGTTGTTTTTTGAAGTAGCATCTTCGTCCTTCTCTTGCAGAAATTTTTGCTGAATGGCAGCAACATACTCTGCCATAGAGCTCGGTATGAAATACGGAGGAGGGTTGAGGAAGACCTCGGTCTCGAGGCCATGATCGAGCTGCACCACAACCACCGTCCATCCACACTTAAAGAAAAGATCTTTTGCAGCTTCACATTGCTTGATGTAAGTGGCCTCCCCCTCCTTGTAACCGCGGTCTTCCGCGTCCTCAACCTTCTTCTCTAGCTCGGTTATCTCGGCGTTCTTTTTTCCCTTGAGCTTGGCCAGCTCGCGCAAGTATTTATGTTTCACCACGGCCTCAGCCTTCCTCTTATCGGCTTCGGCTGAATTGACTAGGCCAGTGAGCCAAGCTGCTTCAGCCTGTAGCTCGGCCATCTTTTGCTGAGATTCTTTTAGCTCGGCCGTTTTTTCAGTGACCTCTGCCATGGCCTGCCTTGTAGTTTTTTGAAGTTCCAGCACGCGTTTGTGAGCAATGTGGTTCTTCTGTAAGGCCTGCGAGGGGAAAGAGGCAGTATTGAGTAGGAACCGAGCTAAAAGATGTTGAAATTTGGAGAATGAAAAAGAGAACTTACCAACACCATTGACTTTGAAGCCGAGCGAATGGCCTTCAGCTCAGTAAGGTGATCATGATGATTCATGTCAGCTGAAAGGCAGACGCTCTTGGTTAGATTGAAGGCTAGCAAATGATCTTTTTCCGCGACCACTGAATCAGAGTCAGTGATGGCGCGGTTCTTGAAGGTGACCTTTGGCACCCACTTGGAGGAGCTAGCTCGGTCTGAGCGCTCCGGTTGTGGGCTTGGTGGAGTGGATTGTAGGAGAACGGTGTCTTCTTCATCAACAAGGCGTGGCTCGGTTGTGGAAATCCGAGCACGCTTGCTTGCTCGAGATGATGAAGCCTGGTGGGATGGTAAGGCTACCACGGTCTCCTGTGTTTGACCGGCTGGTGGTACCTCGGGCTGGTTTGTCTCGGTCAAAAGGGCCCTTACTGCTCTTTTCTTGGCCATCTTTTGCTCCGTAGTCAATGGGATCAAGTTGACTTGTGGAAGGGAAGGATCAGGTTCTGGGGATGGCTCTAAGAGGAAATCGGTCACCCTGGTCTTCCTACAGCTACTATATCGGTAGGTCGGTTCAAAATTCAGTAGCTCGGCTCTGTTTGGATATCGGAGTGCGACGCAAAGTGTGTTTAAGTTGGGGTAGCTATACTGGGACTTGAGAAAGTTCAAATCTGCATGAAGGAAGGAGACAACAGTTAGTACGGTTAAAAGTAAGTACCGAAGTAAGAGAAGGAACATGAAATTGGGCCGAGGTAGTTATACCGGCGACTCCTTTATTCCAATTAATTCGGTGGCCCGGGATTTGGGCTTCGTGGTCTTCAAAGTTCCCAGAAACCCAGAAGAAATCATCATCGTTTACATCCTTGTCCGGGGTATTCTTTATTATCTTTTCACGCCGGCGCCTTATTCTTAGATAGTAAACCCAGCCATCTTCATTTGATCCTATGGAATACTGGTGGAAGAGCTCGGCTAAACCGAGGTTAAGGCCAGCCCGGCGATTTAGCTCGGCGATGCCATTTATTATGCGGTATGAATTTGTGGAAAGTTGGGTAGGGCAGAGGTTGGTTTGTCTAAGGAACTCGCAAAGAAGAGGCTGTACAGGGAATCTTAGTCCGGTTTCTACAATGGAAAGTAGGGTAAAGGGAACAAAGCCAGGGTTTCCCCAGGGTGTGGTATCTAGTTCGACCAAGGTAAGATGGACATCGTCAGGGATATGGTAGTCCCTTCGGAACTCGGCCATGGCTCCTGGTGAGTTTACTAAAAATCTATATTTACCCATTTCCTATTAAATTATGAATAAATTAGCTTAAGTATTAGCTCGGTCGAGAAATGACGCTGAGTAGCTTGGTTGAGCGCTCAAAGGAGTGCCTGGCCAACCTAAGTCTGCAAAGTAAAAGAGAAAGGTGTTAAGCACTGATCGTTGGACCGTGCTAAAAGCACAAAGGCAAGATAAATGAAGTCCTAGCTCGGCTACACGGGATGCTATTCAGTCATAGCTCGGTTTGAGCAAAGGGGCTTTAGCCTGGTTGAGCCTTTGGGGCAGCATTCTTAGTTCGGTTTGGACTAAGGAAGCTAGTTTAGCCCCAAGTCGTAGCTCGGTCAGTGGGTGAGGCTTTCAAGTGCGGTATTGCGCGAACCTAAGGCAGTTCGTTAGCCCGGCTAAAGTATAGCGAAAGGTACTCAGGATTATTGTTACTACGAGTTCTAGTTCGGTTGTTAAGTTTCGCTAAGCTTACACCTAACACAAACAGTATCTTAGTTTGGTTGAAGTGTGATTTTTTATCAAAACTACCATTTCCCAGGTTATTCATATAGATAGTGGTTATGTTACAGAGTTTTTTCCAGAAAAAGGGATGCAAAAATGGTGTATGCTTTGAAAAACATACAAATAAACATGCTATGTGTTGCGAAACGTGTGTGAAATCAACGAAAAGGAAGTAGATTTGAACCACTTACCAGTTCAAAATGAAAGCACTTAAGATGGAGGTAGCAACAGCAAAAAACACGAGCTCTGCAAGTGTAAGGTTGAGGAGAAATGGAGGCTCAGAGAGAGAGAGAAGAAGACGAATAGTATAAGTGATTGATTCAAAGCAAGGGGTTTGTTTTGTGTAGAGAAAGGGGAAAAAGTGGCGGGACTGTTCAAAATACGCGAAGTACGAAGACGGCGTGACAGCTGCATTGGGCCAATGAGAGTGTGCCACGTGTTCTTGGAATGAGAAGTGATTCAGTTACAGCGACTGAAGAGACGTTTTGACCGGACAGATATGTAGCCCGGTATGGATTTAGCTCGGTTGAAAAGCTAAAGTTTTTTGGCTCGGTTGGAAAAAGATAATCCCTATCATGCTGCGCAGATGGAATTAAGGGGCAATTGAGAGGGTAATTTATATGTAAATTGGGCCGAGGTGGGTAATGGGCCGTTCTATGGGCCATAGTAAGAAGGGCTTAGTAAGTGGACCATAGTCCAGGTGTTAGCTCGGTCCGGGTATGGAAGTGACCTAGCAAGTGTTAGCTCGGTCCAAAAGTACTTACAGTTACCGCGGTTGGAATGGATATAGTTAGCTCGGTCATAGTATTTAAGACCGAGGTATTTGGGCTTGTGGACCTTGCTCTCGTTAGCTCGGTCGTAGCCTGCTACGGATAGCTTGGTCAAAGCTGACTACGGTTAGCTCGGTTTCGGTAGACCAAACCAAGGTACAGGCAATAGAGGGGAGAACCGAGCTAAATGGAGCTCAGTCATTTCTGCCAGTATAGCATGGATGTGTTAGCTCGGTCGTTTTGTCATACTATCGAGGTAAAACCATCTCACTTGGTTTAAGCAGTGAGGGGGGTGTTGAAGGATAAGTACTATCTTTCTGGAAAGTGATTCCTAGGAGGACTCTGCATGGAAGAATAAAAATCCTGCTAGGATTATGCCACACGGAATAAAAGTCCTACTAGGATTATGCCACGTTTTTGTATTATGCCAAACTAGGCCTAACATTAATCATCATCCAATGCACAATAATTATTGTATCCCTTCATTAAATATGTTGAGGACATTATACTCCATCCGTCTCAAATTATTTATCATTTTCGATATTCGTCTCTTTTAATCGAATCAATAAATAATGTATTTTTGCCCAAAAAAAAAATCATAAATAAAAATATGTTAATTAATTCTTTTAAGTAAATTCTTCAAAAAAGTTTAAAAAATGAATAAATTAATATAAACAGGAGTAATACATGGCAGGATATTATTTATTTATTTGTTTAGAGGGTATACATACATGGTAGGATTTTTGTGCTGCAATTTTTTGGTTTTGGTCGCAGCTCAATGGGCTTTATTTAACTATGATGAAAGTTTTATGAGAGAGAAATTGCATGGTTCTTAAGTCATCAATGCAGTCATTGATGTCCTCATCTCTCATGAAAAAAAAATGTTAGTTACCTCAAAATCTCTTAATTATTGGCGAATATTTTTTATCTTCTTTATTTTTAAGTTTGTACATTTTGACTCTCTTAATACCATTTCCGAAAAAGGTGATTTGTATGATTTTTATAATTGACAGGTTAATATATTCGGATTTATAGATTAGAGGAATAATAATATTCATTAATAATTAAGATGGTGTTAGTATAATTAACCCAAAAAAATAAAATATTTAAAGAGAACTACTATACATTATTTATTATTTTCTTCACCTAAGAATTGACATAGCAGCCCTCAATGTTATAGAAAGTGAGAAAGTTAGTGGGTAATTATAGCTTTGGATGATGGTCAAGGAAACTCAGTGAGAGTAATCACACAAGCATATACTTATTTTTGAAGGCTAATGCCATCACTGATGATATCCTCATCCTACAAGAGGTTGAGCTACTCTAATTGTTCTTTACCGGACTAATATTCTTTTTATATAAACACTTGTAGGGTCAGAATTTAATAATAATAATAATAATAATAATAAATTTTGCACATTATATAAGAAAGGATACCTATGAAAGATACGGGGAAAATTATCTGTTTTTTTGTAATAAAAAAATCATCCATAAGAGTAGAATAAATAAATAATTGCAGTCAATTTGATGGATATCAATTAAATACAATTAAACCAAATTTTTTTTTTTTGGGAACAAATAAAAACAATCATAATAATTTCTCTCAACTGAAAAATACAAAGATTAACAAACAATCTAATTACTGCAATACTAAGAATATAGAATGATTTACAGAAAATATAATAAAAAGGTTGAAATTAAACCTAGTTATAGAAGGCTTACATTTAAAATAAATCTCAACATATCATTACACTTTTTATGATCGATTATGTGTTTTGATTATGTATCCATCACATTAATATTTTAATTAAGCATTTTAAACAAGTAACACAAGTGAAAAGTCTATTAAAAAAAAAAAAAAAAAAAAAAAGTCTCAAATATTAAAAATATTTCAGAACCAATATGAAAAGACACTTAATTTTTATTTGTTTTAAAGAATGGAGTGTACTTGCTATAGAAAGGTCTTCAAAATCTTGGTGGATTGAGTTAAGAGTATTAATAAAATAAAAAATTGAAATTTATTTTTTACAATTTCTCCAATTTTATTTAATCTATCATATTAATTTATTGGGTCCCATTTGCATATCTCAAAGTTTTAATTTTAAGAAAATATATACAGTATGTCACATCTGTTTCCAGAAGGAAAATTGTTATAACAAACTAAACAAATAAACAAAAAGAAAGTCAAATAAAATTAAGGGTTAATTACAATAGTCCTTATAGTTTGGGACTTGTATGACTTTAATTCTTGACTTTTCAATTGTGACACATTTGACCCTAAATTTTGAATCTTGTTCCAAATAAGAACAATTAAAAATATTATTAGATTTTTCAGGGGTAAAATCGTCAATTTGATAAAATATAAACTAATTTGACAAAAATAAATGTCAAAAAAATATTTTTAATTTTTTTAAAATTATTTTTATCCACCAATGATAAAATTATGTAAAATTAATAAAAATTACATGATTAATTTTTTTAAATTAATTTTACATAATCATCATCCAAACACATAATAAAAATTAATTTGGTAAAAAAAATAAATAAATGTCTAAAAGATTTATCAATTTTAAATAATTTTATTTTTAGCAGGTAGAAATAATTTTTAAAAATTCAAAAATATTTGTTTGGCATTTATTTTTGTCAAATTAGTTTATATTTTATAAAATTGACAATTTTACCCTTGGAAAATCTAATTATATATTCAATTGTCCTTATTTGGAATAAGATTTAAAATTCAGGGTCAAATATATCACAATTGAAAAGTCAAGTATTAAAGTGACACAAACTCCAAACTATAGGGACTATTTATGTAATTTGTCCTAAAATTAAATGGCAACTCAACTGCCTTTTGATCAGCCAAATTGCCTGGCTGCTTGAGTCTTGTCCACGGGACTAATATAATGCACGTGTGACGTTTACCGTCATTTAAAACTGAGCACTTCTGTGGACCGTCCATTTCATATATGACTAGAATGAAAATAATAACAATAGATCGAGTAATGTTATCCAAATAAAAATGAGTAATATTATATAAATAAAAAATTATATATAATGATGTAATTTATTATAAATTTTTTATTTTAAAACAAAATACTACTGAAGATAAATTTACTTATAATAATGATATTATTACATCATTCTTATCAAGTTTTTTGTATGAATTTTATGTATATTTAGAATTTTTCAACAAAAAAAATTATACATGATTTATATATATATATATAATAATAATGTGACTCATTGTACAATTTTTTATTTCAAAACAAAATTCAATTGAAAATGTCATTATTTATAATAATTATATTATTATATCATTCTTACCAAATTTTACGTGTAAAATTTTAAGAATAGAATTTCTTTATTAGATTTTCCATTTCACAACCCTTTCCGAGAAAGTTTAGGAAATGGTGGGAAAGTGAAACATTATTTGATCTGTTGAAAACTAAAGCCATGATGTAATCCCAAACGTCACACATTGTTTTTTTAAAAAGCAAAAATCTAAACTACAAGATGCATTTGCTCACTGAATTTGGAACTTTCTTTGTAGAAGCTCAATAATAGTTGCTTGTCTTCATCAAATTGATCCTATGGAGATCTAAAGTCATTAAAATATTGATCAAACAATAAGTGCAGATTTGAGTGTTTATCATAGTCGTGCCATTTTTTGTGACATGCCTTGTATTTAGAGGAAAATTTATTCGATGATCTAGATTTTGGGATATTGGATTAATTTTTTTTCTTTCTTAAATAATGATGTTAGAAGAAGTATCAATATTTAGAGTATTGAATAATATATGTGTGAGAATTGAATGTTACGATTGAATTTTTTTGTAAAAATTATTAGCTATGCAACTTGATAGTAATTGAACCAGTCATATTGGTTGTGAATTGGCTCATAAATTCATTATGAATCAATTATTATATTGAGAATTGAGAATTGAGAATTGATCAATATATTTGTAATTTTCATTTCAATCAGTGTATTAAACTATATTGGTATCGAAAGGACAAAAACTCAATATATTGGTAGATACTATATGTATCGACCAATATTTCAAACCACACAAAGTGGAACTTCAAATTTTTATGGATAAATTACACTAACGGTCCCTATAATTTGAGACTTGTGTCATTTTAGTTCCCGACTTTTCAATTGTGACATATTTTATCATGAATTTTGAATCTTGTTCTAAATAAGAGCAATTGAAGATACTATTTCTTAATTTTAAGGATAAAATTGTCAATTTGATAAAATAGAAACTAATTTAATAAAAATAAATGTCAAAAAAATGTTTTTAAATTTTTAAAAATTATTTATACTCACTAAAGATAAAATTATATAAAATTGATAAATCTTTTACACATTTATTTATTTTATTTTTACCATATTAATTTTCTTTTTGCACTTTTTTTTTTTTTTTTGTCTATTTGGATTGAGGTGAGGGGAAATGGAAGAGAAGAGTCAATTGCGATGAGAAGGACAGGGAGGACAAATTTCCTCTCTCTTGTTTGGTTACATAAACCATAATTTAATCCAAACATAATTTAATTAACTTTATCTATTCAAATCATCCACTTTCCTTCTTAAACCATCAATCTAAACAGGTGTTAGGGGTTATATAAAATTAACAGTAAATTGCAAATATGTTCCTTAAAATTTGTTTAAAATATGAATTACTTCATATAATTTTAAGTTTCCCTTAACTTTAATTTTAAAAATTATATGTCTAATGCGTTTTACTTTCAAAAAAGTAAACTGCTTGATTATATTTTTGAAGTTTTAAGCTTAACAAACCTCAAACTAAACTTGGGCAAGATTCATGCATTGACTATGGTATAGTCGGATAGTACTTTACTTCTAATCTTTTAGAATTAGTCATTGGGAAAGAAAAATATACATTTAAAGGTAGGACTTTGACTTAAATAAATAAATAAATAAGTAAATTCCTAACTCTAACTACATGTGTGTGAAATAATTCTGACTTTATTTAGACAAAAATATACTTTTTAATTTAAAATATTTATTTAGAAAAAAACTACTTTAATTTAAAACCATGTGGGGTTTGTGGATATTTTTAAAAAATAGGAATAAAGTAGAGAAAATTACAATTCATTAGAATTTCTAAAAAAATAATTATAAATTTATGAAAAAATTTATAATTTTAATTATTAATATTTGTAAAATTTTCCACTAATCTAAATTTTTTGTTAAATTTATAATGAATTGTAAAATATTCACTTTTCTTAAGTGTTAGCAAGAACACCCACCAATAGGGGGTTGACTCAGTGGATAGGATTTTCGAATCTCTCGTTCAAGACTTGGGTTTGAGTTTCCATAATCCTCTATTGAGGTTAAACATACTCTTTAGCACCTGAAGCACGCGGGGCCTAAGTTTCGGTCCCGACGTAGGTACGATAGGGTTCCCTAAAGATATGTTGTAGGTGCTAAGGATAATACTCTCTGATAAATATATTAGAGTAGACTATTTACATATCCATTTAATGAATCAAAAATAGCAACACGACCCTTGCTCTCATCATTCATTCAAATCAAAAGAAGGGAAAAAAAAAACAAAAATTAAATAAAAAAGAAAGACAAAGAGACAAACCAATAAATGACGATTTTGGAGTTTATATAAAGTAGAAACTTTACATGTAGTGCAGGACGGATGATTACTCGATTTTAGATAAATTATCAGCAAGTTTTGATAGTCGAATTTAATTCTTATTAAATTTTATTAAAAATAAATTTTAATAAAATCATAATTAAAAATATTTTTTTGTGATAATTTTTTATATATGTCGCTAAAAATTGATAATTAGTGATCTTTTTTTTTTTTTTTTTTTTTATCATAATTGTTATAAATTATCTCTAAACCTTACAATTAGTAACATTTTTCTATGAAAATTTTTTCAAACTATTGTTGAAAGTTAAAAATTAGAGACATTTTTTTGTGATGATTTAAACTGTCGCTAAAACTTACAAGGATAAATTACACTAACACTCCTTGCAGTTTGGTCTGATTACATCCCACTCCTTGACGTTATGGAAATTATATTCTCGCCCCTTTGTTAATAATCTCATTTCACAAACCTCCTACTTATATAAAAAAACAACAACTTCTGGTAGAAAAACAAATGAAATTACATTAAAAAAAAAAGGTAAAGCAAAGGTAAAAAAAGAAAAGAAGAAGAAGAAGTAAAGCAAAACAAGAAAAGAGAGAGTGTATGCATTTAATGTCTTTTTGATACCAACGTTAATTTTGTCCAAATAATTACAATGACAGGGGGGTTAGTGTAATTTTCCGAGGTCAAGGAGTGATATGTAATAAACCAAAATCTCAGGAGATGTAAATGTAATTAATCTAACTTATAATTAGTTATTTTTTGTGACAAAATTTTCATACTATCGCAAAAAATTAAGAATTAATGACGTTTTTTTTAATAATGTTTGATGAAAATACCATTAATTATTATAGGACCTATTGGATAATAAGTCCACATATTAAGACTTAAACGTAAGTCTCTTGGCATTTTTAGCATAAAATAATAATAAACAATCAAAAAAATTTACATAATTTTTAGGAAGACTTATTTATAAATTCTTTTTCAAACACTTATGCTAGGGCTAAGTACTGTGTAATTTCTTATAGAGTCTCAAGTCCTATTTAGATAGGAATGTATTCCACAAGATCCTACATAAACGTAACGTGACGTGACATTACATAAACGTAACGTAACGTGACACCTATATAAACGTAACGTGACACATTTACGTAACGTGACAGCCTTATATAAACGTAATGTAACGTGTCACGTTACGTTTCGCAAACTTAATGAGTTTTTATTTTTTAAAATTGAATGTGAAAATGTTGCTGGCTTATGTTGGTGTCACGTTACGTTTTATATAAATATGATCTATAAGTGTCACGTTACATTTATGTAGGTGTCACGTTTCATTACGTTTATGTAGATATGATCTATGGCAACATTCAATTTCCTAGGAAATTGAGAAATTGAATGTTGTCATAGATCATAGGTGTCACGTTACGGTTATGTAGGTGTCACGTTACATTTATATAGGTGTCACGTTACGTACAGGTGTCACGTTATGTTACGTTTATATAGATATGATTTATGGTAACATTCAATTTTCTATATATGGTTTTACTATTATTTATGATATTAACAACTAATATTGAGAGTAAATGCGTCAACAAACTTCCCACAGGACTTATGGGAACATAAATTTTTAGTAGGACCATATGTAACATAAATCTCTCTAATAGACACTTATAATTAATTTTTCCTAATTTTTAAATAGGATAATATGTAACTTCTTTTAATTTTTTTTTTATTTCCAAACAAAACACGTACTATGCCCCTCATGATTTCAAAATTTTAATAAAACTCTTTATTAACAGCATTTTATTTTCAAAAATGTCAATAACATAATTCTAAAAATATTTTTGGAAAAACTGTAAATCTGTGGGAGAAATCTCTTTTAATAAAATTTTGATAGATAAAAATAACTTACGCCACATACAAACGAAATTTATTTCACCATAAAAATAAAATTATTATTTCGCTTCTCGACTAGAAAACAATTTTGACATTGCAAATAATTTTTCTAAATGGCAATGACATCGATACATACATCACACACTCACTTCAAAAACAATTCTGACATTGCAAATAATTTGCCCAAATGGCAATGACGTCAATACATATACATCACTCACCCCACTTCAAAAACAATTTAAATAATTTTCCTAAATGGCAATGACGTCAATACATACATCACACACTCACTTCAAAACCAAACCAATATATATATATGCTCTCTTTCCTGTCTCTCACACAGCATATTCCTTAACCACCAAACCAATTACCCTCCAAAATACGAGAAGAAACAAAGACTACCCACTATCCAACACCTAGAGACAGAGACACACCAAAAGATACCCGTCTGTTCTTCTCCTCTAAAAAATAAAAATAACACATCAAAGATTCAATCAAATTTCTCAAAAGAAATTTGAGAAACATTGGTGACAATGGAGGGTGGTGATAATATACTGAGAGTGAGTAGTGCTCGTTTGAGTAGTTCCAACATATGGAGGAACAGCGGGAGAGAAGTTTTCTCAAAATCTTTTCACGATGAAGACGACGAAGATGCTCTGAAATGGGCTGCTCTGGAAAAATTACCCACTTATCAGAGGATTCAGAGAGGTATTCTGACTGAAGAACAAGGCCATGCGAGAGAGATTGACATCAAAAATCTTGGAGTGATGGAGAGAAAGAATCTGTTGGAGAGGCTCGTGAAAATCGCAGAGGATGACAATGAGAAGTTCTTGTTGAAGCTCAAGAAACGCATTGACAGGTAATCTCAATTTTTTCTTCTTTTTTTTTGGAATTTTATGATTGTAAATTGATCTGGGTTGTTGACGTAATCGTGTTTGAAGCACATTTATTTTTTTGTGTCTCTGTTTTTCTAATTTTTACAGAGTTGGGATTGATCTTCCCACCATTGAAGTCCGGTTCGAGCATTTGAATGTCGATGCAGAAGCATATGTTGGTGGTAGAGCACTTCCAACAATTCTCAACTTCTCCATTAATCTTTTTGAGGTGATTTTTCTCAATTAGAACACATAAACATGTTCATATCTTTGTTGTAATTTGTAAATTGAACTAACCCTGTTTTCTCTCTCTGTTTTAAAAAGGGGTTCTTGAATTACCTGCATGTGCTTCCAAGTAGGAAGAAACCATTATCAATCCTTCATGATGTTAGTGGAATCATCAAGCCTGGCAGGTGAGGATAAAATTTTTAAGTCCCAAGGTCTGTAAATTGCTATAGATTAACCTAACAACATCAACCCCATTGATCTTGTTTTTGCAGAATGACATTGCTTTTGGGCCCACCAAGCTCTGGAAAGACATCATTGCTGCTTGCTTTGGGTGGAAAACTTGATTCAGATCTAAAAGTAAGAACACAACTACTAGTTCATTTTTTTTTATTAAAAAAAAAAAAAAAACCAACTATCTCTGGTTTTGTTATTAAAATTTATTTATTTTTAAATATTATAAAATTAATTTGGTAAAAAATAATAATAAATTCAAAAGAAATCATCATCTTGATTTTTTTTTTTTTGAAAAATAATAATTTTTAAAAATTTAAAAACATCTTTTGCGGTTTATTTACACCAAACTAATTTTAAGTATTTTTTTTTAGAACAATTGCTGAAAACTGAATTGGGGACTTGTTTTATCCTGTGATCTTACATAAATCTTGTTGTGAAGAGTTTTGTAATTTTACTGGACACTCAAATTAATTGTAAGGGCCTTTTAGGGAGACAAAGGGCCACGACTATTAGGCTCTTAGGCGCATAGTGAATATAATCTTCAAAAAGCATAATTTTTAATATATTTTATAAAACATATACTCAAAATGGAATTGGGGACTTGTTTCATCTTGTAATCGTTACATGAATCTCGTAGTGAGTTGTGTTGTACTTTTACTCTACACTCAAATTTACTATAAAAGCCTTTTATCGAGATGGAGGGCCCGTTAAGCACATAGTGAACTTTATATTCTTTCCAACTTAGGCATATTACTTAACCACATATAAGTGTTTAATTGTTTCTTTTTATTGTTTTTTGCAATTGGAAGTTTTGATTTCTGCAAAACAAGTCTGATGGTAAAAAAATTGCAGGTTTCTGGGACAGTAACATACAATGGGCATGGAATGAATGAGTTTGTTCCACAGAGGACATCAGCTTATATAAGTCAGCATGACCTTCATATAGGAGAATTGACAGTGAGAGAAACACTGGCTTTCTCAGCAAGATGTCAAGGTGTCGGAGCTCGCTATGGTTGGTTATATTCAATTGGTGTTGATCATATTTAGGATTTGGTTATGAGAATTGAACTGGGTCTTAATTGGTTTATTTGAATTTGAAAATTTTGCAGACATGTTAACAGAATTGGCTAGAAGAGAAAAAGAAGCAAACATTAAGCCGGATCCTGATCTTGACATTTACATGAAAGTAAGGGAATAGTTGTTTTGTTTTTTGTTTTTTTTTTTTTTTTTATTTTGTTTTGTTTTGTTTTTTTTGTTTTTCACTTGCTTAGTTTTGTTTTTATATGCAAAATTTGGTATTTTGTTAAGCCATAAATGCTTTTCTCCTGGATGTAATTCTTGTGAATTGTTTTCTTTTTTTGTTTTGTATATCTAACTATACTCTTGTAATTATTCAGGCAGTATCACTAGAAGGGCAAAGGGCCAGTGTGGTCACAGACTATGTTCTTAAGGTGTTTGAATGAATTTCTCTTAAATGACATTTCATGGGGGAAAAAACAAAAATCACACAAAATTTGATATGTATACTTTCTGGTTTTCCAAATTCACAGATTTTGGGATTGGAAGTTTGTGCTGACACTATGGTGGGTGATGAAATGGTGCGGGGTATATCTGGTGGGCAGAAAAAACGAGTCACGACAGGTAATTCCTAACCTGCTAACTTCGTGTTAGATGATTACACCTTTTCTTTTCTTTTCTTTTTTTTCTTTTTTTTTTATTATAAATATTTACCTATTTTGATGAAATATGATACAGGGGAGATGCTGGTTGGACCGGCAAGAGCGCTCTTCATGGATGAGATATCAACTGGCTTGGACAGTTCTACAACTTATCAAATTGTGAACTCAATCAAGCAGTCCATCCACATCCTTCAAGGAACTGCTGTTATCTCTCTCCTCCAGCCAGCGCCAGAAACTTATGACTTGTTTGATGACATAATTCTCCTCTCAGATGGGCAACTTGTATATGAAGGCCCTCGCGAAAATGTCCTAGAGTTTTTCGAATACATGGGCTTCAAGTGTCCTGAGAGGAAAGGAGTTGCGGACTTTTTACAAGAAGTACTTTTTTGAACTATAACTGTTCTCCAAATACATTCTTTTTTTATGGTATAGAACACGCTAGACTTTTGAAGTACTCAAAATGTTTTTGGTGGAATCATAGGTGACATCGAAGAAAGATCAAGAGCAGTACTGGGCAAAGAGAGATGAGCCGTATAATTTTGTTAATGTCAACGAATTTGCAGAGGCATTTTTGTCATTTCACATTGGCCGAAAATTAGAAGATGAGCTTGCCATTCCATTTGACAAAGCCAAGAGCCACCCTGCAGCTTTAACAACTAAGAAGTATGGTGTTAGCAAGAAGGAACTGTTGAAAGCACTCCTCTCCAGAGAATACTTGCTCATGAAAAGGAATTCATTTGTCTACATATTCAAATTCACTCAAGTGAGTACATATCAAATCATAGCATTAAACTTTCATAGTTCCACTTCACATTTATGAAATAATTTGGAAGTTTTGTTCTAACTCCCATCAATGGTTGCCTATTTCAGCTTATTATTATGGCGTTTATTGCAATGACAATATTTCTAAGAGTTGAAATGCCCAAGAAAACAACAGCAGATGGAACGGTTTTCATGGGTGCTTTGTTCTATAGTATCATGATGATTATGTTTAATGGGTTTGCGGAGCTAGCCATGACCATCTTGAAGCTTCCCACATTCTACAAGCAAAGAGACCTTCTCTTCTTTCCAGCTTGGGCTTACTCTTTACCCAAATCGATCCTCAAGATCCCAATAACATTTGTAGAAGTTGGTATTTGGGTTTTCACAACTTATTATGTCATAGGATTTGATCCAAATGTCGGAAGGTAATGATGTGTGACTGTAGTTTAGGATTTGGTTTCAAGATTTTCATTTCAATAATCTGATCGATTTCTATTGGCAGGTTGTTCAAAATGTACCTTCTACTTCTATTAATTAACCAGATGGCTTCTGGAATGTTCCGACTCATTGGGGCATTAGGACGGAACATGATTGTTGCGAACACTTTTGGCTCATTTGCTCTACTTGGAGTTCTTGTATTGGGTGGATTTATCTTGTCAAGAGGTAAATAAAGTGAAACATAATATGACACAAGTCTGCACACACATTTTCTTTTGGTTCATGACTTGAATTTTATTATAAGAACTGCTTTCTTTGCCTCAGAGAATATAAAAACATGGTGGATATGGGGTTATTGGGCCTCACCTTTGATGTATGCGCAGAACGCAATAGCAGTGAATGAATTTCTTGGGAGCAGTTGGAGACATGTAAGCATATCATGTTTTTGAGCTTGCAAGAAACCTAAAGAAAATCATCACAAAAAAAGAAAAGAAAAAAAAAGGAAAAAGATTTAGAGTAAGATGATCTAAACTTTGGAAATTTTTTTGTGTTATAGGTTCCTGCAAATTCAACAGAATCATTAGGCATAATAGTCTTGAAGTCTCGCGGGATATTCCCAGAAGCATACTGGTATTGGATTGGAGTCGGAGCTTCGATTGGATATATTTTTCTGTTCAATTCCCTTTTCACTTTGGCTCTTGCTTATCTTAACCGTGAGTAACCATTCATTCATTTTGAATATTGGATTTTTCACTTTAAAATTTGACAAACCCCAATTAGAGTTACTTGGGGATCAATTTGTTCTATTAAGTAATTAAGGGGTCAATATGATGCAGCATTTGAGAAGCCTCAGGCTATTCTGACTGAAGAAACCATGGCAGAGAGAAATGCTTGTAAGACAGGAGAGATTGAGCTATCATCAAGAGGAAAGAGTCTTTCAGGTGGGTCACTAATTAGCTCTCAGATTGTGCTCTTCATTTATGGTTTGCAAGTTTTTGGTGATAACACACTCAACGCATCTTATGCAGAAAGGGGAGATGAAGTTCAAAGAGGTGCTTTCTCGACCTCAGTGACTTCAAGAGTAGGCAACATTAGTGAAGTCAGCCAAAACAGGAAGCGTGGAATGGTTCTTCCATTCGATCCTCTTTCAATCACATTCGATGATGTCAGATATGCAGTAGATATGCCACAGGTATCTTTGAGTATATGGATGGTGAAGTAAAAATATAGTACTTGTTTAAACACAAAGTGCTAATCTTGATTATCTTGATGACTATGCATATACTAAAATTGTTACTATATATGTAGGAAATGAAAGCTCGAGGCATTCCTGAAGACCGGCTAAAACTTCTGAAAGGCGTGAGTGGTACTTTCAGGCCTGGAGTTCTTACAGCTCTGATGGGTGTTAGTGGGGCCGGAAAGACCACTCTGATGGATGTCTTGGCAGGTAGGAAAACGGGTGGATATATTGAGGGAAGGATCACGATATCAGGATACCCAAAGAAACAAGAGACATTCGCTCGTGTAACAGGATACTGTGAGCAAACTGACATTCACTCCCCTCATGTAACTGTTTATGAATCCTTGCAATACTCTGCTTGGCTCCGGTTGCCTTCTGACGTTGATTCTGCTAGCAAAAAGGTGACCTATAATCATAGAGTTTGAATGCCAAGATGAATCCTTGCATGTCTTTCTTTCAATTATAGACATGTTAAAATGTTAATCTAAATGATGAATTGCAGATGTTTGTCGATGAGGTCATGGAGCTTGTTGAGCTAACCCCTTTAAAGGAAGCACTTGTTGGGTTGCCTGGAGTGAACGGTCTTTCGACTGAACAACGCAAGAGGCTAACAATTGCAGTAGAGCTCGTAGCCAACCCATCCATAATATTCATGGATGAGCCAACCTCGGGACTTGATGCTAGGGCAGCCGCAATTGTGATGAGAACAGTAAGAAACACAGTGGACACAGGACGAACTATGGTGTGTACCATCCATCAGCCGAGCATTGACATATTTGATGCTTTTGATGAGGTAGGCAATTTTTACAAGATTAATGATCCAATGATTTAAATTAGTTTCAAAATTTATATAAGAGAACTAAAGAATGAATATTTTGGATTCGCAGCTATTTCTTCTAAAACGAGGGGGTGAAGAAATATATGTTGGTCCATTAGGCCGCCATTCTGCCCATCTAATCGAGTACTTTGAAGTAATATACATGAGGCCATTCAAACTTCCCATGTTTGTGTTTCTACTTAGGTACTAACATAATCATCTTATATTTCTTTTAGGGTATCAATGGAATTAGTAAAATCAAAGACGGCTATAATCCAGCAACATGGATGTTAGAGGTGACTTCAGCAGCACAAGAAGCAGCTCTTGGGGTGAACTTTGCTGAAATGTACAAGCATTCAGATCTATATAGGTATGGCCATCTTACATAATCAAAACAAAATTTTGTTTCTACATCTAGTTCAAACTAATCTAAATTCTGAGAAAAATCAACATTGAAATATAAATGTGGCAAGCACAAATAATTTTCCATTTGGACATATACAGATCTATTTCCCAGCATTAACACTCTATGATGACTTATCAGGAGAAACAAAGACTTAATCAAGGACCTTAGTACACCTCCTCCGGGCTCAAAAGATATATATTTCCCCACTCAATATTCACAAGCTTTCTTTATTCAATGCATGGCATGCCTATGGAAACAACACTTGTCATACTGGCGAAACCCACCATATAGTGCAGTGAGATTCTTGTTCACAACATGCATAGCTCTGCTGTTCGGGACTATCTTCTGGGATCTCGGTTCCAAAAGGTATATTCGTAAAGGAAAAGCCAAAAATAGTTTTATCCAATTTTCAAAATTGTTTCACCATTTCCTAGTTTCTAAATTAATTTTTATGTTCTGGTATTGCAGGGGAACACAACAAGATATCTTCAACGCAATGGGTTCTATGTATGCTGCTGTGCTATTTCTTGGTGTACAAAATGCCGGTTCAGTGCAGCCTGTAGTTGCTATTGAGAGAACAGTCTTTTACAGGGAAAGAGCAGCCGGAATGTATTCAGCATTGCCATATGCTTTTGGACAGGTAGTTATTTTTATTTCTATGCGAAATTGGCTAGACAAAATGCATTTGTCATTCAAGCACCTCCCTAAGATAGAAAATTTGGGATTTGGAGATAACCAATTACCAGGAATTCATTATAATAATAAAATAAAATAAAAATTAAAAAAAAAGGTAATGCAGGTTGTATGCATATGCTTTAGACTAGGAAAACTGTGGCTACTCCTTGTATGAACTTGGATCAAAAGAAGAACTGTTTACTATTAAAGTGTAAAACTTTATTTTAAATTTTCAAGATACTTCAATTTTTTATTTTATTTTATTTACTTATTTATTTTTTTGGCAGGTTGTGATTGAGATCCCATACATTTTTGTTCAGACTCTCATATATGGAGTCATAGTTTACGCCATGATTGGATTTGAGTGGACAGTTGCCAAGTTCTTATGGTATCTGTTTTTCATGTACTTCACCCTGTTATACTACACTTTCTATGGGATGATGACAGTGGCAGTAACTCCCAACCACAACATTGCCTCCATAGTCTCATCCGCTTTCTATGTATTATGGAACCTTTTCTCTGGATTCATCATTCCAAAACCAGTAAGTTAAATTGATTCCAAAACATTCAACTTTCTCAACACGAGAGGTAACAAGTTAAAAAATAACTCAAAAGGATTTAAACATTTTTTCTTTTTTTCTTATTTTCCTATGATCATGACAGAGAATACCGGTGTGGTGGAGGTGGTACTATTACATTTGCCCAGTTGCTTGGACTCTGTATGGATTAGTTGCTTCACAGTTTGGAGACATTCAAGGAACGCTTGACACAGGCGAAACAGTTGAAGAATTTGTCAGGAATTACTTTGATTTTAGACATGAATTTGTGGGCTATGTGGCAATTATTATAGTTGGGATAGCTGTGCTCTTTGGATTCATCTTTGCCAATTCAATCAGGGTATTTAACTTCCAGAAAAGATAATAATTTCATGTAAAAAAATAACTCTTTCTGAAAAAGATCTTCTAGCCATGATAGTTTCTGCCAATGTGTGATGTACATTATTATAGGATTTTTTTTTTTTTTTTTCAATCAGCTTTTGAATTCTTTTCTGCTTATTTTGATTTTGTAATGAGTTAGGTTTGTGTAAGGAGAACCTAGGGCATTGAGTCTATGTTATGTAACCCATCTACATGTAATGAACTGATGCAAAGTGAAGAGTTTCTTTCAATTGTTGTTGTATGTATTGATTTTCTTGATACTTTTATTATTACTTTTCTTTTTTGGTCGATACTTTTATTTTAAGTGATTTCCTTTTAATTGAGTTGCAGTTTATCGGTAATTGTCTCTCTAATAATAAAGGGGTAAATTATATTTTGGAGAATTTTAAATTCAGTGTATATTTAAAAAAATAATTACAGATGAATAAATTTTTTTATAAATATTAATAATTAAATTGTTAAACTTTTTCGTCATGTAATAATTCTGTGAACCACTGGGTGGTAATTTCGAATCAGGATCCCCTCCTTACATTTCCTACTTGCTAGTGTATTGGGCTCACTTTTAGATCCAATTTTGATAATCCGAATAGTTCATATTTTAATATTTGTTCAGTATATCATACTTGTGAAAAATCAAGTTGATCGGATATCAAAAAACATGTGTTCGGAAAACTGTTTATTAAATTCTTTAAAAAAATAGTTTTTAGTTCGAGTTTTCCGAACACATACTTTCTGATATCTAATCAATTTAATTTTTTATAAGTATGATATGCTGAACAAATCTTAAAATACGAATGATTTGAATTATTAAAATTGAGCCTAAAAGTAAGCTCAATAAACCAACAAATAAGAAATACAAGAAAAAAATACAAGGAGGAGACGCTGATTCGGTAATTTCCCCTTATACGTTTCCCAACTTTATTGTTTCGTCCTCCGGCTCATGCATATCAGGTTTTTGACCTTTCACCATCCCATTTGTCATGGGCTAAAAGAGTTGCTTTATTGATCAGCAAAAAGTTTTTTTTTGTCTTGAGCTAAAAAATAATAATTTAAAAAGTCATTTTTTCATAAATAAAAAATTAATTTTTTTAACAATTACCAAATGCATCTATTTTTTAGATTCTAAAAAATCAATTGCTGAACTCCATTTGATATATGTAAAATATATCAGTTGGAATGAAAATCACTGAGCTATAGGCTAATTTCAATATATAGGCCCCGTTTGGAAATATGTTATTTTAATTAGTTATTGACTTTTTACCTAATTTAGCCTGATTACAAATGTTATGTTTGAGATAATAATTGATTTTTTTTTTTTTTTTTTTTTTTTTTTTTTTTTTTGTAATTGATTTAATGGTTTGTAAGAAAAAAATAAAATAGTTATAAATTAGATGTGGCATTTTATTTTTATTAACTATTTTAACCAAATAACCTAACCATACAAGGCCATAATCAATTCATAGTCAAATTCATACACGGTCAGTTTGACTACTATAGAAGCTCTTTTTTGCATGATTTTAACCCAAGTCAATGAATAAATTTAGAAGGAATTACAAATCAGATCAAATTTTTAACAATAACAGCATACATATGAATTTTTTTTTATAACTTTAATAATTAAAATTTGTAAATTTTATCATTAATTTAAAATTTTATTTCAACCTTCAACTAATTTATTATTTCCCCATAAGTTTTCATCCAAAGTGTAAGGCGCGTAACAAAATGGCTTGACTTTATGGTAAATACTCCACATCTCAAGAAATGAGAGATGGTATGTTGTTGAGTGGATCATTATTTTGATGGCTATAGATACCCCATGTGTTCTTTGGTGGCTCTCCACTCTACATTGTGTTATTTGTTTGTCAAGTAAACATTATTGTCCTTCTAGAGAAAAAAAACAACCTAAAATTAGGAATTGGATAAGACTTTGGATTTGTTGGTCCTCCCAAATTTCAATGACCAAATTAAACAAATATTTTCTGTCTCATATCACCATACTTGACTAATAAAAATATTAGAAAAAAAAAAAAAATCGTTCATAATTTTTTTGAATAATTTGAGGCCATTCCAAACTAATTTTAAAATATAGTTTCCTAAAATTCAATTTTTGAAAGACTAAGGGATAATTTGGAACTTTTTCACCCTAAGTCTTCCTTTCATATATGCATCCTTTAGCAAGAGCTCACTCAAAAGCAAAAGTAGCCACAAACTACCTTTACTTCAATCTTAATATTAAACAATATTTTAAGATATTCATAAACTAATTTCACTTGATTGAGATATACGACTTTATTTGATTTATCGTAAAACATTCATGAAATAAATATTAGTTAATACGCTTAAGACATTGTTTAGTGTTGAGATAAGGTGGAAATTTGTTTTGAATAAATAAATAACAATATTAAAAAGAGTTTTCAAATATTTTTTCAACTTTTGAAATATGTAAAATGTGTTTAAAAACTTATGAAAAGTAACTGTCATGTATGTAATGTTTCATGACGATTATAATGGAAGATAAGGGCATAATTTTTTAATTTTTTCAAAACACATTAACCATATCTGTGGAGAGGTTATTCGTGGAATTGGAGTAATACTTCAAACTATTCATCTCATGACACTAGTCATATTATTTTTCCAAACAATAAATCTATGAATCAAGAAAAATACGAAAAAATTGTTGCAAACTTTTAGATTGATAGTGTATATTTTATATTATGAGTAAAATTTTTAAATTTTTTCTAAGTTTATAGATCCACTACTCCAAAATCAATACAAAAATGAGTCTCACTATTTTAAACAATAAAAATAAAATTGAGATCACATGAATTGGACCTAAGACTAGCAAAAAAATTTACATATCATTGGCAACAATTCAAAAGCTGAGGTTTGAAAAAGAAAAGTGATATTGAAAAGAAAGTCTCGAGTTCGTCTAAATCAGGCTTAGGCTTTAAAATCGAATCCCACGCAATTGGAAAACCACGTAGTTTAAGATTTGCTAGTATGGGATGGGCTAAGTATTATAAGTCAACTTTTGACAATAGTTTTCCTACTTGCTTTTAAGGTTGTTAATGAATAATATATACAATAATGTTTTGATTAATTAAACAATAAAAATTAAGGCTGCGTTTGGTTCTCTTTTAGAATTGTGATTCTAATAAAAAATTTAAAATATTTTTCAAAACTCATAACCAAACACATAACTTAAAACTCAATTTAAAAATTATTTTCAAAACTCAAAACCAAATATACAACTCAAAACTCAATTCAAAACTCTTCTCAAAATTCAAAACCAAATTTTTTTCAAAACTCTATTTGAAAAAATATATATATATATATATTTTTAATTTTGTTTTTTAAAATTATTTTTAAAACCATGATTTGAGTGTGGAGTTGTATTTTGAGTTATGAATTTTGAGTTAAGTTTTGAAAAATGAAAATTTGTTTGGTTATGAGTTTTGAAAAAAGTTTTGAGTTTCATTTTTAAATTTTCTTAATTTTCTTTTTTTAGGATAAATATTTGATATTTTAAATATTTATTTATTTGTTTAATGTGCACTGTATTTCATACATTTGTGTGTTGCATTTTCTTTTAATATTTTAAATATTTAAAAATTTTAATTTTTTTTATTTTAAATATATAATCTTTATTTTTATTTTTTTATTTTTTATTTTAAATATTTTATTTATTTTATAAATATATTTTACATATTTTAATTTCTTAATATTTTAAATATTTATTTTTTTAAAATTTTAAAATAATTTGGATCACCATATATATATATATCTAAATCGTAACAAATTATTTGCCAATACTAAAAAAAATATATATATATTTTTTTAAAAATAAAAAAATATATTTTTTCAAAAATAAAAAAAAACACTTTTTCAAAAAAATATAAAATAAAAATTAATTTTAAAGCACAAAATTAAAAATATTTTTTTGAAAAATTTGTTTAACAGAATTTTGAAAAAAGTCTTAAAAAGTGTTTGGTTATGAGTTTTGAAAAGAATTTTTGAATTGAGTTTTAAGTCATGTGTTTGGTTATGAGTTTTGAAAATAGTTTTTGAATTGAATTTTGAGTAATATGTTTGGTTACAATTTGAGTGTATAATTGTGTTTTTTAGTTTAAAATATTAAAAAAATTAAAATATTTACAAAGTAAAATAAAATATTTAAAATTTAAAAATTAAAAAATATTTAAATAAAAATTATATATTTAAAATAAAAAAATCCAAAAAATTTCAAAATTCAAGAATTTAAAACTCAAAATACAATTGAAAACTCTTTTCAAAACTCAAAACTCATTTCAAAATTCAAAATTCAAAATTCAAATTTTTTTTTCAAAATTTATAACCATACAAAATTTTCTCTTTTTAAAACTTAAATCACAACTTTACACTTCAATCACTATTTCACACTCAAATTATGATTCTAAAACTAAACCTAATGGGAGCTAAGTCCCCTCATGTCCCTCTGTCGTTTTCTATTTATAAAATAAAATATAAATACTTAATAATGCATGTATGTCTTTCAAACCCTATTTCTTTCTCCCTTTTATGAGGGGGGTCGAATATCTAGCTCTATTTCTAGTTCGTACTTCGTACTTGACTCGATATTTCACTGCTTGGAGGATGAGAGAGCGCTTGGCCCCCTGCTGCTAACTTCAGTTGTGCCCTTTCTGGCGAGTGTGCTGACAATGGGAAAAAGACAAAAAACCTGAATCAACTATGCCTCTAGTTCATCATTTTAACCATTTTTTTGTTTTTGGCTTTCTGCTAAAACAATTTTGACCAACATGAGGATTTAGATTAGCATACTTGTTCGACTTTCTGTTTTGAAATCATGTAAGTCAAATTGTGAGCACTGAAAATTTTTCTTTTTTGGGTCCAAGAAATTGTCTGATTTTTGAAAAATGGAATAATTTCTAAGAAAATTAGTCACTTCACTAAAAATCCTCAGCAAAACTTTGTTTACAAATGGCCACTACTCAACCAAGGAGGAATTAACTCTTGAGATGCGTAACCTTAGATCTAAACTTGATTTGTCTTGCAGCTGAATCTTCTAACGGAATAGGACAATTGATTTTAAACGAAGATGAGCACGAAGATGAGCCAATTTGTACATGGATAGGATAACCGAGTTGAATAAGGATAAGCCAATCAACATGGATGAGTCAAGCAGGTTGAAAATGGTTGGGGGCCGAACTTCAGGATGATGTTACCTACGTATCCCAAAGAAGGAAATCTGGCCTTACGTAGTTCCCGGTTAAGGTGCATTCAGGTATTAACATTCTCTTTTTGCACTCTAACTTTTGCCAAAGCCGTCCTTTTGGATTTTCAACCTTGCAAGCCCTATTGTTCTTTTCTTTTCATTTTTCTCCTCTTTTTTTTTTTTTTTTAATTTTTTTTTTTACTTTTACTTTTTCTTCTTTCTTCTTTTTCTTGCTCTGACTTTTGCCTGAGTCGCCTTTCTGGGTTTTTGGCCCAGCAAGCCCCTCAAGGATAGAAAAATTTAACTTGTCCATGTTAATTAGTTGTGAGATCTCTAAGCCATCTAAATCCACAAGAATGACCAATGTTCCTGACCAAATAGCCTTTGATGATGTAAGGGCCCATCCAATTGGGCCTGAATTTGCCCCTAGTGTTGCGGATAGGAACTCGATTGTCCTTTAGCAATAAATTTTCTTCTTTCAGATTTTGGAATTTGGCTTTCTAGTCGATCTCCATTGGCTTGAGAAATGACCTATCTTTGACTCTTCGATCGCATTTGACGTTTTTTGACCCTAGTTCAAAGGTTGCTTCTAGTCTAGCTATGCAAGTTTCCTTCGATCACATTCGACTTGATTGCCCCTAGTTCAAGAGCTACTTCCAATTCGGCCACGCAAGCCTTATATTTTGGTTAATCATTTGAACATTTTGAATCAAGGTGCAAGGTTTGAAAGCAAAGGAGTAATGCCGAGAGTGATCCTATGCTGTGTAATCTCAAGATCAATTCCAGGCATATCTTCGTAGGACTATGCAAAAATATTTTTGAAAGCTTTTCATAAAGCAACTAGTCGCTCGGGCTCCTCTGAAGACAATGTAGAACCAATCTAGATCAAGTAAGGATCCTTCTCAGTACTCACATTAACAGACATGATCTCATTCATTAAGGGCTTAGCACGCCTTTTTTTCTCTTAGTCGATCAAATTTTGTAAATCCCAAGGAAGTCCTCCCTCTTTGTTTTCACCACAGTTTTGGAAACAATTTTTGAAAAATTTTTGGTCAATGCAATGATTTAAAGGCACAGAGAAGAGTGTAAAAATTACTGCCGTTTCATTCAGAACTTTTGCCTTAACAGACTCAATGGTAGAAACAGACATAAAAGAAAGAGTGAACAGACAAACAAAAACAAACATGGAAGTGATGTCCAAGTTAACATACATGAAATCACCTAACCCTAACACAACAAGACTAACTCAATACCCAAGTCTGAAAGCAAAATAAATAGCATTTTCAAAGTGCTAAAATAGTGTGTGCCATCCCCCACATCTAGAGTAAAATGAGTGCTATCAGCAGGTGATTCATTCCCAATCACATAGTTACATTATCCCCCAAGTTCATTTATCCAGCGCCAATAGACTTTGTAGGACTCGTTGGAGTGATGACCTTATTGTTAATCAGATCTTGAACTTCATGGCGAAGGCGAAAGCAACGGTCAGTTTGTTGGTGGAAGGCACAATACTTGGCAGCATTATACTTGGCCGGAAGGGGATTAGGGAGAGACCGAGGGTCAAGGGGTTTGAGATGGCCTTGTCCTATGAGGATTTAGAGAGCTTTGGATAAGGTCATAAAAAGGGGATTGTAGGTGCGGTCACCAGTCCTGCAAGGATTGGCAGGTGTTGACTGCGTTTGATGATCTCTTACGAGTGTAGGATTGGAGCTGAAATGGGTGTTTCTGGTATAGCATCCCTTTTCATAGCTTGCCCCTTGATTCGAAATGCTCCCAACCTGAGTGACAAAAGTGTCATCCACAGTTTTTGCAACATTTGCAAGCACTTGTTGTTTGTTCAGCCCTTTGACCTTCAAAGTCTCAACAGCACACCGGAGATGTGCATAAGGATCAGTACTTGTCCCAGTCTTGTTCTTGCCCCTTGCTTCAGCTTTGCCAAGGGATTGGGTGGAAATGTCGAGGCGAGGCCCAGTTGTTATTGACAGATCACCTAGACTTGAGATAGCTTCGGGTTGGCCTTTTTCAAATACAACTCATCCCCAGATTAGGGAGCTTTTTGACATGAAACTTTTGGCATGTGATGTGGTCGATGGGGTCAAGATCCCAAAGGCTAAATCTACCACAGTTCTCCGAAGATCTTCAATCATGCTCATCAGCTCAGAAGTAGTGAGTTTGGCCATTGGTGCCCACGGTGTATTTGAACCGACTTGGTCTTGATGACTTGGTTAGACTGGGCGCTTTGGAGTAGGTTGGGCTGGAATTGGGTTATTGTGGTGCTCAACTTTGGGGGTTTGAGGTGATTGAGATTCAAGTGCGTCCATCATAAACAAGTTTGTGCTTTCTGGAATGAACACCTCAGGCTTGGGTAAATAGGTTGCGTTGATGTATATGCTGGGGTTATAGATAGATGACAGTGTATGGACTAGGTTGCGATGTGGAGGTAATGGGTTTGTGGTGGCCTGAAGTCTTTTCGGTGGAGCTATGATCTCTTCATCAATAAGATCCTGAATCTTATAGCGAAGGTGGATGCAGCGGTTTGTATCATAACTAGGTTGTTGATGATAGACACAGTATTTAGTAGGGTCATGTCTTGATGGAAGAGGACTTGGGAGGGATCAGGGTTCTAGGAGCTCTAGGTGCCCTTTTTCTAGTAGCATTTTCAAGGCTTGAGAAAGATTCATGTAAAGAGGATGGAAATTTCGGGCTTTGGGCCGAGTTGAAGTGGTTAGTCTTTGCCTATTATCAGGAAAAGGGTTTTTGATGGGAGTGGTTATAGTGTTTACTTTGGAGCATTTCGCAGCTATGTTAACACTGATAGTAGCATTGGAACTGTGATCAACATTCTTTCTCATAAGCTCATTACCTTCCACAATGAGCCCTTGTCTGACGGCATCCTCGATTTGAACCCCAATTTCATGGAGATCCTTAAAGTTGCCTAGCCATATCTTACTGGAGCGAATCTACTGATTGTTGAAAACGGATCAGTAAATCCTCTAGATTTGTTGGAGGCTAAACCATGATAGGGGTAGATGGTTGTGCTCTGAGCAGAAGTGATATAATTGGTAAATACCGGAACTATGGAACCGGTGAGCCTTGTCTGGCCCTTCTTCGCCTTCCCACTAGCGAAGAAAACACTGGTTGCCCCTGCACTAGATCTCCAACCTGACAAAGTCTATCAACATGAGTTCAGAGTACCCGGGGGATATTAAAGCCTTCTAAAGTTATGGTTCCAAGACTACCTTGCAAAAGAGAAAACAGATAGCATCTCAACCCAATTTCAATAGAACAGTTATGATCATAGCTAAATGACTGTACTCTTCACTGATTTCTGCCCCTCAAACTGATATTAACGGAACTGCTGATATGAAACATCCCTATCCAGTTTCACTGTAAAGGACATACCAAGTAAAGAGAGCCAAAACACCCTTATGAGGGAGAGGGTTACCCTGTCCTAGCTTTTGGCATGGTCTAAGGTTTTACTATTTCAATCAAGCGGTTTCACGTGACCCTGCATGTGGGTGAGCATCCTGTCCTAAGTTGGAACAGTCACTATGGCTTTACTATATGCAGCTAGGCCGATTGGTCAAAAGGGTACCTCAGCAAGATTACCTAATATACCTCTCACACCTAACACCGAGAAGTAAAAGGAGGGTAAAACGGTACAGCGGTAATCCAGATCCAATGGTTGTGTTTCTAACATGGTAGAACCCATGACTAGTCAGCCTTTTGGCAAGTTTTTTGGGCAAGCCTCCGGCAAACCGTCCAGGAATAACAGATGAAAAACACAGTGACTTAAAGTAACAATGCAAATGTTATGCAAAGAACACACACACACACACACACACACACACACACACACAAACACACATATATATAAAACGTCACATCATGAAGTTCAAGTCAAGTTCTCAAAATCCTTAGCAGAGTCGCCAGAAACTGTAGCTTGCTTTTCGTGCTCCTTTCGGATACGATAGCCCAACAGTTCGAATTCCAGTGGTTTTGAATCTGATTTCACAAGTGCAATGCGAAACAGATAAACACAAATGAGTCAAAATTTGGAAATTCTTTTGGAAAATTGATTTTGAATGAAAATGCCAAAAATGGACTACTTTGCTAGATTTTAGAGTCGCCACCCAAATATTTTTAAAAAATTTAGAAAATTCGAAACTCGTGCCAAAGGCTACTTATCCATCATCACCAAAGTATCTAGGCTCGGGAACTTAGGTATGAAAGGGAAGGTCATGAATTGAGCACCCCAATCACCCAAACAAATATCGGCCTCTACTAATCATGATGTGATTCTTATTTACATTATATGCTCTTGTTCCAGTTTATTATGCTAATTTTACTATTTATTGCACACAAGTATAGACTAATTTGCAAAAGTTGGAACACTTTGATTTCATGTGTGTTTTGAAAATTGTTTTGAATATGTACCACTTAAAAAAATGATCTCATATGTACATTAATCAAACATTCCAATTTAAGCAATTAGCTTTCATCCACAGGCATTCAAACAAGTATATCAACTAAGCACTTAGCATCATGGTATTATGCTTGACATGGCAACAATCACACATATGCAATATACTAAAGCGAAAATGCTCACCTAGTACTCCAAGGCAAGCCAAAGAAAAATAAAATAGTTAGGAAAAAAAAAATGCATGATCCTAACGATATAAAATGACTAACGCAACACATGCAATATGCAAATAATATGTTCGGCTACTAATATGGCATGTGAATCAATTTGATAATATGCAGTTAAGCACGTTTTCTTGGATAATAAACAATCACAAAGTTAGAATGATGCACCGAGTCCAATACATGCAAGACAAATGGATGCAACTCATAGCAAATGCTAAAGAAAAAATGATCCCTTATACTATCCATCGTAAGCAGGTAAATAAAAGGGAGAAAGAAGTGGGGGTTCGAAGACATACACGCATTATTACAATTTTGCCCTCACGCAGGAGGGTCCAAATGAATGTCCTAGCTAATTACCGAATTAACTAAATATTACAATACCAAAATAAATGAATCAACTATACTAGCTAATTATTTACAAATTAGAACCAACTAATTATTTACAACACAAAATTAATTAGCTATTTTAACTAATTAATACAAAACCTAACTAATTAGTTACAATACATAGTTAATTAGCTAAGTAACTAATTATTACAAGTCTATTATTAAACATAATTTAATGGGCCTCGAGAAGTGAGAAATGGCTCATGCATGAATGCGAATTTCCACCCGAAAATGCCCTCTGTTTGGCTACCAAAATGTTTTTGTTTTGCAGTCATAAAATTGAACAGTTTTTGCCTCAGCCTCTGCTCTGTTTTGCAAGGAAAAAGACATTGCCTGGCTAAAAAGAGGTGGTCGACTGGTGTAGCTTGACTTTTTATGCTCCTTTCGGGTAAGACTAGCCCTACAGTTCGGATTCCCGTGGTTCTAAATCTAATTTCACAAGTGCAGCGTGAAATAGATAAACACAAATAAGTCCAAATTCGGCAAATCTTTCAGAAAATCGATTTTGAATCAAAATGCCAAAAATAGATTGCTTTGCCAGATACAGAGTTGCCACCTAAATATTTGTGGGAAATTTAGAAAACCCGAGACTTGTGTCAAAGGCCATTAGTCCGTCATCACTAAAGTGTCTTGACTCGGGAACTTAGATACGAGAGGGAAATGTCATGAATTGAGCACTCCACTAGCCCGATCAAAGATCGGCCTCTACTAATCATGATGTGATTTTTATTTACATTATATGCTCTTGTTCCGATTATTAGGCTATCTTTACTACGTAGTGCACACAAGTATAGACCAATTCACAAAATTTGGAATGCATTGATCTTATGTTTGTTTTGGAAAAGTGTTTTGAATACGCGTCACTTGAAAAAGTGAGTTTGTATATACATTAATCAATTTATTCCAATTTAAGTAAAAGACCCTCATCCACTGGCATTCAAACAAGTATATCAGTTAAGCACTTAGTCTCATGGAATTATACTTTGATGACATGGCAACAATCATACACATGCGGTATGCTAAAGCTATAAGTGCTCACCTAGTACTCCAAGGCAAGCCAAAAGAAATAAAAATAGTTAGAAAAATGCATGCTCCTAATCAATGCAATATGACTAATGCAACACATACAATTTACAATTAATAGGCTCGGCTACTAACTTGGTATTTGAATCAATTTGATAGCATGCGATCTAAACACATATTCAAAGAATTAAGCAACGATGAACCGAGCTTCTATGCATGCAAGACAAGTGGATGCAAATAATGGAAAATACTAAATAAACATGATGTTTCTAAGCTACCATCATAAGCAGAGAAATAAAAGGGAGAAATAAATAGGGGTTGGAAGACATACACACATTATTACAATTTTACCCTCGTGCGAGAGGGTTCGAATGAGTGTCTGAGATAAACTAATTATTACAAAGTTGAATGAATGAATTAAGCTAAACTAACTAGCTAACTACTTTATTACAACAAGGATAACAATGAGAAATGAACTAGCTATAACAATTACAAATAAACAATAACAATAATTACAACAAGACTAATTACAACAATAATCGGAGCACTAATTTACAACATTGATGCAAGTAAGGGCACACAAGGGTTGCATGCATAGTGTCTAGAAACTGCTTTGTCTACCAAGACTGCTCTATTTCACCTTCAGCTACTGGCCTCTGTTTTCTACAAAACACACTATTGACCAAACATTGGAGGTTGGCCGACCCTTAATGAGGCCCGGTTGGGTTCAAAAGCAGCCGGTCGTGCCTTAATTTCATGCCAAAATCTGTTTTTGTGCTCTGAAGTGAAAACAGTGTAGACAGAACAGTGTCAAGCCCTGTTTGTCCCTTTCACTCTTCTCTGTCATAGAGAGGCTCAAGAGAAGGACGAAGTCGGTCCCAAAACCATCGATGAGCAAGTTGATTTCTTGATGCTTTCGGATGCAATTTTGGACAAAAATCAATGAATAATAATCACCCATCCCTCTTATCATGGCGTAAGCTCAAAAAGGGAGGTAAAGATGCTTCAAAGTTCATTAAAACCTCATAAATTGACGTATGATGACCCTTGACACGATAGACTCGGCATAACGTTTGCCCGAACCCAAGCAATATAATTCATTTTCTTTATATTGGTTGGTTCATTTTAAGCCAATTTTCTTAGTCCATTCTATTCTTTAGTCCATTTGTCTAAGATTATGATTAAGTCCACTAAATTAGAAGAGATGTCAAACGAGCAGTGCTTCTAAGCATAAAAGACAAACCATGCCGTTGATGATGAACCTCCGTAGAGATTAAGTTATTGAGCACAGGTCTTTTTTCCAGGCTTTGAGTAACTATCTATGATGTCCCAAAGTTTAAGAACATCATAATAAGATTTAGAACTTAAAATCAATGTTGCCACCAATATTACTAACATCCATTAAATAACAATCCAGAAATTGAAAGTTCTTAAATTACAACTCCAATAAAACTCAAAACTAAGTCTTAGTACAATAAATAAATAAATAAATGATAACACAAATATAAAAAGAAAACTAGAGAAAAACTAGAAACTTAGAAAATAGTTCATGGAACATGGGCACTCTTCAAGCTAACCAAGGCTGAATGTCGCCTTGGAAGGCCTCGGTGTTCCCTTTGGTTTCTTCAGTACCTGGCATAAAATGCCAGGGCAACGAGAATGCCAAAGGGCAATGGGAATGCCAATGAGCAACGAGCTCAATAAGATACTACAACTCGAAAATACCTACCCCGATAATAATACTCACAATTAATGAATAATGTGTAGTAACAGAATAACAAGTAGCATTTAATAAGTATAAAAGGAATGCTATCAGTTGAAATAATAACAATAGATAATATATAAAAAAAAACAATGGCAAACAGAAGCAGTATTTCATCATAAGAAAAATGCCCACTTTTCTTTTTAAATTCTCACAGATTTAGTTTATCAGATAAGTTTAAGTAACTCCCCGCGGAGCACTATTTCCACTGAACCGCTAAGCAATGGCCACGGGCAATTCTGACTCCCCATTGGTCAAATATTCAAATGTTATTTGTTGTAACTACCAATGATGCCCACGCACTAGGGTTACATACTCGAGTCGTGACATCACGATCTGCCCCAAGGGAACGGTCTATGTTGTGACACCCGCACCACCAACCTTATATCGCCTATATTGATAAGAGCCGAAATACCTTCCCATGCTATGTTAGGGTTCGTAACTCACTTGCGCAAGATTCTAAACCTGGCTCACCCCATCACTTTTAAATTTTAATGTATCATTGGTTCAATTTCGTATTTCTTTACTTCGTCGAATTCACATTTTGATGCATGCGCGAATTTTAGTTTGAAAACCACAATGACATAATGTTTATATAGCATAACACAATCATATATAGAAACCAAAATAAATATGATAGAATTTCTTAGGAATCATCACAAAATTTCTTAAGAATTCACACACTTCTTCTTTCAACACTGTATGGTCAAACAAATATATATATATGAAACCCATACGAAACGAAGTTCAACCATTACAATATTTTAACTGGTGCTAGTTCATCGAGTTAGGAAAATATTTCGAGAAGAATACCAGGGCTAAAAAAGATTTTAAAATGGAGAAATAAAATTTGGAGAAAACTGGTTTTTTTGGGACAGTGAGTTACAGCACCTTCCAGCACAGGTGATCTGTGTTTGAAAAATAGAAAGGGGCCTCAAACGGTGTCAAAAAGAGGTATGGTTAGAACGGCTTGCTAGATATTTGAGTTTAGAACATATTTCCAGGGAGTTTGAAGACTGAAAACCAATGGAAGATGGTCAAATAATTTTTTTAAGAAAACTGGACAGATTCTGTCACATTTTGGAAAAATTGACGTTTCTCTCTCATTGCTTAATAAATAAATAAAAAATTATGAAACCAGCGGCATTTGAAAGGTAACTTAAAAATCTAAATTTTCCAATTTGAATCACTTGAAAATTCATTTTATAGAATAAACGGTGACCTAGTAAAGTCAGCATTGCTGCTGCCTCCAAACAGCAATGAAGTTAAAAATATGTTTTGGCCACGAAACGTTGTCAAATATTTTTTTTGATATTCTAGCACCATGAGAACATGTTAAACTAAATCTAGTAGTTTCAGATTTTATGAAAGTGTTCTCATGAGTTTGTTTGGGTTTATTCAACACAGATTAAAAATCTGTTTTGCTGGAAGTTCATTATTTTGTGAAAAACACACTTTGTATTCATCATGAATCATACGCAAGACTATAAAAATTATTTCTTGCTACTACTCCCATGTGAAACTCTAATCCTTCATATTTACTTTCATTAGTGGGAACATGGAATAGATGAAAATAATATTTATGAAGAGTGAATACAAATTCATAAGCATGCAAGATTATTTCAAACAATGGAGAATATTTGAGCACATAAGAAAAATCAGTAGCTAAACCATCTAATCCATGCTTGCAAGAAGGATAGAAAATCATATAATTATAAAATTATCATTCTATCAAAATGTAAATGTGCATGGAGCTATTGTGTATTAACAATGCACACTTTTGCATATTTTTAATATGTAGATTCAGTTAAGAAAAATATCTAAGGAAGGATAGAGGTTAAGTATTCTTACCTTAGGAGCTTTTACAAACTATTCTCAAGGTTAGTTTTGAAATGGTGATCACCAAGTACCCTCTCCTCTTCCTCGCTTTTTTCTTTTCTTTTCTACTCTTTCTATCTTGTTTTTCTTTGCTCAGCCGTGTATCTCTAAGGCGGCTGAAGATGGGGTCCTTATATAGGAGTTTGGAGGCTTATTCTTATTTCATTTTATTTTTATTTTTATTTTTATTCCTCTTGGCTTGGGAATATAACCTACAATGTATAGGTTAGGGTGTGGTTGGAAGCATACTTTAGCATGCATTGGCATGCTTGCCCAGCAGCCTCCTTCCTTGGGAAGGAAGGGGCCGAATTCCTCTACCCAAAAAAATCAATTTTGATTTCATATTTTGTTTTTTGTTTTTTTGTTTTTTGTGTATAAAAATAAAAATCAATGATTATATATATAACCTAATCACTAGATATTTTGCTCTCTACTATTCTCTAACTATCATACTTATTATTTGTTTAACTCATTTAGTTTCCACAATTGTATTTAGATACAAAAATTTAATCACATAAATAAATTTATTGAAAGGAATTTAATATTGATATTAATTATGGTGCTATTAACATTATAATTTAATAATTTAATAATCACTATTAATTAACTTAATATTATAATATTATTAGATGTAACTAAAAGACTTGAGATTGAACCAATTAATCTCCATGGATTAATTTTTTTTGTACACAAATTATTGATCCAAAACTTTATACAGAACAATTATACAGAATAATATATATTAAGAATTAGATTTGTGTAGTCATAAAAGTGACGACAACGACGATGACGACGACAACAACAATAATAATACTATGAAGATAAAAACTGCACTAATTAAATAATTAAAAGTTAATTATAGAATTTCGTCACAAAATGTTGTTATGGAATTGGATTATGGATGTCGATTACAAAATTTAAGTAGCTAAATATAATTACCAAAATAATTTAATATACAAAAATACGGGTTCTCACACCATCGATCGGTTGAAATAACTCTCAAACGAAAGAAGAAAAGAAGAAAAAGGGGAGGTTGATTATGCGAATGGGACTCTTGACATGAAAACTAAACAAAGAAAAGCTATCAAAGCACGAGTAACATAACACAACAAGCTAGATATGAGGACTTCCAACACAATAAGCTATATATTCAAAGCATACACTAATTAAATAAACTAGGACAGCCCTAAAACAGCCCCTAATATGTGAAAAACAGTGGCCAAAACTTATGCTAAAGAGCACAAAAAAAGTATATGAAAGTAAGAAGATATTAAACTAGTAAACTATAACAAGGATAGGTGGCTAACCCCTCCATTTTGAGACTTCAAACCATGTTTTTAGCACTTTTTTAAACTCTAAAAATCAATTTAAAAGTCAAAGAAAAGAAGTGTAAACAAACAAAGGGTTGAGCTATGAAAGTAGGTACAAGTACGGGTGTTAAACCTCACCACCTTTGGTAGCTTATTCAAACCCAAGTTTCAACACTTGACATGGATTCAAAGCAGCTCAAGAATACAAGAAATGCACAAAGATGAAGTAAAATGAAAGCAAAACGCAAAAGTTATAAGCTTATACCTCTTAAATAGAGTAAGTTTTGATTATTGATCAAACTCAATCCTACGACACTCTCAAGGTTGAATTATGATTCTCAAGGTTCAACCAAGGCTCTAAGGTTAAGGTTTGAGTTTGTGTAAGGTTCAACCAGGCTCCAAGGTTAAGGTTTAAGTGTGTGTATGGAGTATGGATATAGCTCAAGGATGGCAAGCTTGCTCAAAGATGGCATGCACAAGAAGAAGGAGCTCTCAAATGAGTGTATAGGCTCTTTGGACAATGTTCAACCCTCAAAATAGAGATATGACCTCGTATTTATAGAATTTGAGCAAAATAGGTAGAAAATATCTTCAAAAATGGCCAACTGGTGGGCTCTCGCCCAGAATAGTGTTTACCGCCCATAGGGCAAGGCAAGCTCCAAATGGCCACGGTCGGCCCTCAGTGGGGCACGACCAGGCCCAAATGTACTCCCCTGTTCCCTTGTTTTAGGCTCAGTATAGGATGGCACAATTTTCAAAAATAAAATTCTAGGGTATAAACAGTGTAAATATGAAAGGTTTGGGATTGTTTCGAGAGCTCGAACTTAGATTTCTTCATTGAGAATTCGAATCATACACAATGCAACTTCATCATCGAGTGATCCGGACCAAGCGCCTAAGTTTTTCGGATGGTCAAAAATGGGGTGTCTACAACCGGCCAAAAGAAGTGGTCAGCTAGCCACTAGTTTTTGCTACTGCCTTGCTACAACAGACATGAAACAGAGCACAAACATAGTATTTTCAGGGGATATTTGTCTACCCTGCCTCTCCTTATCATCAAACAGATCAAATGAGGGGTAGGCTTGATTTATAAGCCATCAATCGATATAAACTCATTGCGTGATGACTTATGATTCAAGGGACAAAATCTCAATAAATGACAATGAAAGACCTACAATCCTCCTCCCTATCATGGAATTGATCAAGAGAAGTGGTAGACCTTGAACCTTGAGCCATTATCATCACTAAAGAGTATGAAATAATTCAAGACTCAATGGGTTCAACTAACATCTGATTAAACCCCAGACTTGATTTTACTATCTTGTTCCATTTTAATCCAATTTTATTGCCTCTTTTACTCACCTTTCCATTTATCAGTCATTTTAGTCCAAGAATGATAGTTAAGTCCACTAAATGGAGAGGAGTGTCAAACAAGAAGTTGTTTTGGGCATAAGAGAGAGGAATACCCTGGTAATGAACCTCCAAAGAGATTAAACCATTTAACATTGAAGGGTCTCTTTCTCAAGCTTAAACAACACTCGGTTGAAACAACTCTTAAAGAAATAAAAAGTCAAGAAAGGAGAGAGGTTGTAGAAGTGATTATATGTGAACACAAGTATGAAAAACATGAAATAAATGCTATCAACTCAAATAGGTTAGTGTCTAATACCTAAACCACCAAACCTATGAGAACCACTACACTATAAGCCTACTATAGAAAGCATAAATGAAATGAACAACTTAAAATAGTCCCAAAATAGCTAAAAAAAGTGCTGAAATTCTCATGGAAAAGCTTAAAAAAGTTAGCTACAATAATGAAGAAATGAAGCAAGTAAACAAGCATAAGGAGGGGTGGCCCCTCCATTTTTGGGACCTTAAAACAACATTTTTAGCTTCTGAAAAACTCTGAAAATTAGTGGTAAAAAGTTAAAACAAAGTTGAGAAAGAAGTGGGAAACACAAGGGTAAAAGCTTTGAAAATAAGGTTCAAAGAAGGGTAGTTAACCTCTCCACCTTTGATGCTTTAAGCCACAAAGTTTCTGCCCATAAAAATAGTGTAAAAACAGTGCAAAAACAACAAGAAAAGAGAGGTAAAAAGTAGTGTAGAGATGCCCAAAATTATACCTCTTGAAGAGAGCTAACTCCTTTGTTCACAAACCAACAAGTTCTCACTCTCAAGGGCTGAGATTTAAGCTCAAGAACCTTAGCTAGAAGAGCTAAATTTTTGATTTAGAAAGTGTGGAGAGAGAGTGTGTAGGTTGCAAGATAGAGATAGAGAGAGAGAGAGAGAGAGAGAGAGAGAGCTATGCAAGTTTTGAAGTCTTTGGAATTTTTTCTAACCAAAAACCAAGAGGGAAGGTCCCCTATATATGAAAAAAACATGTGCCTTAATCGGAAATATTTATATAGAGACAACTAGTGCAGTGCATGCACCTGTGGGAACAGCTGACACAACTGGCAGCAAAATATCTGTTTTATCAGAACACCTAGCCGGCCGGCCACTAAACTTGGCCTATGGGGACACCTAGTTGGCCGGCCAAGGACTTGTATGGCCGGCCACAAAAAACGACTCTCAAGCCCAACTTCAAATGGGCATATCTCCCTTATTCGGACTCGGTTTCAAGTGACTCTTAATCTAAATTGAAGCCTCAAAAGTCTACTTTCCAATGGTGGTGGCCTCACATCTAAATTCTAAGTGTGCAAAGAGATATGCCTATTTTAGTGAAGGCTACTCATTTTTTTCTTAACGGTTTGATGCCCAACCTTTCCCCAACTAGTTTTTTTCCCCTCCCCTCCTATTTCCTTCAACTCCATACCTATAAATAAGATGCTTTTAAAGATTTTTCAAAGAGTTCACCTCCCTTCCACTTATTTCCACTTTGTCCTTACTCGGTTTACCGAAAAGTGCAAATTTTAAACGAGATGTGAGCCTCGGAACATCGTAGAAACATTTGGAATTTTTTTTTTTTAAAAAAGAGGGCTTTAAGGTCAAAAGTAATTTTAGTCAAAATGGGGTGTAAGGTTGGGATTAGAAGCTCAAAAATCGAAGCCTTTTGTTGAAGAACTTGAACAATTGTACAGCGTAACTTTTCATCATCGAGTGTTTAACCTGAGACACCTAAGTCTTAAGGGCGGTAAAAATGAGGTGTCTACACCCCCTAAGTTAGTGCTTCCCTTTTTTATTGTGATCTTGTGCATATATAACCAATCATACAACAATTTCATTTATACTCATGAAGCATTGTCACAACCACCTCCTTAATTAATTAAGTTAATTATATGATTAATGTTAATCATGTGATTATGTGTTGTGTTGATTGCGTTAATTAAGGTGCCATGTGTTATATGATTGTATTGATTTATATTGTATTGTTATTGTGAATAGATATGTATAGAAATAAATTGAACCTATCCGATTTAGTAATTTGGAGAAGGGAAAGTTTTGATCCTTCCTTCTCCTAGTGGTGAGGGTAGTTTTGGTAGGGTGGTCATGGTTACACTTTCGGAGGATGAAGTTGTCAAGATGTGTGAAGATGATCTTTTGCTTCACTTTAACCCTCGTATTTTAATAGGATTCAACAAGAATTGAAATGGGTATGATTTGTTTACCAATTTGTGTCCACTTTCTAATTAAAAAAAAAAACCCAGTTTATTAAGTTTATTAACCAAAAAATTATGGCATGAAGAATTCTCTCTCTAGACTGAGAGTCTCGCTCTCTTCAATGAGAGCTTTTCCAACCTAGGGATTTTCTCGTGGGTTTCTTTGCAGAATCCATAGCCTTTCTCTTTTCCTTCATCTCCATTCACCCTTAATCCCTTGTCCAACCCTTGCTGTCTCCACTCCATCCTTCTTACCACTCTTTAACTCCAAGCTAAACCTCCACTCTCCCTTTTCATCTCAACCCTTTCCATCATGTTCTGCCCATGGCCTTACCCTCTAATAGCCCTGCTCCGGAGGAGCTAGAGTTGTTTGATAGTTCGGATGAAGTGGACGATGCCTCTAGCCTTTGTTTATTGGGCAAAGCCTTAACATCCAAGCCCTTGAAGCACAATGCTATCTCATCCATTATCAAAGGGGCATGGAAAGTCAGAGGAAAGCTATCAATCTTACCTTGGCTTGAGAATACTTTTCTTTTCCAGTTTTCAGAGGAGGACGACCGCAATCGCATCCTAAGAGATAGTCCATGGTCGGTTATGGGATCTCTATTGGTGCTTCAAACTCTTTCTACAGGACAAACCATTGACAAAGTGGATTTCCATAGGTGCCCTTTTTGGGTTCAGGCACATGGGCTGCCCATCCAGAAAATGACCAAACAGAATGGAGAAATTATTGGCAATCGAATCAGGAAAGTGATTAGCGTGGAAGCCCCTAAGGAAGGCCTTTTGCTTCATCGAAGTTTTTTACGCATTCGAGTGGAAATCAATACCCAAAATCCTCTTCCTAGAGGTCTGTGGCTAAAACGTTCCCATAGTGGCAATGAGGTTTTGATTTCCTTCAAATATGAAAAACTTTCGGATTTTTTCTATGACTGCGGACGTATTGGTCACGAGAACGAGGTTTGCAAGTTTGTTTCTAAAGCAGTAGGAAGCTAATCGGGGTATGGGCCTGACCTTTGCACAGGGGTGGCCAGGAATATTGTTTCTCTGGTGAATTTTGCCAAACAATCTGATGTCTCGCCAAAAAATAGCCACATCTATCTCAGCCCAAACCAACGGAGAAATAATGACAACTCACCGCCGGCATCCATAGCAGCGCATGGGTTAGGGGCACACACCCACAGTACTATGGATGAGCCTCCTCAATACAGCTCTCTTCCACATCCAGAGTCGTGCGCACACACTATTGCTCATTCTTAAATTACAACCAGTGGCACATGTAATTCTCCTCTACGTGGCCCCCAAATAGAGGCAGTATGTGAGCCTACTCCTACTCTGATAGAGGCCTTCTCTAGTAAGTCTCTAATTCCGCCCATCCTTACTACTAAACATTCCCTTCAGCCCACTTAAAGAAGCAAGCCTTTTGAATGAGGTTACTCATAAGCCCACTTATTTCGTGATTGAGCCACCAGAAAGCCCACGCACACCCCGAAAACCCAAAAGAGTTAGAGCCTACTGCATCTCCTAATGGTTTGGGCCTCACTGATGTAATCACAATTTTACAAACACCTGGCCCAACTCTCCAACCTCTAAGCCCCTCCTCTGCTCTGGACTTGTGACTTTCAAGAGCAATAAACACTTTATCTCTTAAGAGGAAAGCTACCGAAGATAATCTCACTCCAAACCAACCCCTCAAGTTACTCAAAGCTGAAGAAACTCTACTAGTGAAGAAACTAACAATTTTTCAATCCTCCACTACTCCACCGAGAGGAACCACAAGATGCCAAATTAGCAACCCCAACAGAAAATTGGCCAAGGGACGAATACGAGAACTTCTGGCCACTCCAGTTCTAGGACATGGCAAAAGTGAGCTGGTGGATGTCAATGTTCAAATTGAGAAGGCAACATGAGACAGTAACTCTTTGGTACCCATTGAGGTTAGTCCATTTACATATGAATCTGATTTTTTTGAGTCCTAAGTCCCAAGCACTTTTCTAGTTTCGGATTCCCTTGATCAGGCGGTGGTGGCTGGCCCGAAATAGCCACCATAGCCATGTTGATTTTGAGCTGGAACTGTCAGGGGATTGGGCAACCCCTGACTTTTTATATCCTCTGAGGGTTATGTAGTACCCATTGCCTTACAATAATTTTCCTTATGGAAATAAAGAATAAGCAGATTAAGTTGGAAAGAATTCGACGGAGGCTTCATTTCCCTAACCACTACTATGTTGATCATGTTGGCTTATCAGGCAGTTTAGCTCTTTGGTGGTCGGATGAGGTTAACCTTCAGGTCCGTCACAAATCTCCTAACATCTTTAGATGCATCATCTCTAAAGGGGTAATTATTGAAGATTGGCTCGCAACTTTTGTTTATGCACCTCCTAGATGGACGGAACGACAATTCTTTTGGAAGTACCTCAAAAAAATTGCTTCAGAAAACAAATATCCTTGGCTTTGCATAGGGGACCTAAATGAAGTGGGAATGTCGTGGGAAAAAAAAGGCTCAGTAGCTTATAACAAGTTCGGAATAGAACAATTCCAGGATTTACTATCAGTTTGTGAGTTCATGGATCTTGAATTTAAAGGGGCCCCGTACATATGGACTAACAATCAACGGGGGGAGTGCCACATGAGGGAAAGACTGGATGAAGCCTTTGCAACCGTAGAATGGCGTCTTATGTTTCCATTTGCCCAACTCCCCCATGAAGCTTTTGTGGGCTCAGATCACTACCTAGTGCTACTTAATTGCATCATCCCACCAAAAGAGGTACCCCACCAATTTAAATTTGACTCCATGTGGACGACAAAGCCGGAATGTGCTGAGATCATTGCGTTCAATTGGCGAAAACATCAATTAGGTTCTCCTATGCACCAATTTACACAAAGACTGGCTTCTTGCCAATGGGGCCTCACCAATTGGAGCAGAGATGCCTTTGGAAATAATAGAATCAAGTTGAGTGACTTAAGGACCAAAGCCAAACTACTTTATTACCAATCTCTCCTCTACTCGCTGAATAATGGATCACAGATTTGTCTAATCCAAGATGAGATAGCAATGACCTTACTTCAAGAAGAGATGTATCAACATCAACATTCTCAAATTAACTGGCTTAGTTATGGAGATCAAAACTCGGCCTTTTTTCGTGAAACAGTGGCCCAACGCCGACAAATGAATCAATTGGTCAAAATCAAGAATGGAAGTGGAGTATGGCTAGAGACGGATCATGAGATTAACCAACATCTTCATAATCACTTCTCAACTTTATTCAAAGCTAAGGATCCACGACAATTTGAGGAGTCACTTTCAGTGGTAAGCCACATGGTCACATCGCAGATGAATGCTAATCTACTGAGGCTAGTCACTGACGGCGAAATTAAAAGTGCTGCTTTTCAGCTAGGGTCTTTAAAGGCTCCAGGACCTGATGGTTTTCCTGGGCTATTCTACCATAAGAACTGGATGTAGTGGGTCCAGAGCTGTGTGTAGCAATCCAAAGTTTTTTCACAAGTGGGTCCCTCCTTAGAGGCTTTAATCATACCAATCTAATTTTGATTTCCAAGGAGCTCTATTAGTCTCAATCAATATTGCCCCATATGCCTCTGTAATTTCAGCATGAAAATCATTACTAACGTCATGGCCAACAGATTGAAAAAGATTTTGAAGCATCTCATCTCCCCTCAACAAGCAGCTTTTGTCTCCGGTAGGCTTATTCAAGATAGCATTCTCATAGCTCACGAGGCCTTCCACTTTTTGAAGCAGAAGAAATCGGGAAAGCATGCGAACATGGCCCTTAAGTTGGACTTCAACAAAGCCTATGATCAAATCCAATGGGACTTTTTGCAAGCTGTGTTACTCAAAATGGGCTTTCATGGGAATTGGGTGAATTTGGTTATGGAATGTGTCACAACAGTGAGGTTTTCAATTTTTGTCAATGGAGCCAAATGCACTTCTATCACCCTCTCCTGTGGACTTCGCCAAGGCGACCCACTCTCACCTTATCTTTTTCTAATGGTGGCTGATGTGTTCTCTAACCTCATAACTTGGGCTCTTTGTACCGAAGGGATTTCGGGGTTGACAATAAGAAGGACTTGTCTAGTCCTCTCTCATATTTTCTTTGCTGATGATGCTATACTTTTCCTCAAGGCCAATCAGAATGAATGCCACATCATAATGGCCACTTTGAGGATGTACAGTGAAGCTTCAGGACAAATGATCAATTTTGATAAGTCAAGAGTGATGTTCTCATCGAATGCGTCTGCAACAACCCGTAGCTCCATCGCTCTTGTTTGGGTGTTTCACAGGCCAATCTTACAGCTAAATATTTGGTCCTACCTTCTTCATGGGGCAGATCTAAAGTTGAAGCATTTGGGAGTCTGATTGAAAAAGCATTGGGCAAAATGCGAGGGTGAAAATCTAAGCTTTTATCTCAAGTGGGTAAGGAAACACTAATCAAAGCTGTCGTTCAGGCTTTGCCCTCCTATGCTATGTCCTGTTTTGAAATGCCAAGATCTTTCTGTGCTAAGTTCAATTATGTTGTTTGAAATTTTTGGTGGAAAGGGGATCCGGATAACAAGGGCATCCCTTGGGCAAGTTGGGATCATATGACAACCGCCAAAAATCAGGGAGATATGGGCTTCAGGGATTTCAAAGCTTTTGACCAAGCCTTACTTGCTAAGTAAGGTTGGCGTCTCCTAATGAACCCCAATTCTTTCTGGGCTCGTGTGTATAAAGGCCTCTATTTTCCAAATTCCACTTTCTTGCAAGCATCCAAGGGAAAGAGAACATCTTGGGCATGGGCCAACCTTCTCAAAGGAAGGGAACTCCTCCAGAATGGGCTCCGATGGCAAATCCAAAACGGCAAACTTGCACACTTTTGGGAGGATAAGTGGGTACCCTCTACCAAAGATTTCAAAATTGCTTCACATAAACCATCTTATTGCAACGTTCAAAAAGTTGCTAAAGTTATTGATCCCACTCATAGAACCTGGAGTCGTGCACTTCTCAACGAGTGGCTTTCGAAAGAAGATTTAGAGGCTGTTCTTGCCATCCCAATTACAGCAGTCAATAAAGATGATTTTTTAATATGGCACCACACTCCATCGGGAGTTTATTCAGTGAAGTCGGGCGATGTCCTAGCCAAACAGATCTGCCACAACTCCAATGTTTCTAACAAACCTTCGGGATCTCTCACCCTTGGCACAGATTTTTGGAGTTCAATTTGGACTCTTGATGTTCCACCTAAAATCCGACACTTCTGGTGGAGAGTCTGTAATAATTTGTTGGCCACCAAGCTGGGTTTGTTTAGGCACAAGTGTGCATCTTCAGGTGAATGTCGTATTTGCAGGAAATGTGATGGATCTATGGAGCATCTTCTGTTTGATTGTCCCTAGACCAAGGCTGTTTGGTTTGGCAGCTCCTTAAATATGTGAATGGATCAAGGCTCGATAACAAATATGACCAAGTGGACCAATGATCTGTTGCAAGGCAGTACTCCGAAGAATGAATCCAAACGCCTCATCAGTTTAGTTGTTATTGTTGCCTGGTTCATATGGAAATCTAGAAATGATTTTGTCTTTAATCATCAAGTGGTGGACCCTCATGTCACTTTGCAAAAGATCACTCATTTCTGGAAGGAACAAGATGATCTGACTGGCTATCTCAACCCTCCCAATCAGGCCTTAGCCGTCCCCAACCATAACCCCCGATTAAGTTGGCAGCCAGCTTCGCATAGTAGAGTCAAATTCAACTGTGATGCAACTTTTTGTCAGCACTCTTCATCAGCTGCACTGGCCGTGATTCTTAGAGACTCAAAGGGTATTGGATAGTTGTGCTAAGTCTATTAAGGCTTCCTCTACAGCAGAAGCCGAGGCACATGCAGTGCGTATGGCGTGTCTCATGGCTCAAGCTCTCAATCTCTCACAAGTGGAAATCGAAAGTGACAACAAAATGGTGAATCTCTCTTTGCGTTTCCGAAACAGTTCCACCATGGAGTATAATGCTGTTATTATGGATATTAGAGCTCTTGCTCCTCTAACATCTATTTTGTTTTCCTGGACAAGACGAAACAACAATGGTGCAGCACACTGGGTTACAAAGTCTTGTCTTTCTAAGTCCTTACCTGTAAATTGGGTTATATGCCCACCTCCTGCTCTTGTCTCCATACTCAACTCTGATGTATCCCAATTTCCTCTTTAATTGAAAGTTTGGGAGTTCCACAAAAAAAAAAAAAGAAAAAAAAAAGAGGTTTATTATGAATGGTTTGTTGTGGATAAAGAAAATATTTTACTTTTTTTTTTTATATGAAACTCATATAAAATGATATGAGAGTGACATTTTTATAATTCTGTGTCACGACCCAAACCCATCCCTAAAAGTTTGGTCCATGACCGGCCTGTACATAGGTCTCAAAACAAATTTCACGAATATTTATTCAAGTACGGGGCCTTAAGCAGAAGCAAATAACAACATAAAGACAACGCTTATTGAGCTTGTGCATACATGAAAACTTAGATTAATTTAAGCATTTAAATATACTTCCATATTAACACATATAATCACAGAACTTATATAGATCTCACACACAAGTACATAAGACTCAATAAAAGACATAATTCTCCAATACAAAATTAAAGCCTAGATGCGGAGGCGTAATCTGGGTGGCTTGACAGAGAGGTGGACCTCAATACAACTCTAGTGTTGGTCCCCGATGGCTCACCTACATAAATATACATAAAAACGGAGTGAGCAAGACTCAGTGAATAATAGGAATGTAAGGAGGTTAGGTGAATGAGCATGGTCTTGGAGAATATAAGTCTACACATAGTAAATCATATACAGGTCTTATCCATAGCCATATGTCAAAACGGCCTCAGGCCCACATGCAATACAGAACGGCCTTGGGCCCATGTATGATATGAAACGGCCTTAGGCCCAACATTACAACAGCTGTCTAGAGCAATATAGGGAAAATGAAACATCGGCATGACTTTATCTCCCTTGGCGTAGAGCTATTAGTCATATACAGTTCATATCATTATAGGGTAGACGGAACATCGGCATGTCTCCATCTCCCTCGGCCTTAGGGCCATGAGACATAAACAATTCACATCATAACGGCCTCGAGCCCACTTTTATTAATAGGAACAAAACGACCTTAGGTTCATATCAATGCCATCGTTGAATTATGGCCATTAATTCAATCAAAGTACAATGTCAATGGTATATGCCATTCACAAACAACAATACATAAATTATAATCACAGGAAGTAAGTAAAACATATCGTTACACTACTATTACTCACAATGATGGGCTTCCGGTAGTAATAGGACGATGTCCTCGTCTTGACCTACAAACACAATGCACAAAGCATAATATGAGAATATAACCGATCCCTTACTTGTTCTCTTTGATCAATTAGTTATGTTGGTTCTAAACTCATAGGTCTTCAATGAATCATAATTCACGTCAAGGAAGATAGGAAGAAATGAAAGGAAGTTGGGTTAAGTGAGAAAATGGCATGAAATGGTTGGACAGAAAGTGAACAATCTTCACTAATTTGGGCATATCTATTTGTATACTTAGAATTTGGATGTGAGACTATTACCATTGGAAATTAGACTTCCGGGGCTTGAATTTAGGTTCAAGAATCACTCAAAACGGAGTCCGGATGCAAGAGATATGCTTATTTGAAGTTGGCTAAAACATAGCTGTCCCGCACGTGCGGGAATTGAGCCGCACGTGCGGGACAAGGTGCTTTTATTTCATAATCATTTTTGGTGCTGGAAGGAGACTGTCGCACGTGCGGGAAGCCCCGTCGCACGTGCGGCTCTGGGCAAATTCTGCTATCCGAAAATGTTGTTTGCTCTAACACTTGTTCTTTCCATTTCTAAGCTTGGTTTCAACTCTAACCACCTAAAAACATATAAAATTATCCCACAACATGATGAACTAACATCATTCAAGTATAATTCCATTTTAAACAAATCAATCTTTGCCTCAAGTTCAAGATCAATGCTTTATCTTTCATAATTTTGAAAGTTCCCAAATCACAACCCACAAACACACTTGATCCTTGCATAACCATATTCTATGGACAATCTAAAGTTCATTTATATGATATTCATAAGGTTGAGTTCCAATTATAACCAAAATCATAGAACCCAAGGTCTCATTTCTTAAATTGAGCTCAATTAATACATACATAAAACCCTAACCCAAATGGGTTTCAAATCTTCCAATATCACTATGATTTCATGAAATTAATGCATTAAATATAAGAATTCAAGGTAGACTTCCATACCTTAGTTCAATCTTTGCCTTTCTCTTAACTCTCTCCGATTTCCCAAGCTTTCATGGTTGATCTTCTTCCTTTCTCTTTAATCTCTTCAATTTTATCTTCAAACTCTCATTAATGTTGAGCTCTCTCTCTTAGAGAAGCTTCCTCTCTCTTTTGCCCTCTCTTTCTCTCAGTTCTCTCCCTCTTCCTCAGATATGTTTTTGGACTACAAAATGATGAGTTCAACTCATATGGCATATATATATATATATTACATACATAAGCTTATCACAATAGGGGGAGCCAAACGCACCCTTACGAATCGTACGGAATCAAGTTTCAATTAAATTTTCCAGATGACGCTAAAAATTATGCTAATCATAACTATGTACTCCGTTATGGTTTTTGAAGCCTCTAAGGCCTTCAATTTGCAGTGCAAAGTTAACCACCCAAACACACCTTAACGAATTAGACGAAATAAATTTCCAATTAACTTTCCCAAATAACTCTAAAAATTTCCATTAACATGCCCAAGTATTCAATTTTAATTTCTGAACCCATAAAGACTGACAATTTCAATTTTAAAGTTGTAACTTAACAGATAATGTTTCAATTCGAATAGATATCATTAAATTAAAGTACATTAACCCACAATTAGTTAAAGATAATTTCTGATACATATTTTGGGATCATTACATTCTGAATCTTAATGGTTGGTGTTTTTGACTTGAAAAAAAAGAAAAAGAAAATACAGAAACAGCAAGTGAGCAGCAAGCTATGGTTTTGACAAGCAACAAGAACCTACAAATAATAGAAAACGACAGAACCATTATAACATAATTGTGCATTAAGGTCAATCTAAAACGAAAAGTGTTCAAAAGAGAAAGAAAGTGACTTTTAATCCGAAATACAAGTGCAATTTAAATCCAACACGTTTAGGCTTGAATTTCAATTTTCAAATCAGACAATGCTCTCTAATTTACAAGCATACGTTCCAATGAGACGATAAAAGATCACCTCTTTCTACATAAAAGAAGCATATGATTTAATATGAATTTCTTTGTTTTCTTATCTTGAATCACTTTCAATCATATTAATTATGAGCTAATTTTAAAAATTAATTCAATTAAGAGTGCATTTAAATGAATTTAAAAAAATTAAAAATTAAAAACAGAGATCCTAAAATAAGATTTCCATTATAGGATGGTTTTAATGTAAAGCAAATAAAAAAAATTAAAGAAGATTAAAAACAGAGATCCTAAAATATGATTTCCATCAGAGGATGGTTTTAATGTAAGGCAAATAAAAACAAAAATTTAAAGAAGAGTGAAAATGCGTTTGCCGGGAGTATTGCTTGGAAGGCAATTATCCTGACCGTTGGACTACAAACGCTGTTGATGCTCTTCATATTAAATTATTAATAGGTATCTTGTTGTTTAGATCTCACATATAAAAACCCGAGCATTTGAAAAAAATTTACGAAATTTATCCAGCCCAAATGATTTTATAGATATGCATTATCAAAAACTCTCCTAATTGTTAAATCATTAAAACTGTGTTTGGATCAAAATTTAAAAAAGGTGAATAAAATGTAGGTGAAATATAGTAACATTTCACTCACATTTTCTCTTCTTTTTAAGTTCTTACTTAAATTCATAATTTAAACACAACATAAGCCTAAGGGAAAAACATAACTCTAAGATTCTGTTTGTTTTCAAAGGTAGAATGGAGGAGATTCATAATGAGGGGATTAATAGTGAGAGGATTGATAGTAAAGGGATTAAGTAAAATTGTGTTTGTTTTGATAATAGTTGTTAGTGTAGGGATTGTTAAATTATTTTTATATAAAATAATAAAACAAATAAAAAAATACAAAGACATTAAACATTAATTTTTTTTTTAAAATGCCTAACATGTAAAGAATTTTAAAAAAATAAAAAAATTTCAGAAAAAAATAAAAATAATAAAATAATGATTTTTACTTAACAAAAAATACTAAAAATTAAATATTAATGTTAAAAAAAATGCACAACATGTAAAACTAAAATAAAAAAAATAAAAAATTTCTAATTCGGCAAACTATTTTTTTAATACTAAGTCTTGGAGGTCCATCCGAATCTCCTCCCCAAGGGAATTTATAATCCGGAACTCACTATTAATCTCCTCTCCATTTCTCAAAACAAACACAATGGTAATGGATCCCACCTCACTACTAATCTCAATCATCTTTCTAACTCTTCAAACAAACAGGGCCTAAGCGAAAGGGAAAAGTAACAAAAAAAAAAAATTTTATTTTAAACTAGTCTAGAACTTGAATGTAGTTAAATTTCCATATATCTATCAAACAATTTTTTTCAATTTTTTTTTTTTAATACAAAATCACGTGACTTTTTGTTTTGGTAGTCTCTTCGTTTTAAATTCAAACATTTATAAATTATAAGCATATGACTAATATTTTTATAAATAACATATTTTGATAAAAATATAGCTTAAAATTGTCATCATTTATTTATTTTTTAAGTAAAAATTATAGGTATAAGTATAATTAATAATATCATTTTATCGATATGTGAAAAAATTAATATTTTTATAAATAATATTTTTTTAATAAATATTGCTTGAAATGGTCAACACGGTAAATTTATTGTTTTAAGTACAATTATAGTTGTAACTTGTAAGTATGTCATCATAGCTTTGAGTTAAGTTTTATGACTTCATCCAAAGTTCATGACAATCAAAATCCTTTATATATTAGAAGAAAATAAAATGATAAAAATATAAAGCAAGTCATCCTTTCGTTTTATTCATTAAAAAAAAAAAAAAAAAAGATTACTGTAAATTAATAACTAAGTCAAACATACCTAGTATTACAAAAGATTGGTTTGACGCATTTAAAAATAAGGCAACAATAATATTCTTAATCTAATTCATAAAAAAAAAACCTTACTCACTTTCATTTTTTCTCTTTACATGATTGAGTTTAAAAAATGTATATAATTTTTGAACTAAAATAGCAATGTCCTTTTAAATAAGGTTGAGTTTGACCTATATATCTTCTCTTGGATCCATATAAACAGCTAGTACACAAGGGATAGATGATCATGGATCCAATCAGTTCTATTTTGTTGCGGTTAATCATTTGAAGTTTTTTGGGTTTTGATTTTCATAATCCAATACCTGCCATTATATAGTATTTATCTAGATGTGTTCATCTCTACATAAAAAAAAGAAAAAAAAAATTATTAGCCATGATTTTCTAAAAAATTGTTGAAAATAATATGACCATGAAATTGTTTTGTAGAAAATAATATAGCTAAAATCATTTAATGACATTGATTTTCAATATATGTGGTCTTCATAATATGACACATAAAATAGTAATCTTTCATTTTTATTTTTATTTTTATTATTACAATTATACATTGCCGCACATATACGGATGATAATTTATTGCCTCAGTCCGTCCAAATAAAAAAAAATGAGGAGACAGAATTTGATTTTCTTGACTATCATCTCATTCCGTCCAAATAAAAAGATGGGAGGGGGACAAAATTTGATTTGATTTTTTTTTTGTTTTTCTTGGGTCTCTTTTTATCCTGCGTTGCCCCTCTTATATCAATTAGATTGACCAATAAGTTCTATATTTTAAACTTATAATTCATATAATCTCAAATTTTTTTCTTTCCTGTTGGATGTGTAATAACTCATTTACCTGTCACATTTGAATGTGATATTTGAAAAAAGTATACTAAAGAATTTTTTAGTGTCACATCATACTTGTCACATTAGAGTATCACATTTGCAAGAAGTACACTAAAGAGTTTTAAATTTTTTTATAGCGTCACATCATACCCACCACGTTGGAGTGTCACATGTTACATTTGGGAAAAGTATACTAAGGAATTTTTAATTTTTTTAGAGTGTCATCATACCTGTCACGTTGTCACGTTTGAGAAAAGTATACTGAGGAATGTTTTTTTTTTTTTTGAAGTGTCATATCATACCTGTTACGTTGTCACGTTTGAGAAATGTACACTAAATAGTTTTTATCTTTTTTTTAAGTGTCACATTGTACCTGCCACGTTGTTACGTTTGAAAAAAATACACTAACGATTTATTATTATTTTTGAAGTAAAAGTTTTGGAGTGTTACATTATATTCGTCACGTTGTCATATTTAGAAAAAGTACACTAAAGAGATTTAATTTTTTTTTAAGTGTCACATTGTTGGAGTTAAAGATGCAACTTGGGCGGGCTCAACCCGAGCAACCCGAACCCAGCCCAAATTTTTTAGGGTTTGGACAAGATATTTTAAAATTCGGTACAGGATTGGACAAAAATTCAAAAGTCCGAATTAAATTTGGACAGGCTTGGGCAAAGACGTCAAATAAACCGAGCAACCCGAAATTCGAATTATACATATATAGATATATAAAAATATTAAATCTACATAAAAATTATTAGCCATTACATGATAGTAAAATAATTTAGATTATTAAATCATATTGAATATATATTATATATACAAATAATATAAAATCTTACTTTTTTTTATTTACACTTATAAATTGTAAAGACTACTATAGCGACATCTTTCTTACATTATATAAATTATTTGCTTTGATAGTATTAATGATTTTCTATATAAATTTTTTTTTTAAATAGAATCAAATTTTAATAATTTAATAATGCAGCTACAAAAAAAAAAAAAAAAAAAAAAAAAACTGAAATTCATCTACAATTCGAATAATTTGGACAATTCGGACAATTCGGATTTAACTCGAGTTGGGCTTGGGTAGGCAACTTCGGGTTACAATTCAGGCTTGGACGGGCTTGGACAGATCTCAACACAACTTGGGTTGGACTTGGACAACCTTCTAACCCGACCGAACCAAACCGAGTTGCACCCTAGTTGGAGTGCCATATTAATGCCTGTCACATTGGAGTATCACATCATACTTGTCACATTAATGAAATGGTATAACTGTATACCAAAACACTACCAAAATAAAAAATCAGATTATACAGAAATAAACTCTTCACTAATAAGACTGAACAGATCAATAAAAAAAATTTAAACTAATTAAAATATTTATTTGTGAGATGAAATTTATTAATAAATATCCCTTAAAACACCAAAGTATTCATATACAGCTCTCATTTTTAAATATTTTCAACAAACAGCACTCATGCATCCATTATTTTGTTGTATCATCTATACTATATCATATTAGATTTTTTGGCATTTCCTAAACTAGCAAATTTTTATCATTTTTTTATCACATTATCTCTTTATTTTTTTTTACACATTTTTTCATAAAAAATTTAAAAATACTCTTAAATCATTTCCCACAATCCCTTTGTTGGTGATAATTACAAATAAAACACCAGAAAATACAAAAAATAAAGTTACAATAATTATTGAAAGGGCTGAGGCGCGGGAAATTCGCTCTCTTTAAGGAGATTCAAGCTCTCTGCGGTTAGGCAAAGCCTCACACCGGTGCAGCCGAAAAAACCTTGACTTGTCCCCCCCAGGATACAACAACCCGACTAAGTCGTATGGTTAACCAATACTGCACAATTGGTTGAACCCAAAACTTTATTACACACACCCTTTTTATTTGCCTGATAATCTCACACTAGACATAACAAAGGAACAAAATTTCTAAGGAACAAAAATTTCTTCTTTCGTGTCTATTTAAGATATGACATATGTTCAAAATATATAGAAAAGAAAACTTAATAAGCAAGGTTCTTGGTGGATAAGATAACAAGAGACTTGACCAAGACCTTGGAATGGATAGGAATGAGAAGACTTGAAGAAGACTTAGATGGATAAGTCTAGCAAAGACTTGGAGAAGACTTGGATAAATAAGGCTAGCAAAGACTTGGATGGATAAGGCTAGCAAAGACTAGGCAATGACTTATCTTGGAGCTCGGAAGATCATTATAATATTAAAATACCCGCCAACATTCCCCTACCTATTTTAATATTATAGGTAACAAAAACTGAGATTATTAGGCAAATAAAGATATTATGCATCATGGTAGGTGTGCTCTGCGTTAAACCTCCATTAGGGAAACAATAATATCTACTCCAGAGCCAATAGTATACTCAGCATTGAACTATGACTACTTAAGGGAAATAAATAATTATTGCACACACATAATATTCCAGGTGTTCACAAAAGCTTTAAAAACTAGCACATTACGGCCTTGTGCGATCCCAGGATTCATGAGTGTGTTTGAGAATTAACCCAAATCTCATAGGTAGCGGCCCCACTACCACACTCACATAGGTGAATTCTGTCAAGAGTGCTCCTGTAACTATGACACCCCACTCAATAAGAGTTACAGAAATTCATTAAGAGTTTTTTAATAACTCAACCTCGACAACGTTACAGGATAAATGCACTTACATCATAGGGATGGGTAAAAAGTAATTTGGTGCATTTCTCACGGCCATCATATGATCGTTTTTCTCATTGAACCCAGTTACAGGATCTCTAGTCCCTGGGTTGAGTATCCTCATACATGGCTCCTGCTATATTCAATGGGCTTCAACCCCATCCCCCTCGATGTATTCCAGACTCTATCTCTTACTAAGACGTTAGTTAATGGATCTGCAAGATTATCACCAGATTTAATATAATCCACATTTATGATGCCATTATTCATATAAGATCTCACAGTACTGTGTTTTCTTCTGATAGGTCTGGATTTACCGTTATAATAACGGTTATTAACTCGACCAATTACTGCGGTGTTATCACAATGAATTAATATAGGTGGAATCGGTTTTTCCCAGCAAGAGATTTCATTTAACAAATCTCTCAACCAATTTGCTTCTTCACTGGCTGTAGCTAAAGCAATAAGCTCAGCCTCCATTGTTGAATTAGCAATAATGGTTTGTTTTTTTGATTTCCAATTTATAGCACCACCATAATGAATCACCTGACAAGGTATTCCAATCGGCATCACTGTAACCTTCAAGTACTGCAGGAAACTTATTATAAAACAAGCCATATTATGGTACCAGATAAATATTTCATAATACGCTCAATGGCTAGCCAGTGATCACTGCCAAGCTTGCTAGTAAACCTGCTAAGTACTCCAACTGCATATGCAATGTCAAGTCTAGTACAGTCAGTCGCATAACGCAAGCTACCAATCATACTAGCATATTCCTTTTGATTAATTACATCTTCATCATTTTCAATAGGAAATAAACGCACATGAGGATCAAAAGGAGTAAGAACATGCTTGCAGTTATAAAAATTATATTTTCTCAAAATTTTCTCAACATAATGCGACTGATCAAGAAATATACCATCACAGGTTTTGGTAATTTTCATTCCCAAAATATAATTAGCCTCACCAAGATCTTTCCTATCAAAATGGCTACTAAGCATATTTTTAGTTTCCACGATGATATGCAAAGTAGAGCCAAATATAAGTAAATCATCCACATAGCGGCTAATAATGACATGTGAATTCTCTTCAGATTTATAATAAATGCATTTATCACATTCATTCATTTTATAGCCATTCTCAATCATGCAGGAATCAAATTTCTCATGCCACTGTTTAGGGGCCTGTTTTAAGCCATATAGGGATTTAACTAGCTTGCACACTTTGCTTTCCTGACCGGGTTCCACAAAACCCTCAGGTTGATCCATATAGATTTCTTCACCCAGGTCTCCATTTAAAAAATCTGTTTTAACATCCATTTGATGAATTTTTAGATCATGAATTGCAGCCACTGCAATTAATAATCTAATGGATGTAACTCTACTAACAGGAGAAAATGTATCAAAAAAGTCAAGATCTGCTTGTTATTTAAAACCTTTTGCAATAAGCCTTGCTTTATATTTATCAATAGTTCCATCCGATTTAAGTTTTTTTCTCAAAACCCATTTACAGCCAATAGTTTTACAACCTGGTGGTAAATCTACTAATATCCAAGTTTTATTGGATAATAATGATTCCATCTCATCATTTACAGTCTCGTTCCAAAAAACAGAGTCAAGAAATGCCAAAGCTTCTTGTAAAGTTAAAGAAGTTTCCTCCACATTAAAAACATGATAATCAGGGCCAAAATCTTTTTCTAATCTGGCTCTTTTACTCCTTCTTGGTTCAAAAACTACAGTATCTTGGTTTTGTAAAAGAGGAGTAGAGGAACCGGTTTCAGATAAAATATTTTCTTGATAATTTTGACCCCCACCATTTATAGATTTAAAAGGAAATTTTTCTTCATGAAAAATTGCATCACCTGATTCAAAAATTATTTTGTTTTCAATATCAAAAAATCTATAGGCTGTACTATTTGTTGCATATCCAAGAAAAGTACAAGTGGCAGCTTTCACACCTAATTTAGGTCTTTTAGGATCTACCAGTCTAACAAAAGCTAGACAACCCCAAACCCTCAAATATCTCAAATTTGGCTTATGCCCTTTCCACAACTCAAAATGTGTAACTTTTGTTTTTTTATGTGGCACTCTATTCATAACATAACATGCAGTTAAAATTGCTTCTCCCCACAAATTTGAAGGAGCAACTGCTTCAATTAGCATAGCATTTGTTAAATCAGTTAAAGTTCTATTTTTCCTTTCTGCTACACCATTAGATGCAGGTGAATATGGTGGAGTAGTTTCATGGATTATTCCCAAAGACTGAGCAAACGAGTTGAATCCAAAAGATTCATACTCCCGGCCTCTATCACTTCTATACCTTTTAATCTTTTTACCAAATTGATTTTCAACTTCAAGAAGGAATTCTTTAAATTTTTCAAAAGCATCACTTTTATTTTTCAACAAGTATACATAAGTGTATTTTGAAAAATCATCAATAAAAGTGATAAAATATATATTTCCACCACGTGTTAAAATTCCTTCAAATTCACATAAATCAGTATGAATTAATTCTAACAATTCAGTATTTCTCATCACACTTTTATGAGGCCTTTTAGTTATTTTTGCTTGACTGCAAACTTCACATTTCTCAAATTTATTTGTTAGTCTGGGAATTAATCCTAAACTACTCATGACTCCCACATATCAGCTATTAATATGACACAGACGAGCATGTCAAAAATTCATAGAAGACAGCATGTAAATAGAAACATGTGCTTTCTTGTTCTCAACATTTAATTTAAACATTCCATCATAGGCATACCTTTTTCCCACAAATATGCCTTTTTTAGTAATTACATATTGGTCAGATTCAATAGTGTGCTTGAAACCAGCTTTGTTGAGCAAATAACTTGACATCAAATTTTTCCTCATGGATGGTGTGTACAACACATCTTTTAAAACAAGCATACGTCCAGAGGTAAAATTCAGCTCAACATCCCCACACTCGAGCACCTTGGTTAAACTGGAGTCACCAAGCATAACAGTCCTCTCCTCATTAAAATGAGTGAAATCTTTGAACTAATCTTTATCATAGCAGACATGCCTATTGGCACCAGAGTCTGCCCACCACCCTTCTACAGATTGAACCATAAAAATATCTATGATCATAGCCACAAATGGTTCCTCGGTAACATTAGCCTATGGTTGAGACTGTTGTTTCCGAAATTTGCAAGTTCGAGCAATATGCCCACTTTTGCCACACACAAAACATGTCACATTTGTCAACTCTTGTGAAGGGGGTTCTTGGTTCCATTTCTTTTGCCTTGGGTAATTTTTATTTTGTGGCCTTCCAGTATTTTTCTAGATTTTCTTAACTGGCTTCAAGTGACTATTTTTATGAAATCGACCTTTAGGTAAAGTATTTCCAGAAGTTAAATTTACCTTTGCAGTGGAATGCACTTGTGTCATAAGTGCATCTTGTCCTTGTGCTTCCTCCTCCACCCGAATCCGTGTGATTAGAGTCTCCAAGGACGTCTCTTTTTGCTTGTGACGCATCGACTTCTGGAACTCCCTCCAAGATGATGGAAGTTTGTCAACAATACCTGCTACAACAAGATTGTCTCCAATTTTGATGCCTTCAGATCTAACTTCAGCCACTAGCATCTGAAAATCTTGAACTTGCTCCACCACTGATTTTCCATCTATCATTTGATAGCGGAAAAAACGGCTTGCAGCATATTTTTTAGCACCTGCTTCTTCAGTGTCATATTTGTTCTGCAAGGCTTTCCAAATTTTCGTGGCAGTGGTGTAAGTAGTATCATAATAATCACAAAATTGATCTGAAAAACAATTCAAAAGATAGTATCGACATTTATACTCATCTGTGTTGTATTTCTCGATTTTTTTAAGATGAGCAACATACTCCTCATCAGTCATCTCTTCAGTGGGGACTTTGTTCGGATTTTTCTCGGTCAGGATATATGCCACCTTGAGGAGACTGAGGTAGAAAAGCACATTGCCTTTCCATCTCTTGAAATGGGCTCCCTTGAACCAGAAGGGCTTGTTGAGATCGCTGGTATTCTCGTTGGGTTTCTCCAGTACTAGCTCCATGGCTTTTTGCTATTTGAATCTCCTTAAAATTGTTGGTGATAATTACAAATAAAACACTAGAAAATACAAAAAATAAAGTTACAATAATTATTGAAAGGGCTGAGGCACGGGAAATTCGCTCTCTTTAAAGAGATTCAAGCCCTCTGCAGTTAGGCAAAGCCTCACACCGGTGCAGCAGAAAAAACCTTGACTTGTCCCCCCCAAGATACAACAGCCTGACTAAGTCGTATGGTTAACCAATACTGCACAATTGGTTGAACCCAAAGCTTTATCACACACACCCTTTTTATTTGCCTGATAATCTCACACTAGACATAACAAAGGAACAAAACTTCTAAGGAACAAAAACTTCTTCTCTCATGTCTATTTAAGATATGACATATGTTCAAAATATATAGAAAAGAAAACTTAATAAGCAAGGTTCTTGGTGGATAAGATAACAAGAGACTTGACCAAGACCTTGGAATGGATAGGAATAAGAAGACTTGAAGAAGACTTAGATGGATAAGTCTAGCAAAGACTTGGAGAAGACTTGGATAGATAAGGCTAGCAAAGACTTGGATGGATAAGGCTAGCAAAGACTAGGCAATGACTTATCTTGGAGCTCGGAAGATCATTATAATATTAAAATACCTGCTAACACCCTTAATATGGTCTCATCTTAGGATCACGTCGCCTCGTTCCTACCCCATTCTTATCACCTTCCTAATTTTCCATGCCTTGTCAAGAAATAGAGTGAAAACATATAAAAATAGGAACGGGACAAAAGTTTTATTGTTCCACCAAGACTTATTATTATGTTATTCAAAAACCCAATAAGCATTTTAAAAAATTATTGTCAAAGTTGAGAGGTATGTCAAAAGATAAATGTGTTGCAAAATTGACATCTTATGTTAGAAAATCTTGGTAGTGGCTTCCTTCCACTCTCAGATCGGACTAGAGGATACTGTGGGGTCCGTGAAAACCTACCATGGGTTCTGTTTTGATAATCTGAATTGTTTAATATGTAAAACTCGTTGAGTGTTATATGTCTGTAAAAAGTCACGTTGATTGGATATCGATAGCTATCTCATCGGATTAGTTTTCTGTCAAGTATTTATTTTTTTACTGTCTATTTTTTATACAAAAACTGATTTGATCACGTAGTTATCGATATCTAATTAACATGATTTTTTACAGGCATATAGTACTCGACGAGTTCTACATATTGCACGGTTCGAATTATCGAAATAAGACCCGTGATGGACTCTCATGGGCCCAACAACACCATTGGATTGGAGGGAAGTCAGGCCCAAAATCTAATCTGGTAACTAACTTACGGGAGATTCATTCCTAAGATTCAGTACAAGCAATTCAAATTTGGACGAATTGAGATTTTGTTTGGGTGAAATTATTTTTAAATCAGTAAAAATACATGTTAGTAAAATCATTTTTCTGGTTGAGTCTTGTTAACTACTACTTACTTGTTAAGAACTAGGGAATTTTTTTTTTTTAAAAAAATTCAATACATATTTTATTTTTCTCTATAGTTTTTTTATATTTTGCTGTAATTTTTACATCTATACTAACATTACTCGTCGTCCAATGCACAATAATTAGTATATCTGTTGGCTGCATATTTTGTATAGGCCAATCACAGTCCAACATGTGGCAGGATGAGAGCAATACAGGAAGATAATTCAAATCTTCAATCGTAATCATACCCGTGGCAGTTAGTATTGGTTATTGTAGATCTGCGTGGATCAGCAAAGAGATGTAAGATGACGTGGCTTTAACAGTTACTCATATATTTAAATTCAAAATCAGGAGGGAAGCCTAACTGTAGACATGGCGTAGTGGAGCTAACTGTGAGGAAACATGATCAGTAATCATGGAGGGATGATTCGACGGTTGGAAACTCATTTCAACGGCTATCATTAAGAAGTATAAATAGCAGAGAAGGCTCCAGAGAGAAGCCCCAGACTTAGATCCAAAAAACCAATTTTATCTACTTTATTTTTCTTCCAGTTTTTACATTTCTTGTTCTTTAGATTTCTGTACTTCAAATTCCTGCATTGCACTTCGTTCATAGGAGTAGTTTCAAGTAGTTTGTTGCTGTAAACCTCTGCGAGGCTGATTTGGATCATTGTAAATCTTCCATTTTACTTAATGAAATACTACAATTGTTCTTCATTTAATCGTTGTTTAATTCTCCTAAACAAAGCCACCAGTAAAAGTCCTCTTCATTGAGGTTGAAAGAACTAAAAACACAATCGTCTGATAATTGGTTGGCAATTAATATTTTGTAAGGATTGATTGATCCTTACTAGCACGCTCAAAATTACAATAATAACCTTCGAAAACCAAAAAGCCAACATATATTTTTGGCACGCCCGGTGGGACTAATTAAAATGACTAGACGTAGGAGACAAGGAGAAAATGAACGCTTAGAAGAAGGCGTGGAATGAGAGGTAGAAATACCTAATCCAGAGAATAATGTGATAACACATCCTGTGGAAATACCTGTTTTATCAAAACCTACGGTCGAATAGACCAGCATTTCGGAGCAAGTACCACATGTTCAAAGTATTGAACGAGGCCAAGGAATTGGACCATCCACTACTCCATCTACTTAGTCAATGAATCCAGGGGGAGGCCTAGTAGATGCCATGGGACAGCAATTAATGAACACAATGGAAAGATGGGCAACATCCTTTTTGGATCAAATGAATACTCATCAACCAACTAACGCAAAACATATAGAGGAAATTTCAAATGTCCTTCAGCAAAGATTGGCTAGAGATAAACAGCCTATGCAGAGTAATGGACATACTAATGGTCAAAATAGTAACAAAAACTATGAAAGACCATCACCTCAGTTTTAGTATAAGCCTCTTTCGAGACCTGTGACAAATCAAAATGCCTCATTACTTAATAATGAAACTATGCAAATTGGTGGATCTGGGCTAACACAAGAAAATGGCATAAGGATGCTTCCAAATCCCATGTTCGAAGCCATACTTGGCACAAGGGGGTTCACTAATCCTTTGTTCAAATTTATACCCGGGGGGTTGGAAGGGTTTCCTGCGACTGGAAAAGACACAACACCTGTTCTAACACCTTTCGCAGGTCCTTTCCCAGGACAGGCTCAAAGGGGTCACCCATACCCTCAACAGCAGCCAGCACCACAGGGACAACCAGTCCCAAATATACCACCCTATGGACCAAGAGGAGCTCAAACACAAGGTTGTCCACCAAATCCTATGTTTGTTCCTCCAGTAGTGGTTCAACAAGCACAAAATATGGTTCCTAGGGACCAAATTGCTGATATTGTTAGAGAGATGTGTGGACCGATGGCTCGGGGGGTTCAAACTCCTGTGTACAGGAAACCATATCCAGAATGGGTAGATAGGGTACATGAATACCCAAGAGGGTTTAGGATACCAGACTTTGCTCTTTTTTATGAGAATAAAAACCAGTCAACAGTAGAGCATATTGGTAGGTTCGCCACTCAATGTAGAGAATTTACCAATAATGATTACATGAAGTTAAGACTGTTCCCAAATTCTCTAACTGGGATAGCCTTTGTATGATATATTAACCTTACACCTAACTCTATCCAAACTTGGCAACAAATAGAGGAGGCATTTCATGCCCAATTCTTCCAAACAGAGCCAGAAGCTTCTATGGCAGACTTGGCAAGGTTGAGTCATAGGCCTAACAAGAAGGCTGCTCACTTTATTGCCAGATTCAAGAGAGCACAAAACAAATGTAGGATCATCCTACCAGAGCCTGAATTCGTGAGATTGGCTTAAAATGGTTTAGAGTTTAGGCTTCAAAAGAAGTTTGACTCAACTGAGTTTAGAGATTTAGTGAAACTAACCTATAAGGTGTCTAGGTATGAAGCATTACTAGAGGAAGAACAAGATCGAAGTAATGCATCATATAAGATGTATTATAGAGATCCTAATTATGAAATTGATGCAGCAGAGATTGTAGGAAAAGAACCTGTGATCTGTGAGGTATTAATTCATAAAGACACAACAATAGACCAGTAGTTTAAAAAGAAAGACCTTCATAGGAAATACTCTTTCGATTTAGCAAAGGCAGATGACATTTTTGATCATTTACTTGTGGCAAACCTCCTGATGTTACCAAAAGTAGTCAAAATTCCGTCTCTAGAGGAACTTAAAGGAAAAGTGTATTGTAAATGGCATAATTCTTGATGTCACTCAACTAAAAACTGTATTGTTTTTCGAGACAGGATCCAAGAACAGATTCGAAAGGGGAGTTAAAAATTCCCAGCTAAAGCAGAAAAGGCTATGGGGATTGATGCTAATCCATTCCCAGAAATTAGAGAAGCTGCAGCCAATGTTATTGTGCTAGACTTCCAGAACTTATCCTTGAAGGAATTGGAAGAGGTCAATGTGGAAATGCATGTTGCTGGCTAGACTACTATCAAGAAAGATGCTAGAAGTTCACCAAATGTTGGATAGGGCTTTGCAGGCAAGAGGGAAGACTCTGATGAGGAGGCACTGGATGATGATTCTTTAGAGGCAGCTGTCATGCAAAGAATGTGCCCCAGGTGCAAGTTGAGCTACAAGTGGTTGAAAGGGCTTCCGATTGATGGGAAACAATATAACAAGGATGTACAAAGGTGTCCTAAACCAACCAGTGCCTATAACAAAAGGCCATATCCAACTAGTCCTAGGCAGCAACCATTTATGGCTGGGTCAACAACCACTAGAGTGCACTCCAAGGGCAAGAGACCTCTACATAAGTCCAGACCACCCAACAATTACAGAATAGATGGCAATCATCCTGAAAGGAGACCTGAAGTGGGCTCAAGTTATGGGATCAAAGCCAGAGATTGGCCCTCTAGACCAGCCTCACATAGGATGGAAAGTGGCCACCTTCATGGAAGGCCTGAATTAGGCCCAAAACAAGGAGTCAGGGCCAAGCAGTGGCCTTCACGGGCAGCTTCGAAATTGGCTCCAAAGGAAGAAAGAGATAGTTCGACAACTGAGTTAGTGGGTTCATGGGTACCTGGGGTTCCAGATTGGTTTGTTATGCAAAACAAACCTTAGGAAATACCTATCCAAAGAAATGTTGTTGGAGACTAGGGTAGGATGGTCAAACCTCCATTGTTGGCTCCAAATAATTTGGTATTACTAAAGCATTCAAAAACAAAGGAACCAAACATGGTCCCAGTGATTTCTAGATCCCAAAGGAGGAAGATCCAACGAAGGTATACTCAGTATCAGAAGGATCTGAAAGAAAATAGAGAAAGCTCTTCATTGGTCCAGTCAACGAGCCAGACAGAGGGAAAAAAGAGTCCAAAGTTAAATCATAGTCCAAAATCGACTTTTCAAGACAAAAGGAGTTGCAGCAGAGAGTAATTGGCCAAAGTTCACTCCGAACTAAAAGCCAAAGAAAGATCTAGTTTAGCAGGATTAGAAAGGGCTGTTATGGAAAGCGATAGTGAGACAGAGGGAGAAGTTGGCCTAGGCCAAAAGAAGGAGATGGTTGAGGAGGAAATGATCAAAGCCTTTATGGTTGAACAGATATTTTTGGTCTAAAAACTAGCAGAAACAGACCATTCGAAGAAAATTATTAGTACTGAAGTGCTAGAATGCAGCATGGAAGATGCTTCTGAAGTAATTGAACAAGTTGGCCAGGAAGAGAAGCAGGTATAGCCAGTCGTCCAATTTGGCTCGTTTCCTCCAGTATCAGTGAATATGGTGCATATACTACCACAGGAATTTCAAGTTGAAGATGAAAACCAAGAAGGTCGGGAGATTGACCCAATTCCAGTTTCTAGTAAAGACTCACAAGTGAATATGGTGCAAGACGAATCCGAAGTGGCCACACCAATGGAAACTGGAGACGAAAGTGAGGAAGAGGTGAGTATTAACCTCTCATACCCTTTTGAGTATCCCACAACATCACAACATGTCAAACCCTTGTATATCAAGGGCTTCTTCGATGAGATACAGATAAACCGGGTATTGGTGGATAATGGGGCAGCAGTAAACCTACTTTCGAAATCTTCTTTGAAGAAACTAGGAAAGAGGAACCCTAGATTAATCCAAACTAGCACAACCATTGCTGGTTTCGCTGGAGATAAATAGATGGCTCAGGGCATTTTGGCCATCAACCTGAGTGTGGGAACCAGGAACTGCATGATGACATTCTTCGTTATCGACAGCAATGCTAAGTATAATGCTCTACTTAGTAGGGATTGGATTCACACCAACAAATGTGTGCCTTCCTCTCTACATCAGAAGATCATGATGGCCTTGTGCAATGGAGAGACAGAGGAGATCAACGCAGACCCTCAACCCTTCATAGCTTGTGCAGATTTTGTGGAGGCCAAATTGTATACTGAAGGAGTGACACCACTCAGTGTACTGAGAAAACCTGATGGATCAACCGAAGTGACGGCTGATGAGGAATTAGCACACCTGAAGCACTTAGTCCAGGAAAGTGCTAATGAAGAATTTGTTGCCAATGATGACAATGATGCCTGGTTATAGGCAAAAAGATGGAACCCATGAGGCCAGATCTTTGGCTTTAATTAAGTTCTCAGTATTGGACATAAAATCAATAGTCTAGAGGGTGCAAGAGCAAGCCATGGTAATTAGCTGTAAGCAGGAGCAACAACAGGTTAGGGTTTTAGCCTTAGATAAATACTGTGGACATTGAAACAAATGTCCAGGAGATACAGGAAGAAGAAGCCTTATGGACAGACTTTGTCTATGAGGAGGAGGGCAAAGATGTTGAATCAAAGAAACTGGGAGCAAGACAAAGCAAGGAGATTACTTCGAAGATAGAAGAAATCAAAAAAGAAGCATCAATGAGTCCTCAGATGCAAGACCCTTTGGAAGAAGTGAACTTAGGGGAAGGTTCTATACAGCAGCCCACCTATATAAGTGCTTGGTTAAATGCTCTTGATAGGGACCAGTTGTTGGTGGTCTTGAAGAGATATAAAGATTGTTTTGCATGGTCTTACAATGAACTACTAGGGTTAGATAGGTTATTAGTAGAACATAGGCTCCCTATGAGGCCTAATTTCAAGCCATACAAGCAAAAACCAAGAAGGATGAGTCCTGAAGTGATTTAGAAGGTCAAGAAAGAAATTCTGAGGCTCCTCAAGGCAGACTTTATTAGAACAGCCAGGTATGTTGAATGGCTATCTAATATTGTGCCTGTAGTTAAGAAGAATGGTAAAATGAGAGCATGCATCGATTTCAGAAACCTGAATTTAGCAACTCGAAAAGATGAGTACCCCATGCCCATAGTAGATTTATTGGTGGATAGTTCAGCAGGGCACAAGATTTTATCAATGATGGATGGGCACTCTAGTTATAACCAAATCTGCATTACAGAAGAGAATATCCACAAGACATCATTCAGATGTCCTGGGAACATTGGCACCTTCGAATGGGTTAAAATGCCATTTGGCCTGAAGAATGCTGGAGCTACATATCAAAGGGCTACAAACACTATCTTTCATGATCTCATTGGAGGATATTTAGAGTGTTACATTGATGACATTGTAGTAAAGTCTCAATCCATGGAGGAACATTTGTTTCACTTGGAAACAAATTTTGAAAGAATGAGAAAGTTTAAGTTGAAACTTAATCCTCTCAAATGTGCTTTTGGCGTATCAGATGGAAACTTCTTGGGCTATGTAGTACACAAGAAGGGAATACAAATAGATCAGAACAAAGCCAAAGCTATCATGGAAGCCAGACCTCCATCAAGTAAGAAAGAATTACAAAAATTCCTTGGGCAAGTTAATTTTCTTCGAAGATTCATTTCTAATACTGCAGGGAAAACTAAAGTATTTTTTTTCCTTATTAAGGTTGAAAGATGAAGAGGAATTTCTGTGGACAGCAAAGCATCAAACTGCTTTCGAAGGAATCAAAGCCTACTTGGCCAACCCTCCAGTGTTGATGCCACCAAAGGGTGATAAGCCCTTGAAGTTGTATATAGCTGCAACAGAAGATTCATTGAGAGTTTTCTTAATCCAGGACAATGAAGAAGGCAAAGAGCAACCAGTTTATTACCTTAGTAGGTTTCTAAATTCTTGTGAATGTAAATATTCAGCTGTAGAAAAGCTGTGCCTTGCATTATATTTTGCTGCAATGAAATTAAGATACTATCTTTTGCCTACAACTGTCTTGGTAATTGCAACCACAGATTTGGTTAAATATATGTTATCTAGACCTATGTTGAGAGAAAGAATTGGCAAATGGATACTGGCTTTATCAGAATTTCATCTAGAATATGTCCCCCAAAAGTCAGTAAAAGGGCAAGTTTTAGCTAATTTCTTGGCAGACCATCTATGTCAAACAGAAAACCAAGATATGATGGAACTTGGTATGGTTAGTGTTGAACCGTGGCAAATGTGGTTCGATGGATCAAAAGTTAATGGTCTAACTGGAATTGGTGTTGTGATTAAGTCACCATAAGGGGTAGAAACCACACATGGTTTCAGAGTGGATGAAATTACTTATTCCAATAATCAAGTTAAATATGAAGCTTTAATAATGGGACTGGAAATACTTATTAGATTACAAGCTCATGCAGTTGATATATTTGGAGATTCTCAATTGGTGGTTAACCAGGTGAAAGGAATTTTCAAATGTCAAAGTGTAAGTATGTTGCCATACCATATTGTTGCATTACATTTGCTTTCTCAATTTCAGATAGCAAATGTAACTTATGTCTCAAGATTCTTGAATAATAAAGCTAATGATGTGGCTCAGAAAGTTTCGAATTTCAAGAAAAGGGATAACACTCAAATGAACATAAGCCAAACAACATATTAAAAGGTAATACCACCTTTAAATAAAAGGAATGTGGTCTTAGAAGTCAATCATAATGACGTACAAGAATAAGATTGGAGGCATCCAATAATGCAGTATCTAGCTGGCCCATCTTCGAAAGCTAGCAGGGAAATCAAATTGCAATCTATGCAATACATAATGTATGGTAATGCTCTCTACAAAAGGGGGACAAATGGGTTATTATTGGAATGTTTAGGTCCGAAGGAAGTATTGATAGCTATGGCTGAGGTTCATGAAGGCATATGTGGTACTCATCAACCTAGTGTGAAGATGAGATGGCTGCTTCAAAGATATTCCTACTATTGGTCAACCATCCTTAAAGATTGTATAGAATATGCTAGAGGTTGCTAGGCATGCGAAAAGCATGGCACAATAAGACATGTACCTATAACTGATCTGCATGCGGTTGTGAAGCCTTGGCCGTTTAGAGGATGGGCTATGGATATGATAGGGAAAATATACCCACCCCCTTCGAAGCATCATTGTTTCATCTTAGTGGCCATAGATTACTTCACTAAGTGGGTCGAAGCTAAGCCGTATAAGGCTGTAGACCAAACCGAAGTTATTGGATTCATTAAAGATCTGATCCATAGATTTGGTATCCTACAGACTATAACTGTTGATAATGGAACTGTATTTGATGGAAAGATGGTAAAGTTTTTTGTGGCAGAATTTGGAATTAATCTTATTAATTCTATCCCCTATTATGCACAAGCTAATGGTCAGGCAAAATCATCCAATAAATCTTTGAAGAAAGGAATACAAAAAGTTGTGGAAGACAATCCCAGGGATTGGCATAACTTATTGTTGGATGTATTATGGGCTTACAGGACTTTTCCAAGATCAAGTACATGAGTTACTCCTTATGCCTTAGTATATGGGTATGATGTAGTGTTACCTGTAGAAATTAACATCAAGTCCTTCAGAGTGAGAAGTCAGGATCAGTTAGTTCCTGAGCAATACCATCAGAGTATGTGCTTGGAATTAGAGAATGTGGATGAAACTAGAATTCTGGCATTAAATAGTATTCTTTTCCAACAGAAGAAAACAGCCAAAAACTATAATAAGAAAATCAATCACATTAGTTTTGATAAAGGTGATTTGGTATGGAAGACAATACTCTCAATAGGGATTAAAAGCCACAAGTTTGGCAAATGGTTACCTAACTGGGAAGGACCATATCAAGTTCATAGAGTTTTGCCTTCGGGAGCATGTCATTTGAAAAATTTGAATGGATATGTACATCCCAAGAAGATTAATGGCAGATATTTGAAGCATTACTATCAAACCGTGTGGGAAACACAAGGAATAGAATAAGTGCTAAATGAAAAGAACATGAAAACACTCAAATGATAAATAAGGATTTTATTTCATAATGAGTTGAATACATGCAGCCATAGATTGGCCCAAAAGTCAATACAATATTTCAGTTGTTCCTTTACAATAGACTCTCTACTCTTAAGAGATGGGAACAACTGAATGGCTATAGCCATCTCCTGCTTTCGATCAGCCAGTCCTTGGTTAGCGATTTGCAGCTTGGTGGCAGTTTGATCTAAAGCTTGGTTGACTACTGATAACTTTTCTTCAAGTTGAGCTTTCTTCTCCAATAGTTGAGTTCGAAATTGGGAGACAGAGGATGGTTGCTCTTTCAATTCTGACACTTCATCATGTATTTTGGAAACGAAACTTTGATCTCTTAGCAATTTCTCTTTTGCAGCCTTGGCAACATGGCATATGTTGATGTAAAAGTCAATGGTGGCTGCCGCCTGAGATAAATGACTTGAAATAGTCATGCTGGATTGCTCAACAACTTTACAGCATTGGAGGAAGCCATTCTTGATAATAGGCTTTTGTAAAGCTTCGAAGGGGATCCTCGAGAAGGATGCCAGCAATTCCAAACAACTGTCCAAGTCCAATCTAGGCAGGGAAGTTTTACTAGCGGAGAAAGAGCTCTCAAAAATTTCTAAGAGAGAATCAGCTAGGACTAATGGCTCAGTTTCATTGCTAACTGTTGAGGTGGTGGAAGGCACATCAAAAAGGCTAGCTAGTCTAACTTCAAAAATGTCCACTTTTTCTGTTGACATGGTTGGCACAGAAAGGGCTCTGATATGAGGAAGAGATGACTGCATATGGATAGGAGGAGAAAATGAAGTATCTCTACCAGTATCTATAGTCTTAGCTACTAGTAGGTTGAGAGAAGAGGGACTGGAGCTAGGTAGAGATAATGGACAAGGAATTGGTGAGCTACCAGTGTCTTCTCTACGGGAATCAGCTATCACTGGAGATGAAGTAATAGCTGAAGTAATAGCAGGAATTTCTTCAGAAGAGGAAGGAATAGTAAGGCTTAAAGGGAGAAACAAATTGAGTAGAGTTAAAAGATAAATGACAAAAGTATGGAGTTAAGCCAAAAGATAGGGATGCAGGAATACTTTGCCTTAAGAAAGGTATGAAAAATGTAGGACCAGAGAGTGGGAGTATTGCTTGAATTGGCTCCACAATTCGAGGTCTTTCAACTTCGGATGAGATGGAAGGAGTCCTTATTGAAGGAGAGGACATAGTAGCTGTTGCTGCAAAAGAAGAAATACAAAGTAATGTCAAGTCTCAGTATCAAAAATTTGAGAAAGGAGAATAGAGGCACGAAGGAAATTACTGGTTTCAGAAGTAGTGGCTGCGATCGGAGAGCTGCGAAGAGTATAATGTCCAGTAGTTTGTTGTTGTCTTGTAATTTCTCTTTGGAGTGCATCAGCAGTAGCAGCTTCATCCCTAAGTATTTGCTGTTGCCTCCTCTTCTCAGCCCTCTGAAATACAATAAGTTTGTTGGAATGTTCTGCCTCGACTGCTCTAGCAGATGCTTCATGAATGGGGTCTCCAGTGAAATCAGACGGAGAGACAGTCATTTTCTTCCTTCTCTTTAAGGGTGTCTCTTGCTCTTTTTTGTCTCTTCTTTTTCTGCTTCCTTTTCTTCTACATGAACCTCATGCATCTCTTCTTCAAGGTCAAGTAAGAGCTTTTTTTTCCTTTGTTGTTGCTGTTTACTCTTGAGAAGATTTAGAGCTTGAACTTTTTGGGGAGAATCTCCCTGAGAGGCACCCGCACCACCTACATCAAAGAAAGAGCTATAAGTAAGGACAAGAGCATCATAAAGGAGAAGAAGAGGAAAGAAACAGGAGTATGTACCTTTCTTCGAGGCAGCTCGAGTAACTCTAGAAGGAGTTGAGGCAGCAGGAACAGACTTTATGGTGACAGGCGTAAGAACTGAAGTAGCAGGAGCAGTGGAAGAGGTAACAACTCCAGCCTCTTTGGACTTGGCTTGAGGTACATCCAGTACCATTAACAGATCTTGAGGAGGAATGGCCAAATGTACCTCCATATTGGCCATCCACCAGTTCTGGCACCTTTTTAGTATGTTGCTTTGAGGTATGAAGGGGAAGTACTCAAAGTCAATAAAATCCTGGATGAATTTGGAAGTTGCTTCTTCCAATCTAGATCTCCGAACCTTCAAATCCCTACTGGTAAGGCTTAAATTGGTCTGACTATAGAGAGGTATTGGGACCCCTTGTGAGAATCCAAATTGCCTAGCAAATTGGGCAGGACAATAGGGCTCAGTAATGCATTTGTAAGCTCTAGGGTTCATAGTCCCAATGAATAATTCTCTGGGAATCAGAATAGAGGCCCACATGTTTTTATGATGAGGTGTAGAACAGGACCTATCACTCAAGAAGGTCCTCAACCAGGATAGGCTAATATTGAGAAGTTCGAATGGACGAAAGCTGTGAGAAGAAGGGAAAGCTGGGAGTTGGTGGAAGAAAGAAAAGTAAAAAGCAAAGTTGGAAGGATAGAGCGAAACATTGGCTAATTTCATGCCATGAGTGGTAGGGTTTGGTTCTAAAAACCTTAAGCATTTAGAGTGTAACTCGGTGAAATATGCAAAAAGCCAAAGTTGAAGAATCTAAAATGGGCCTCCTTGATTGGCATCTAAGGGTTTTTCACAAAAAAAAGAGCAAGCTCTATAAACATGACCTAGAACATATGGAGCTAAGGCCACTTTTCTTTGTAAAACAAGGGCTCTGGCAAGAGGGGCAAATTCGTGCATGATCCTCTGAGAAGAGGTACAGAAGAGGAACTTGCAAAGCCAATACAATATAAAAGAGAAAAATTCCCTATCAGTCACAGGGCCCTCTCTTTTATTCTCAGCCTTGACAAAGTCACTATAGGATGAGTTCAAAAAGGGGAGGGAGAAAGGGGTTTTGAGGTCAGGATAGTCTGGACCAATGGGTGTACTAGTAGGGGATAATCCTAACAGATGGCAGATGTCAAGGATACAAGGAGCCATCATCCCACATCTAAATTGAAAGAAATTAAAAATAGAATTCCAAAAACAAAGGGCAGCAGATATTAAAAAATGGTCTTCCGAAATGGTAAACCTGGATAATTGGAGGGCGTCGAAGAGACAGAGCTTCTGAAGATCCAGTGTCCTATCAAGGACGACCCGATCATACCATTCCTCACACTCTAGTCTCACTGTGGGCTAGCAGTGATGGGGTTGGTTCACCCTCCAGCTTCCCCAATCAAGACCACCTTCGTAAAAGAGACAATGATTTTCTAGACGTGGATACAGAGCTGGAAGCTCAATGGGAATCTCCTTAAAAATGGGCCCAAGCACATATTCTTGTTGCTCATGGCGACGGGAAATGAAGATGCGTCCGTCAATGGCACTTTTCTCACTAGCCTTGTACTTCTCACACTCCTCATCAATGATCCTTTTCAAGGCTATGGATGGACTCGCACGCTCCACAACCAGTACTTTCAAGGAAGAAGAAGCCATTGATAGAGAGTTTTCTCAGAAGACGAAGTTGGGAAAGAGAAAGGCAGCAGAAGATGAAGGGTTTGTGTGTTAAACGACCAAGTGGATTGGGAGCAAAATAAAAGGGTTTTTAAACCTTTCTGTCTGAAAAATATACCCAATCATTTTATACGGGCGGAATTCATAAAGAAGTACTAAAGGTACGCGTGCGAAAAGTTTCCCTCAAAGTTGATAGCTATGGAGGGAAACATATCTCAAATACTAATGTTAGCTTCGAAATAGAATATTTGGCTTTGAAACCAAGTTTTGACACCAAAATCAATTGACAAACGGCTTCGAAAGTAGGAAGTCAACTTTGAAGCACATTCCATACCCAAGGGTGCAGGAATGCTTAGGTATTTGTTTACTTCAAAATGATTGAAGACCTGCTTTTTAGGTTTCTTGGTGAGAGTAAAATCCTTCAAAGCAAAATTTGAAATACCTTACGACTAGAATTTGTTTGTTCTAGGTTTAAAACCAATAGTTGGTTTGGTAGTATACAGAAGAAATCATTTTTTTAGAATAAAGCAGTGCAGTCTTTAAAAGAGGTTTCCATATGTTGGAAAATATAGATTGTTTGTTCGAAACAAAATTGGTTGATTTGAAATTACTTGATTGTATTAACTATATGTTGGGGAATTGGATATGATCAGATCAAGTTTCAAAGGGCAAAGTTGGTTAATTCGAAGCTAAAAGCTGAAGAATTATGTTAATCCTAGAATCGGTATGTAAAGCAATAATTGTTTTCTTAAAAAGAAAATTTCACACTTTGGAAAAGTTTGAGTTAGGATTTGAGTTTGAAAATTTCACATCAACCATACAATTAAGTTTACAATTGGAGTGGTAAATCAAAGTCTGACAAATGAAATTCGGAAAGCCTAGTTTTATTAATAAGTGCTGTTTACACCGGGATTCATTTGATTACATTCTCAATTTCATGGAAATATGGAATGGACAAAGTTACAAGATCATAGAATTTAGTCCAACAAAGTTCAATAAATGAATACTCTTTTCCTACTCTATTCTCTATCTTGTCCAGGTTTGGTTTATCTAATTGGTAGGCCCTTAATTGAGAAGTAAGTTGTTGGGTCTTCACTTCGAATTCTATCTGTTTTAGGGCTTTACATGTGGCATCCATCTCCTCTTCTTCATGCACTTCGTTCATAGCAACATTGTCATGACCCGAACCTGCCCCTATGGGTTAAGGACATAACCGGCCAGTAATCAAGGGATTACCTACGGCCTCATACCAAACAAGACATAACTCATCAGAGTAAAGGGGCCAAACGGAAGCAAATTCAAACTTTTGTCCATAGCGCTGTGCTTACATGACACATCATAACAATCCATGCATATACATGTTAATAACTCACATCAGAATATGTAACAACACGAGGTTCTGTACATACAGGATCATTCAAGTCTAAGTCAGCCAATCAAAACTATATACAACCGTAAACCAAAGTTCTCGCCAACATGACAAAATATAGCAACTAGTAAAAGGGCGAAAACAAGTCTCGTGCGTGAGACGTTTGGGCTGACTCTCCAAAAACCTTGACTGTTTCCCACAAACTTCATTGAGGCTGGGTTTGGACCTCCCTTGACTCACCTACAGACACATAAATGAGCATGAGCGAAAGCCGACTGAATAATATCAAATAAAGAAGATACACAAACAGTATTTACAACGACATACACCAAACAGCCTTGGGCCCAATTCATATTTCTATCTAGTATATATATATAGGTCAAGTAACTGCGGTTCCAAACACATCAGACGGCCTCGGGCCCAATCCATTCATGTTAAACGGCCTTTGGCCCATTTATCTTTCATTCAAGTCAGACTGGCCTTTGGCCCATTCATTATATCATTCATGTCAAACTGGCCTCTAGCCCATTCATTCTTTCGTTCATGTCAGACTGGCCTCTGGCCCATTCATTCTATCATTCATGTCAGACTGGCCTCTGGCCCATTCATTCTTTCATTCATGTCAGACTGGCCTCTGGCCCATTCATTCTTTCGTTCATGTCAGACTGGCCTTTGGCCCATTCATTCTATCATTCATGTCAGACTGGTCTCTGGCCCATTTATTCTATCATTCACGTCAGACTGGCCTTTGGCCTATTCATTCTTTCATTCACGTCAGACTGGCCTTTGGCCCATTCATTCTTTCATTCATGTCAGACTGGCCTTTGGCCCATTCATTCTTTCATTCATGTCAGACTGGCCTTTGGCCCATTCATTCTTTTAAACGATTCTGGTTAAAGAACTTATAAGACTTGCATAGAAGTGAGCAATTGGACAAATAACATACTTCAGATATCTTTATTAAGATATTACTCACAGTGATCTGCCGGTGGATTCACCCTGGAGCTCGACCCTACACATTACATAACACATATGGGTCATAATCAATTCAGTCCTTCTTAACTCATACATTCCTCTTAGGCTTCTTTCTTATCCTTTTAATTCATTCATAATGCTCAATGCATGCCTAAGAGTGCTTTAGAAATGAAAGAGAACGGAAAATGAAACATAGAACATCTTTATAGAATTTCTAAAACAGGGGGTCCCTGCTCGAGCGTGGACTTTCCCGCTCGAGCGGACCCATTAGGTCTGCAAAAGTATTGGTTGCCCCATTTTTACGCTCGAGCATGAATTCGGACGCTCGAGCTGGAAGTCTCGCTACATGGCTCCCTGCTCGAGCATGAATCTCCCCGCTCGAGCGACATCCATGTCTGCAAAACTTCTGGGAGCTCGTATTTCCCCGCTCGAGCGTCGACTTCCCCGCTCAAGCGGACATGCCAAATTCTGGAAAATCCAGAATTGTTCTTTCAAGGTTCAAACTCGACCTCCAAAGGTTCAAAACTCATAATTTTGGTTCCAAAACATGCAAATACATTACATATCATGAGTATACAAGCAAGATGAGGTCAATTGCTCAAAATCATGGTCCAATTCTTCCAAATTAATCAACATTTCTTTCTATAATCAAGGCTCATGCATTCAAACTTTACATAAGCTCCATACCCTCAATAATCAAACATGCATGTCAATTTTGACTTCATTTCTATTTCAAATGATGCAAATGGTGTTCATTCTCATGAAACTCAACAAAAACTGCTTGCATGTACGATCCAACTCTCAATCTTTTATAATTGACATGCTACATGTTAGATTATGCAAATTTATGGCAATTCATAGCAATTCTATGCATGCATGTGCATATCTCATCAAAATTCAACACAACTCATGATCTAACTCACCATTTGATCTTCAATTCACAAAATCACAACTCAAACTTATGAGTTAAGGGTTGATTACTCACCTAGGAGCTTTAATCTTCCAAACTTATGCTTAATTCCTGAGTTGGTCTTCAAATCATTCAAGTTCAAGATCAAAACTTCAATTGTTCCCCTTCTCTCTCCCTCTCTAGCCGACCCTCACTCTCTTTCTCTTAGAGCAATTTTCGACTTGAGCTCAAAATAGATGAATAAGTATAATAAAGCTCCTTTTTATAGCCTCTCACTTATCACATTGATTAGAGTTAAATAATAAAGCTTAATTAATCGTTCTGGATTTAATTATTTTGATCCAAATAAATTTTCAATTAAATTTCACCGTAGGCTCTAAAAATTATACCCAATCACAATGGCGTAGTCAATTTTGGTTTCTGTAGCCGATAGGGCCTTCAATTTAAATTCCAAAGCAGGTAATCAAACAGATATTCCTACGGTGAGCAGATAGAAATTCAAAACCACATATATTCATATACGTGGCACTCAAAATCATATCAGACACATAATCATATTCATAACAGAGATTAATTAGCATAATACATAATTACAGGTCACGGTTATCACAAACATCCTCCCCATGATCAGAATCCTGGCTTCTGAAGGCCTCATATTCATCAAGGAGGTTCTCTGCCTCATACTGAACCTGAATTCGAGCAAAGAAGGCTTTATCTAGAACTTCACTGGTAATGGAACCATGGAAGTGCCAGTTGAACAGGAGATGAAGTTGGTCTAAAAAGGTATAAAGCTCTATTTGAGCCACAGGGTTGAGAAGATGACTTCGAGACATAATGTCACAAGCCCATAGAATGTTTTTGTAGGGAATGTCATCTCAAAGGACTTCAAAGGATAAATGGGAAAAAGCAGCAAGCAAAGTTTAAGCCCTAAATTGCTGATAAGGAGTTGGAGGCACTAGGGCCTGGTAGGGGGTGAAGTATTGGTCCTCAAAGAAAGTGAGCCTTAATTCATCAATCCTATTTGGATTGGAAGGTAGAAAAGCAGCAGTCGGAGGTTCCTGATCGAATCTAGAAATTCAGGTCTGGACACACATTCTAGCCAATCGAAGGTATAAAGTTTTGCTTTTCTGGCTAAAAGCGCATGACTGATCCCTAAAGCTTCATCAGGACATGGGACACTTCGAACCATCCGAGATGGCAAGGTAGAAGTATACCATGCTGAAAGTAGATTGTCCTCAAGACTGCGTATATGGTCAATACGAACATATGGATATACTACAGAACTGCGTTTGGAAGGGGGGATTTCAAGAGGGTCATCGAATTCAGGGAATCAGTGATGAATGCGTTCCCTCGTCTGAGGTTGAGTAGAGGTAGGCCAAGTTCCCCAGCCAAAAGTCGTAGAAGAAGAAGAAGAAGAAGAAGAAGAAGCAGCAGCTTCATTCCACGCGGAAGGCTTTGTTGCAGAAGAAGAGCTTCCAATATCCATGGTTGCAAATTTGTGTTCCAAAGAATCGTAACCAGTAGGTTCTTGGTTCGAAGGTCGGTGATTTGCAAAAGCTTCCATAACTTGTATAAATGGGGGTGGATAAAGGTGGCTAATCAATGTATGAAGGTTCTTTCAAAGACGAACATCATTATCAAATAACTCTTTCGTATGCTTGATCAATGTAAGAAAAGACTTGCTTGGCCATAAAAGATGAATCAGTCTTTTCGAATACTGAGATAGTAGGAATGTTTAAAGGTTAGAAGAGAATTTAATGCAAATGTTTCATTGATGACTGACGGTTACATTTTTGAAAAGTGCAAAGCCCATGCACGGTTCTAAGACGT